>JARQOD010000004.1:12580294-12640102 GCA_033576555.1 Oophaga sylvatica
CATCCAAAAAACAATCAGAAATTTATCCACAAAATCCCTGAAAATGTCATTAAGAAGGACTGGAAGAAAGAAGGAGCATTGTAGGCCCAAAGGGCATCCAAGGGACTCAAAAATCCCCTCAGGGGTATTGAATGCCGTCTTCCATTCATCCCTGCTTAATGCGAATAAGGTTTTTGCCCCCCGAGTCAAGCTTGGAAACCAAGTACGTTTTTCACCCTGGAAAACAGGTCAGAAATCAAATAACGGTTTTGATATTTTACAGTAATATTGTCAAAAGCATAATCAATACACGGCCTTAATGAACCACCTTTTGGCCAAAAAAAAAACGGCACCTAGGAAGAGGATGGTCTGATAGCCCTTCTCCAATATTCCTTGAATAAGACCCAAGCGTCAGTTCTAAGACAAGTTAAAAAGGCCCTTTTAGGGAATTTATCCAGGCCAAATAATAGCGCAGTCATACTCCTAGGGGGAGGCAAGGATGAGATTTACTTTCGCTAAAACAATCAAAAAATCATCAAAAAGTCAGGAACATCCTGACCTGGGGAGACAGAAAAAACAGAGGTTGGTATTAAACATTGGCACCCCCAAAAGGTACAGACACAAATTTTCCAATCCAAAACGGAATGGACGCAACCAAGGGGAAGCCATACGATAATACATGCAGTTTTTAAACAGAACCAAAAATTTAAGCCTCCTATATCAGGTTCAAACCCCATTACACCTGAGTAAGAATGGGTTTATTCTCAGCCAAAGGGGTAGAATCATCCCCAGTAGGGGAATAACTTCTGTAGGGGTATCAAGGGAAACCCACAAACGTTTAGCAAAATCATAATCCATAGGTTAATAGCTGCTCCAAATCAACGAAAGCCTGAGCAAAAATGAGGAACAGAGAGCATATCAGAGTGACAGTTAATAAAAACTAGTCTGACACTACCCAAGACACTGAGCTTGCAAAACGTCTTTCCCGCTTAGGGCAACTGAAATAGCATGAGAGGCATCCCACAGTATGAAACATAACCCATTGCGCTTTCGAAACTCATGACGCTGTGCCCCAGACACCACTCTATCACACTTCATGGTTCAGAACAGGTTCACAAGGCAACACCATTCCACGCATACTTTCCGCTCCACGCAAACGTCTGTCAATTTGAATCGCTAATGACATAGAATCAATTGAGACCAGAGGGGACAGAGAATCCCACCATACATCCTTTACATTATCTGACAGACCCTTCCGAAAAAGGGCCGCCAAAGCGTCGTCATTCCACTGGTCAGGACTGCCCACCTACGGAATCTCTGACAGTATAACTCAGCGTCATCAAGAACCTGATTTAATGCCAACAAGGCTTTTTCAGCTTGATCAGTGACATTAGGCTCATCGTACAATAACCCCAAAGCCTGAAAAAAATGCTCAACATCCTCAAAACAGGATCCCCAAGTGTCAGGGAAAAAGCCCAATCCTGAGGATCGCCGCGCAGGAAGAGATGACAATTTGAACCTGCTGCGCTGCGTTCCCTGAGGACTTAGATTTTTAAGGCAAAAAACAATTTACAATTATTTTTGAAATTCTGAAACTTAGCTCGATCCCCTAAAAACAAATCTGGCATGGGAATCCTAGGTTCCACAACAGGCAACCTAGCAAGATAGCAGCAATACTCCGAACCTCAGTGGCAAGCTGATCCACACGCCAGACAACTGTGCAAACCCATTGAGAGAAAAAAAATCCTCCCCAGCACCCAGAGATACAGAGGGAAAAAAAAAAAAAAATGCAACAAACAGAAAAATATCTCTGACAACTCTGACAACCTTTTTCTTTCACAAATTTTTTCCCTTCTGTGATACCAAAACAATTTTCAATTTTTAGGCCGGTGATACTGTTATGTTTTCGGTAGCTGAGGAGTGCAGGTAAAAAAAGGCAATACACCAAGAAGTTGGAATCTATGAGATTTTCAGTACCCTGACTAACCACCACAACTAGAGGCAGCCGTGGAGCGTTCCTACGTTGGTCCTAGACGCCTCGTCACAGCCTGAGAAACTAACTACACCTAAAAATAGAAAGAGGAAAGCTATCTGCCCCGGAGGCAGATCCCCAAAGAACATAGAAAGCCCCCAAACATGTAGGCGGTTAACAAGATGAAATACTGACACAGACAGAAAATATATGAGCAACGTTGGGGCCCAAACTACCTAAATAGAAAAGGATAGGAAGGGCACTTACTGCAATCCCAAAAAACCCTGAAAAGCACCAACTCTACTAATTTCAAATCACCTGAGATCACACGACCTCTACCACCTAAATTAGTTCTCTGGTGTAACAAAATCAAAACAGCAGCCACTGAAAAAACTGGAAAAAGCAAAAGTACAAACATCAGTGGCTGAACTAAACTGAGAGGGCAAAAGCCCCCGGAGGGACCCTGAAGGCCCCACAGAAGTGCAGGACAAAATGCAAAAATCAAGCACAAAAACAAAAAGAAAAATGTCTTATCTGTTAGCAGGAGATGCAGACACGACACAGCAGGCTACAAAGGAAACAGGACTCAAGGATTCAGACCAGAACAATTGATCACCGGCAACCCTGATGGGAAGGCGACTCCCTTTTATAAGACCAGTCAGTAACACCTGATTCCCACTCCTCACAATCTTCACTGGGCATCCAGTACCGCTTGTAACCACCAAGGGGGCCTCTGCTCAGAACTCATTTCAAGTCCATTCACAACAGGGCCCCATATAATGCCCATATATATTGAGCCCATATATGATGCTTCAGTGTATAATGGGTCCCATATATACTCCTGGAGCAGCACGTCCACGCTGAACTTTCCTCCCATCTCTCATCTAACTTGCTCTTTGACAATCTACAATCTGGTTTCCGCCCCATCATTCCACTGAAAAAAGCCCTGACCAAAATTACTAACGACCCATGGGCGACCCACCGTGGGTAAGGGGGGGCAACTGCCCCCCCCTAGAAGCAGGGGCGCACAGTGCTCGATCCGGCCCGGCGGGCCCTTTAATCGCGGGCGGAATGAGTGAGGAAGGCCTTGCGGCCTTCCATATGCAGCACAGGCGACATGATCGTCATCACGCCGCCTGCACGCCCTGATGACGTCACGCCGCCTGTGCCAGGAGAAGACGGAGTCGAGCGCACTTCTTCAGAGCAGCGGGGGAGATAGGTGAGTACTGGCTTTATTTTTTTTTTACGCCGGGCCCGGCCTATGGGGGATTATGCTGCCTATGGGGATTATGCTGGCTATGGGGATTATGCTGGCTATGGGGGATTACGCTGGCTATGGGGATTATGCTGGCTATGGGGGATTTGCTGGCTATGGGGGGATTATGCTGGCTATGGGGGATTATGCTGGCTATGGGGATTATGCTGGCTATGGGGGGATTATGCTGGCTATCGGGAAAATGCTGGCTATGGGGGATTATGCTGCCTATGGGGGATTATACTGGCTATGGGGGGATTATGCTGGCTATGGGGATTATGCTGGCTATGGGGGAATTATGCTGGCTATTGGGGGGATTATTCTGGCTATGGGGGATTATGCTGGCTATTGGGGGATTATGCTGGCTATGGGGGGATTATGCTGGCTATGGGGATTATGCTGCCTATGTGGGATTATGCTGGCTATGGAGGGATTATGCTGGCTATGGGGGATTATGCTAGCTATTGGGGAATTATGCTGGCTATAGGGGGATTATGCTGGCTATTGGGGATTATGCTGGCTATGGGGGGATTATGCTGGCTATGGGGATAATGCTGGCTATGGGGGATTATGCTGCCTATGGGGATTATACTGGCTATGGGGGATTATGCTGGCTATGGGGATTATGCTGGCTATGGGGATTATGCTGGCTATGGGGGAATTATGATGGCTATTGGGGGATTATGCTGGCTATGGGGGATTATGCTGGCTATTGGGGGATTATGCTGGCTATGGGGGGATTATGCTGGCTATGGGGATTATGCTGCCTATGTGGGATTATGCTGGCTATGGAGGGATTATGCTGGCTATGGGGGATTATGCTAGCTATGGGGGAATTATGCTGGCTATTGGGGAATTGTGCTGGCTATTGGGGGATTATGCTGGCTATTGGGGGATTATGCTGGCTATTGGGGACTATGCTGCTTATGGGGGATTATCCTGGCTATTGGGGACTATGCTGCCTATTGGGGACTATGCTGCCTATTGGGGACTATGCTGCCTATGGGGGATTATGCTGGCTATTTGGGGATTATACTTCCTATGGGGGATTATGCTGGCTATTGGGGGATTATGCTGGCTATGGGGATTACGCTGGCTATTGGGGATTACGCTGGCTATTGGGGGATTATGCTGGCTATTGGGGATTATGCTGGCTATTGACTATGCTGCTTATGCGGGATTATGCTGGCTATTGGGGACTATGCTGCCTATTGGGGACTATGCTGCCTATTGGGGACTATGCTGCCTATGGGTGATTATGCTGGCTATTGGGGGATTATGCTTCCTATGGGGGATTATGCTGGCTATTGGGGGATTATGCTGGCTATGGGGGATTATGCTGGCTATTGGGGGATTACGCTGGCTATTGGGGGATTATGCTGGCTATTGGGGACTATGCTACATATGTGGGATTATGCTGCCTACTGGGGACTACTATGCTGCCTATTGGGGACTATGCTGCGTATGTGGGATTATGCTGCCTATTGAGGACATGCTGCGTATTGGGGACCTATGCTGCCTATTGGGATATTTACCTGCCTATTGGGGACCTATGCTGCCTATTGGGGACCTATGCTGCCTATTGGGGATCTATGCTGCCTATTGGGGACCTATGCTGACTATTGGGACCTATGCTGTCTATTGGGGACCTATGCTGTCTATTGGGGACCTTTGCTGTCTATTGAGGACATATGCTGCCTATTGAGGACATATGCTGCCTATTGAGGACATATGCTGCCTATTGGGGACATATGCTGCCTATTGAGGACATATGCTGCCTATTGGGGACCTATGCTGCCTATTGAGGACATATGCTGCCTATTGGGGACATATGCTGCCTATTGGGGATCAATGCTGCCTATTGGGGACATTTACCTGCCTATTGGGGACATTTACCTGCCTATTAGGGACTCTTTCACCACACCAGTCTGAGCCTGAGCTAAAAGCGGAGTTGCGCCAATATGTGCACTGATGAGGATGAAATGATATGGATTGGCAAGGCTGCAGTGATGGGCAGTACAGGCTGTATGTCTCTGTGTGGGCAGTTTTATTGCTGGTATATTGTTTTTGTAGCGCTGTGTATATATATTGGTATTTTACTAATAGCAATTTGGAATCCCTAGGAAATAATGATATCAAGAAAGAGAAAAATTGCTTCACTTGTGACAAATATGGAACCGAACATTGACCATTTCATTAGCCAAAAGCAGGCCCGTAGTTCCCATTGAAATACCAGTAAGTTTGTTGATTTTTAACTTTACTTGTTCTTTATTTTAAGTATTGTGTTTGTTCCTGTTTATTTTTATTTTTTTACTTCAAAATAAGAGTGTAGTATATGGTGTATACAGGGTCATACACATTGTGTGCGGTATATAGAGTGTAGTATATGGTGTATACAGGGTCATACACATCGTGTGCAGTATATAGAGTGTAGTATATGGTGTATACAGGGTCATACACATCGTGTGCGGTATATAGAGTGTAGTATATGGTGTATACAGGGTCATACACATTGTGTGCGGTATATAGAGTGTATATACACTGCTGTATTATACTTTTCATATACAGGTTATAATGCCTCTTATTCTTTGTATAGAGGTGAGTGTGCCATGTATAATATATGGTATATACAGCATAGTGTCACATACACTGCTGTATTATACAATATACAACAGTTCTAATGCTCCATACCTAATATGCAGGTTAATGTACAGTGTATATCATGTAACCTGTATAAGATGTGACATTGGCTTGCCCCCCCTAGTTTTGATCCTGGGTACGCCCATGTAACGACCTACTCACAGCCAAAGCTAACAGACAATACCCTATACTCCTGCTTCTTGACCTGTCCTCTGCTTTCGACACAGTTGACCACTGCCTTCCACTACAGATTCTCTCCTCCTTTGGCATCAAGGACCTTGCCCTATCCTGGATCTCCTCATACCTTTCCAACCGCACATTCAGCGGCTGCCACTCCCACACTACCTCCTCGTCCCACCCTCTCTCTGTTGGAGTCCCCCAAGGCTCTGTTCTAGGACCCCTACTCTTCTCAATCTATACACTTGGCCTGGGGCAACTCATAAAGTCCCACGGATTCCACTACCACCTTTATGCTGATGACACTCAGATCTACCTCTCTGGCCCAGACATCACCTCTCTACTGTCCAGAATCCCTGAGTGTCTATCAGCCATATCCTCCTTCTTCTCCCCCGCTTCCTCAAACTCAATGTGGGCAAATCTGAACTCATCATCTTTCCCCATCTCACAGATCTTCCTTACCTGACCTATCTATAACAATTGACAACACCACGCTTTCCCCCGTACCGGAGTTCCGCTGCCTCGGAGTAACCCTTGACTCTGCCCTGTCCTTCAAACCACACATCCAAGCTCTTTCTACCTCCTGTCGCCTGCAGCTCAAAAATATTTCCAGAATCCGTCCCTTCCTCAACCCTCAATCTACTAAAATGCTTGTGCATGCCCTCATCATCTCCCTCCTCGACTACTGCAACATCCTTTTCTCTGGCCTCCCTGCTAACACCCTCGCACCTCTCCAGTCCATCCTTAACTCTGCTGCCTGACTAATTCATCTCTCTCCTCGCTACTCCTCCGCTTCTCCCTCTGCAAATCTCTTCACTGGCTCCCATTCCCTCAGCGTATCCAATTCAAATTATTAATACTGACCTACAAGGCCATCTATAACCTGTCTCCCCATATGTCTCTGAACTAATCTCCCGATACCTTCCCTCACATAATCTCCGATCCTCCCAAGACCTCCTTCTCTCCTCCACACTTATTCGCTCCTCACCCAACCACCGCCAAGACTTCTCCCGAATATCCCCCATACTCTGGAATTCTTTGCCCCAACACGTCCGACTATCAACCACTCTCGGATCCTTCAGACGTAACCTGAAAACCCATCTCTTCAGGAAAGCCTACAGCTTACAATGATCCCCGCTGCCTCCTCACCACTACCGGAGATATCGCCTCAACCAACATCGGAACTGCTGCAACTCCCCAACCTACTGTCTCCGTCCCCCATCCTGTAGAATGTAAGCCCAAAAGGACAGAGTCCTCTCCCCTCTGTACCAATCTGTGATTGTTAGCTTGTTTACTGTAAGTGATATCTGTAATTTGTATGTAAACCCCTTCTCATGTACAGCACCATGGAATCAATGGTGCTATATAAATAAATAATAACAATAATAATAATATAGTGCTCGATAGATAATGGGCCCCATATATGATGCTCCAGTGTATAATGGGCCCCATATATGATGCTCCAGTGTATAATGGGTCCGATATAGTGCTCCATATATAATTCTCCAGTGTATAATGGGCCCCATATAATGCTCCATATATAATGAGCCCCATATATGATGCTCCAGTGTGTAATGGGCCCCATATAATGCTCCATATATAATGAGCCCCATATATGATGCTCCAGTGTATAATGGGCCCCAAATAATGCTACATATATAAAGGGTCTTATATATGATGCGCCAATGTATGATGGTCCCCATATATTGCTCCAAACATCAAAAAATGAAGAAAAAAAAAAGAAATACCTCTCCTTGCTGGTCGTTCACCCAGCAAAGTGTCGCTGGCTCAGAGTCCACCCACTCCACCAGTAAGTAGACTGTTTCTTAGTGCCATTCTATTTCTTCTTTTTGGTTTTACCCATTAACATATAATTGTTTATTATGCAACCCACCATTCCAAATATAAATTATAATCCGCCACTGAGCCCCTTCTAGTTATAAATAGCCAATTTCCACACCTAATATATAAATTAATTAGCACCTGTACTCTTTCCCCAATTCATTACCAGTCACTGCATATTCAACACCCCCCCGCTATGTACCTCCTGCTCCCCCGACTCATATTTACATGCCCCTTCAGCCCCAATTCATTGTCATGTCTTCTTTCTCCCCCCTCTATTCATTATCAACTGCTCTACTCCCACATTCAATACATCATTTACTCCCCTACCCTGAAAATTCATTATTATTTGCTCTCCCCACCCTCAATTCAATTTCTGTCCCTCTTCCCTCACTCTCAATTCATCATTTGCAGTCTCCCGCCCCCTCCCCCACTTCAACATGTGCAGTCCCCTTTACCCCATGTCATCCTTTGCAGTTCCTTTTAACACCTTCCCCACATCATCATATGTAGTCCCCCTTTAAAACCCCCACATCATGTGCAGTCCCCCTTTAACCCTCCACATCATAATGTGCAGGCCCTCTATAACACCCCTCCCCACATCATGTGCAGTACCCCTTATCCCCTCTTCCCACATCATGTGCAGTCCTCCTTTAACCCCTCTCCCCACATCATGTGCAGACCCCATTTATCCCCCCCCCACATCATGTGCAGTCCTCCTTTAACCCCCCACATCATCATGTGCAGGCCCTCTTTAACCCCCTCCCCACGTCATGTGCAGTCCCCTTTATCCCCCCTCCCCACGTCATGTGCAGTCCTTCTTTAACCCCTCTCTCCACATCATGTGCACTCCCCCTTTATCCCTCTCCCCATGTCATGTACAGTCCCCCTTTAACCCCACTCCACACATCATGTGCGCCCCCTCTTCCCACATCATGTGCAGCCCCTCTTTATCCCCCCTCCCCACATCATCATGTGCAGCTCCCCTTTATCCCCCCTCCCCACATCATCATGTACAGTTCCCTTTTATCCCCATCATCATCATGTGCAGTTCCCTTTTAACCTACCTCCCCACATCATGTGCAGTCCCCCTTTTATCCCCTCCCCACATCATCATGTGCAGTCCCCATTTAACCCCCCTCCCCAATTATGTGCAGTTCCCCTCTATCCCCCACATCATGTGCAGTCCCCTTTATCCCCCTCCCCACATCATCATGTGCAGTCACACGTCATCATGTGTAATTCCTCCTCCCCCTCACCCATTTAATTCATTTTGGACAGAAAAAAAAGCTTTGTATACTTCCCTCACAGTCGCTCCCTAGCAGCGCGGCTCTGCCTCCAGCGTCCGGTCCCGTACAGGTCAGGCGTCCTGTGCGCGCCGCGGCGGCGAGCTTTTCAAACTTCTGCAGCCACTGTGTCACGCTGTCTAGCAGATGTATAAATATATAATGTCAGTAATCTATCAAGTGGGACAACATTCTATATAACATATAAATAGGTAACATTAACATGTATATATAGCATAGTATTACCTGACATAATATCCTGTGGGTCAATACTGAATCCTTTTCACGCTGTCTCTGGCTAGAGGTGGACCGGGGTCTATGCTGACCCTAAACTGGGGTCCTGACTAGTCCCTCTACCTGGAGGTACTGTTAATGGTACAGAGGTCCAGGCCACCAGCGTAAACCCTGTCTCCTATAAATCCCTGACCACTGTAATCTAGTCCTTAGAAGGACCCTGATTACCACCATAGGGAATGGACAGGTAAAGGTTAACAAACAGTATAGACAAACGAGACAGACAGGGAATAAAGTAAATACTGTCTTACATACAACACTCAAACACAGAGGGAACACCAAAGGTCTAGGAGATAAACTATAAGCAAGGTGAGGAGAAACAACAAAAGAGCTCTTAGCTTAAGTCTTCTCAGAACCGATCCTATCTGCAGTCTGTATGAATGCTTTCACCGGCATCTAACCAGCAGACTGGCAGCTATATAAAGGAAGCTAATTATAACATAATCAAAAGCAGCCGGGCGAGGCTGAACCTAGTCTTTGCAAAGAGCTAGGTAAAATTAACTCCCTCATTACCAAACACAAAGAAACAGCAACTCAGCTGCGAGAAGTCATAATGTGCAATCGCGACAATCTTCGTGGCGATGCACCCATGACACACTGGCCCTGGTGCGCGCTCTCCTGCTTGTCCGCACTGACGATGGCCGCGCTCACGAGCTGACGCGGCCATGGTCAGCGCATGCACCAAGAAAGTACGCGCGCACCAGGGCCTGTGCAGAAGATTTAAAGGGCCGGCAGCCCATTTTGAAGATCAGAGCCGCCGGACCAGCTCGCCTGGGCAGATTATCAATCCGGGCCTGACGTGATGTCATAGTGCCCTCTGACCTGAGACTTCACAGTCAGAAGACGTGGAAGACGTCGCAGCGGTGGAACGGGGAGAGGTGAGTATCACAAGTGACGGGGTCCTGAGCAAGCGGGGAGGGTCACTCATGGGTGCCAACTCTGGAGCAGGCATCGGGCCCCCATGCTGCGCCGGTGTCCCCGACAGCAAGTGGGCCCCCCTCCTGCTCAGGGCCCCGGCACTTGCCTGGGTGCGCCGGGTGCTGACGCCGACCTTGGAGATGAATATTCTAAAACAATTCTTGCAAAAAGAAAAAGTGATAGAATTGCTGCTCTTTCATTTAATGACGCCCCCCCCAACAAAGAATAATCAGTCAGTACAGTATACGTGCAGCAAAATTGTATATTTAACCCATACAATCTTCTTACTAAACCGAACCTTCATATGACTATACTGATCGGAGAATTATGGAGAAAAATTATTTGGAGAAAAAGCTATTGCTTTAGGAAGGAAGAAATAAAGGGTTAAGTGACTGGGTGTAACTACAAGTTTGTCCTCTGTTCAGCATTAGACACTTTCAGTTTCCTTTCCTCCTTCCCTCAGCCATGGAGTCTGGGTGGAGCCTAGAATGTATGTGCTCCTTCAAGGTATAAATTATTAAAGCCAACAGAATGTACGGGCTCCTGTCAGGTATATATTACTGTAGATATAGACTGTACGGGCTCCTGTCAGGTATATATTACTATAGATATACACTGTACGGACTCCTGTCAGGTATATATTACTGTAGATATAGAATGTATGGGCTCCTGTCAGGTATATATTACTGTAGATATAGACTGTACGGGCTCCTGTCAGGTATATATTACTGTAGATATAGACTGTATGGACTCCTGTCAGGTACATATTACTGTAGATATAGACTGTACATGCTCCTGTCAGGTATATATTACTGTAGATATAGAATGTATGGGCTCCTGTCAGGTATATATTACTGTAGATATAGAATGTACGAGCTCCTGTCAGGTATATATTACTGTAGATATAGACTGTACAGGCTCCTGTCAGGTATATATTACTGTAGATACAGACTGTACGGGCTCCTGTCAGGTATATTACTATAGATATACACCTGTACGGGCTCCTGTCAGGTATATATTACTGTAGATATAGACTGTACGGGCTCCTGTCAGGTATATATTACTGTAGATATAGAATGTACGGGCTCCTGTCAGGTATATATTACTGTAGATATAGAATGTATGGGCTCCTGTCAGGTATATATTACTGTAGATACAGACTGTACGGGCTCCTGTCAGGTATATATTACTGTAGATATAGACTGTACGGGCTCCTGTCAGGTTTATATTACTGTAGATATAGACTGTACGGGCTCCTGTCAGGTATATATTACTGTAGATACAGACTGTACGGGCTCCTGTCAGGTATATATTACTGTAGATATAGACTGTACGGGCTCCTGTCAGGTATATATTACTGTAGATATAGAATGTATGGGCTCCTGTCAGGTATATATTACTGTAGATATAGACTGTATGGGCTCCTGTCAGGTATATATTATTATAGATATAGACTGTATGGGCTCCTGTCAGGTATATATTACTGTAGATATAGACTGTACGGGCTCCTGTCAGGTATATATTACTGTAGATATAGACTGTATGGGCTCCTGTCAGGTATATATTACTGTAGATACAGACTGTACGGGCTCCTGTCAGGTATATATTACTGTAGATATAGAGTGTACGGGCTCCTGTCAGGTATATATTACTGTAGATATAGACTGTACGGGCTCCTGTCAGGTATATATTACTGTAGATATAGAATGTACGGGCTCCTGTCAGGTATATATTACTGTAGATATAGACTGTACGGGCTCCTGTCAGGTATATATTACTGTAGATATAGACTGTACGGGCTCCTGTCAGGTATATATTACTGTAGATACAGACTGTACGGGCTCCTGTCAGGTATATATTATTGTAGATATAGACTGTACGGGCTCCTGTCAGGTATATATTACTGTAGATATAGAATGTACGGGCTCCTGTCAGGTATATATTACTGTAGATATAGACTGTATGGGCTCCTGTCAGGTATATATTACTGTAGATATAGACTGTACGGGCTCCTGTCAGGTATATATTATTGTAGATATAGACTGTACGGGCTCCTGTCAGGTATATATTACTGTAGATATAGAATGTACGGGCTCCTGTCAGGTATATATTACTGTAGATATAGACTGTACGGGCTCCTGTCAGGTATATATTACTGTAGATACAGACTGTACGGGCTCCTGTCAGGTATATATTACTGTAGATATAGACTGTACGGGCTCCTGTCAGGTATATATTACTGTAGATATAGACTGTATGGGCTCCTGTCAGGTATATATTATAGTATAGACTGTACGGGCTCCTGTCAGGTATATATTACTGTAGATATAGAATGTACGGGCTCCTGTCAGGTATATATTACTGTAGATATAGACTGTACGGGCTCCTGTCAGGTATATATTACTATAGATATAGACTGTACGGGCTCCTGTCAGGTATATATTACTGTAGATATAGACTGTATGGGCTCCTGTCAGGTATATATTACTGTAGATATTGACTGTACGGGCTCCTGTCAGGTATATATTACTGTAGATATAGACTGTACGGACTCCTGTCAGGTATATATTACTGTAGATATAGACTGTATGGGCTCCTGTCAGGTATATATTACTGTAGATATTGACTGTACGGGCTCCTGTCAGGTATATATTACTGTAGATATAGACTGTATGGGCTCCTGTCAGGTATATATTACTGTAGATATAGACTGTACGGGCTCCTGTCAGGTATATATTACTGTAGATATAGACTGTATGGGCTCCTGTCAGGTATATATTACTGTAGATATAGACTGTACGGGCTCCTGTCAGGTATATATTACTGTAGATATAGACTGTACGGGCTCCTGTCAGGTATATATTACTGTAGATATAGACTGTACGGGCTCCTGTCAGGTATATATTACTGTAGATATAGACTGTACGGGCTCCTGTCAGGTATATATTACTGTAGATATAGAATGTACGGGCTCCTGTCAGGTATATATTACTGTAGATATAGACTGTATGGGCTCCTGTCAGGTATATATTACTGTAGATATAGACTGTACGGGCTCCTGTCAGGTATATATTATTGTAGATATAGACTGTACGGGCTCCTGTCAGGTATATATTACTGTAGATATAGAATGTACGGGCTCCTGTCAGGTATATATTACTGTAGATATAGACTGTACGGGCTCCTGTCAGGTATATATTACTGTAGATACAGACTGTACGGGCTCCTGTCAGGTATATATTACTGTAGATATAGACTGTACGGGCTCCTGTCAGGTATATATTACTGTAGATATAGACTGTATGGGCTCCTGTCAGGTATATATTATAGTATAGACTGTACGGGCTCCTGTCAGGTATATATTACTGTAGATATAGAATGTACGGGCTCCTGTCAGGTATATATTACTGTAGATATAGACTGTACGGGCTCCTGTCAGGTATATATTACTATAGATATAGACTGTACGGGCTCCTGTCAGGTATATATTACTGTAGATATAGACTGTATGGGCTCCTGTCAGGTATATATTACTGTAGATATTGACTGTACGGGCTCCTGTCAGGTATATATTACTGTAGATATAGACTGTACGGACTCCTGTCAGGTATATATTACTGTAGATATAGACTGTATGGGCTCCTGTCAGGTATATATTACTGTAGATATTGACTGTACGGGCTCCTGTCAGGTATATATTACTGTAGATATAGACTGTATGGGCTCCTGTCAGGTATATATTACTGTAGATATAGACTGTACGGGCTCCTGTCAGGTATATATTACTGTAGATATAGACTGTATGGGCTCCTGTCAGGTATATATTACTGTAGATATAGACTGTACGGGCTCCTGTCAGGTATATATTACTGTAGATATAGACTGTACGGGCTCCTGTCAGGTATATATTACTGTAGATATAGACTGTACGGGCTCCTGTCAGGTATATATTACTGTAGATATAGACTGTACGGGCTCCTGTCAGGTATATATTACTGTAGATATAGACTGTATGGGCTCCTGTCAGGTGTATATTACTGTAGATATAGACTGTATGGGCTCCTGTCAGGTATATATTACTGTAGATATAGACTGTACGGGCTCCTGTCAGGTATATATTACTGTAGATATAGACTGTATGGGCTCCTGTCAGGTATATATTACTGTAGATATAGACTGTATGGGCTTCTGTCAGGTATATATTACTGTAGATATTGACTGTACGGGCTCCTGTCAGGTATATATTACTGTAGATATAGACTGTATGGGCTCCTGTCAGGTATATATTACTGTAGATATTGACTGTACGGGCTCCTGTCAGGTATATATTACTGTAGATATAGACTGTACGGACTCCTGTCAGGTGTATATTACTGTAGATATAGACTGTACGGGCTCCTGTCAGGTGTATATTACTGTAGATATAGACTGTATGGGCTCCTGTCAGGTATATATTACTGTAGATATAGACTGTACGGGCTCCTGTCAGGTATATATTACTGTAGATATAGACTGTATGGGCTCCTGTCAGGTATATATTACTGTAGATATAGACTGTATGGGCTTCTGTCAGGTATATATTACTGTAGATATTGACTGTACGGGCTCCTGTCAGGTATATATTACTGTAGATATAGACTGTATGGGCTCCTGTCAGGTATATATTACTGTAGATATTGACTGTACGGGCTCCTGTCAGGTATATATTACTGTAGATATAGACTGTACGGACTCCTGTCAGGTATATATTACTGTAGATATAGACTGTATGGGCTTCTGTCAGGTATATATTACTGTAGATATTGACTGTACGGGCTCCTGTCAGGTATATATTACTGTAGATATAGACTGTATGGGCTCCTGTCAGGTATATATTACTGTAGATATAGACTGTACGGGCTCCTGTCAGGTATATATTACTGTAGATATAGACTGTATGGGCTCCTGTCAGGTATATATTACTGTAGATATAGACTGTACGGGCTCCTGTCAGGTATATATTACTGTAGATATAGACTGTACGGGCTCCTGTCAGGTATATATTACTGTAGATACAGACTGTACGGGCTCCTGTCAGGTATATATTACTGTAGATATAGAATGTACGGGCTCCTGTCAGGTATATATTACTGTAGATATAGACTGTACGGGCTCCTGTCAGGTATATATTACTGTAGATATAGACTGTATGGGCTCCTGTCAGGTATATATTATTGTAGATATAGACTGTATGGGCTCCTGTCAGGTATATATTACTGTAGATATAGACTGTACGGGCTCCTGTCAGGTATATATTACTGTAGATATAGACTGTACGAGCTCCTGTCAGGTATATATTACTGTAGATATAGACTGTATGGGCTCCTGTCAGGTATATATTACTGTAGATATAGACTGTACGGGCTCCTGTCAGGTATATATTACTGTAGATACAGACTGTATGGGCTCCTGTCAGGTATATATTACTGTAGATATAGACTGTACGGGCTCCTGTCAGGTATATATTACTGTAGATATAGAATGTATGGGCTCCTGTCAGGTAAATATTACTGTAGATATAGACTGTACGGGCTCCTGTCAGGTATATATTACTGTAGATAGACTGTATGGGCTCCTGTCAGGTATATATTATTGTAGATAGACTGTATGGGCTCCTGCCAGGTATATATTACTGTAGATACAGACTGTATGGGCTCCTGTCAGGTATATATTACTGTAGATATAGACTGTATGTGACGCGCACACTGTACATCCAGGGTTATGGGGTACTCGGCACCGAGCCCATAGAAATCTATGGGGAATGTCACTGGCAGCAGAGCTCGGTCCGTAGCCCTGGGTGGTCATGCAATGGGGGATATTTACAGGGGATTGTAAGATAGTTCGTGACGCCACCTGTGGTTTCTGATCAATAAGACCAGCGCTGCAGGGTGATTCTTCTGAGGGGATGTTATGAAGCAGTGTCATGTATAGTGTACAGTTCCTATAGCGTCTTGTGCTTGGGTGCGAGGAAAACACAGGAGACATAGGTTGATATGAAATGACTTGTATTACTTCATACAAGCATGCAGAAAAGGTCACACAGTTTGCAGGAACAGAGTCAGGAGACACAGCAGGCCAGAGTAATTTCAAGCACTACAATAAATCTCCAAAGCAGGTTCAGGATCTCTTCTCTGTACCGTAATTCCTCTGCAAACATGGATTCACCGCAGGTTTCCAGAGTCCAAAAGTGTTCCAAGGTTCCTCAGTAGGGAATAGCTGGAGTACAAGTCCAAGGCTTCCAGGAATCAGGTCACAGACTGACTGAGGCTTGATTCAGGAGCACTGATTGTTCAGCTGAGGCTGCTTAAGAAGCAAGAGGGAAGAATCAGGGCGGGAACATGAAAACTGGAAACTCCATATTAACTGAGGGCAAGAGCTGCAGAAAGACAGAAAGCAAAATGGCCAACGGAAAACTGAGTTTCAAGGAACATGTCAACAGAGACAAAGAACCTTACAAGCAGCTAGATGTTAAGTCCCCCACAGGTGGGACTGTTCCCTCGAAGTCTATGGTGTTGCAGGGTGCAGATAATAACGCAGTCACACACAATTCAGTCTCCTTCCATACCTTTACTGTTGTTGTTGGCAGGTATGTCCCGGGAAGCTGGTCAGGTTGGAGAATGCACATTCAGGGAATTGCTGAGCAGGTTTAAGGCCTCCTTTCTCCTTGAAGTGTATGTGAGTCCTAACTTGCATAAAGTCAAGTTTAACTCTTACTGTAGCAGCTACGCCCGGCCGACATTGTGGTAGAGCCTTCTCTGTCGCACTTGTGCCGTTGAAAGAACTAAGTCTATGTGGCTGGCCAAGCCAGACTCCTGTTCTCCCTGACTCCAGTTACGTATCAGCACTTAGGGCTACCTTCTGTGACTTGAAGCCCAGCAAGGATTCCGGTGTTTCTTATTACTAGTCGTGAAGTTCTAGCAACGCTTCGGACCCCGGTGTCCGGTTAACTAAGTGAAGGTGATCTGTCACCTAGGTCACTTGTCCTTCTTTCTCCACTCGCCTGTCGCCCTGCTCTTGCCCTTAACATAAGCACAGGTAGCAGTGGGTGTAGTCGTAAGCTTTCCTTCCAGTGCTCACTGACCTGTCCTCAGTTGCCTCGTTGTATTAACTGCAGTAGTTCCCTTCCTTCTTTCCTTCAAAGACTCTGTCCAGAGCAGCTCACAGGACGATTCGTCAGACTGTATACACGCTGTAGCTCCGAGAGTCACTTTCCACTTGCTAGAGAACACAGGCAGCTGACTCTGAGGTAACTGCTTCAGATTCAGATGTAACTCTGACTAGGCTAGAGTGATTCCTTCCCACTCGTACTAGCCTCCACTTCTGTACAAGGTGAGCTACAAGAGCTCTGTCAGATCTCAGTCTTATCTCCTCTCCCTCCAAGACTAGAATGTCGAATCTCTCTACTGCTACGTCACACCAACCTAAATAATCTAAGTTGCCCTCTGGTGGCAGTGTTGGAAAATGTGTGTGATGTGAATGAATATCAGGCTTCACAATTACAATTTACAATTACAATTTCGACTCGCACCACAATTGTGGATACCAGGGCTATGGGGTACTCGGAGCCGAGTCCATGGAAATCTATGGGAGTTGTCACTGGTAGCTGTGGCTCGGTCCGTGGCCCTGGCGGTCGTGCAATGGGGGATATTTACAGGGGATTTGTAGTTAGTTCGTGACGCCACCTGTGGTTTCTGGTCAATTGTACCAGCGCTGCTGTAAGGGTCTTCACAGGGGATGTTATGGGGCAGCTGGGTGGTAAGTCTCCCACAGGTGAGACTGGTCCCTGGAAGTCTATGGTGGTGATGCAGGGTGTAGTTAAGAACTCAGTCACACACAATGCAGCTTCTTTCCATACCTTTACTGGTAGATGGTTCAAGCAGGTCCCGGGGAGCTGGTCGGGGTGGAGAGTGCACATTCGGGTAACCGCTGAGCAGGTTAGAGGCCTCCTTTACTTCTAAATTCGTGTGTGAGTCCAACTTGCCTGAAGCGAAGTTAACTCTGCGATCTCCAGCTTTCTCAATAGCTGTAACGCCCGGCCAACATTGTGGTGGAGCCTTCTAAGTGGTGAGAACTAAGTCCTTACTTTTGTCGTGCACTTGACTCAAAGTCCCCGTTCTCCCTGACTCCGGTTACGTATTGATGCTTAGGGCTGCTCTCTGCGACCTATAGTCCAGATGCCTCGGTTATCTTGTTACTAAGCTTGAAACTCTAGCAACGCTTCGGACCCCGGTGTCCGGCAAATTAGTGCAGGTAAGAGTGAGTGACGTGAATGGATATCAAGCGTTGCGGTTACCTTCCTGTGCACTCTCCTGGATTATGTGTGCCTGACATAGCTGGGCCACACATCCCCCCTTGGTTAAACACAGCACTCCCGGGCTGTAAAAGAGAAAAGAAACATTTTGTTTTGCATTAAACAATAAACATTTTAAACTCATCCCATCCGGGAGGTGAGGATTCTTTAACGTTACAATTTGTACATTAGAAAAATGCAAAAGTATCAAAACATTTTTCTCATAAATATTCACAGTTTAAGACAATATTCTTGTGGAGGACCCGCACCAAAAACCTCCCACGTGGGTCCTGGGTGGGCTGCAGGACTTCATTGCAGACCTCACTCTAGGCCACACCATACGGGTTTTTCTTCAGAGGTAACTGTGGTTTCATGTAAAACCAAGATAATGCACCGAAGTGCAACTATTTACAATGCAAGTTCTTGGGCTGGCACAGTCCACAGCTTCGCAGTCCATTAATAATAAATGACACATATCAAGAAATATCACATTAATACTTCACTTTAACTTGCTTTACCCAACCGGGGTATTTTATGCAAACTATGCAGTCTTCATCACATTTACTTGTTAGCTTTTTAAACTCTTTACCCAGCCGGGTATTCTACTTAAATATGTAAAACATCATCATACACATTATTAAACATTAATAAAGTGCAAATTGGCAAATCTTCTTTTATCAACTTTTTACAATTCTTGGATACGGTAAACCCCTGTCTGGGTCCTACCGGTCTTCACTTTTCTTGCTAATTTCAATAACGTCTTCCACTCCTGGCGCTGGAACGACGCGGTGTTCTTTCGAACGCATTACAAATAAGTCATGGCCTGCGATCAGCGTTTGAGTGGCCACAGTTCTCATTTTTGCTGGTAGGGATCTCACTGGGACCTCTCCGGCATATAACGCAGGTTGCGCTGCAGTAGGTGCCACAGAATGAGATCTGGCTTGCGATGCGGGATAGGTCACAGATTGCGATGTAGGATGCATCACAGATTGCGATTTAGGATGGGTCACTAATTGCGATGTAGGATGGGTCACTGATTGCGATGTAGGAGGCGACGTAGGTCGAGATGAATATGCAGGGGGCGACTCCAGTGCACGGCCTGGTGCGGCGGGAGCTCGGGACTGGGACGCTTCAGTATTGTGTACGGTACCGGCGTCGGGGACAGGGTCACTGACGATAGATACATTTAGGGCATACCATCCCTTCAAACCCAGTGCCGCGTGTAGCTCACAATGTCCCCATTTACCAGGTCCCTTCCCGGATGACCGATGGGCAGGTGGGACTCTACGTCCCGGCGGCTTACAAAGACCCCCTGATAGAGGCCCGGCTCGCGGATAAAGCCCCAGCCCTTGCGTAGCTGAAATTCGGTGACCACCCCTGCCGCCGCGGTTCCCGTCGGGTACCTTTATCTCGGCGGACGGTTTCTTTATCAGCGAAGAACTTTTCATGCCATTCCTGTCGATCTCGCTGTATCTTTCTTTCTTCCTCCTGCCGTTGTCTCCCTTTCTCGCAATGTTGCCAGGCATTTCCGGTTTGGAGGTCGTAAGTCACATCATCCAGACGCTCCATCTCGTCCCAGTCAATTTCCGGCAGCGATGGCTGGGACCCCTCCGGTGTTCCTACCGGGGAACCGTAATCTGCTGCGGCCTCCTGGCCTGGCTGGCACTCCGGAACGGGCAGGGCCTCCTCAGCCTCCTTCTCCTCCACCTCCGCATCGGTGGGATCAGGTACAGCACTTTTGGGGGCGGCCTCTGGTTTCTCTTCAGCCTTCCTCAGCAGGGAACTTGGAAAACTAAGTGACGGGGTGATGTCCGTAGGAGAGAACACTGCGTCCCACAGCAGCCACTGTGTCTGGGCACGCCAGCGTCTCTCAGTCTCCTCCAAATCGGCATGACGCTGGAGTAATCTTTTGAGCACCGCATTTTCTTTCTGCAGCTCCAGCAAAGCGGGATTAGTGTCCCTATCTGGGGACAGCTCCGGCACAGGCAGTAAATCCTCTGGCGAGCAGGGTTTGCACGCCTCCGCTCCTCCGCACAGATTCTCCTGTCCTTCCGCCATCTCACTCCAGTCCAGACTGTAGTTTCCATCTGGAACAGTCTGGTCTCTTCCGTGGAGGCGGGATTTGCGTCTCCTCCTTTTTGCATAGAAAACGAAGAGGAGGCGGATCTCTTTAGCAGTGGGGCAGGATCGCACATTATAGAAGCATTTTGAGAGGGCGGCCATAACTTTCGCGCCACAGGGGGGGTACACGCCCACGAATGCACGCCCACCTTCTTCAACAGCGCCTCAGGGCGCCAATATGGCGATAAAATGGCGGTATTTGGCGCCAAAAATAGCAAACAGTCTTTTTCACCGAACAGTTCAATATAGGCACACAGGACTCACAATTTTGCAAGTTTCGTATCCTGTTCGTGACGCCAAGTTGTTTCGACTCGCACCACAATTGTGGATACCAGGGCTATGGGGTACTCGGAGCCGAGCCCATGGAAATCTATGGGAGTTGTCACTGGTAGCTGTGGCTCGGTCCGTGGCCCTGGCGGTCGTGCAATGGGGGATATTTACAGGGGATTTGTAGTTAGTTCGTGACGCCACCTGTGGTTTCTGGTCAATTGTACCAGCGCTGCTGTAAGGGTCTTCACAGGGGATGTTATGGGGCAGCTGGGTGGTAAGTCTCCCACAGGTGAGACTGGTCCCTGGAAGTCTATGGTGGTGATGCAGGGTGTAGTTAAGAACTCAGTCACACACAATGCAGCTTCTTTCCATACCTTTACTGGTAGATGGTTCAAGCAGGTCCCGGGGAGCTGGTCGGGGTGGAGAGTGCACATTCGGGTAACCGCTGAGCAGGTTAGAGGCCTCCTTTACTTCTAAATTCGTGTGTGAGTCCAACTTGCCTGAAGCGAAGTTAACTCTGCGATCTCCAGCTTTCTCAATAGCTGTAACGCCCGGCCAACATTGTGGTGGAGCCTTCTAAGTGGTGAGAACTAAGTCCTTACTTTTGTCGTGCACTTGACTCAAAGTCCCCGTTCTCCCTGACTCCGGTTACGTATTGACGCTTAGGGCTGCTCTCTGCGACCTATAGTCCAGATGCCTCCGGTTATCTTGTTACTAAGCTTGAAACTCTAGCAACGCTTCGGACCCCGGTGTCCGGCAAATTAGTGCAGGTAATCCAATACCTGTAGCACTTCTCTCTGTCTTCTCCACTGCGCCCTTCGCCCTGCTTCCCGCTCTTAACATAAGCACTTGTAGCTTCGATAGAAATGTCAGCTTTCTCCAGAGCTCGCTGAACAGATCTCAGTATCCTCCAAGTCCAGACTGTACTGTCCTGGACTCCACTGTCCTCAGACAGGAAACTGAATGGCTGCTCTGTCCTTAGACAGAAGCTAACAGACTGAAGTCAAACGGAACACTCCCTCCAAGACTGGAATCAGAACTGGAACTCTCTCTGCTACGTGTCACTACCTCTTATACCTCAGATGGGTGTGTCTGAAAGAGTGAGTGACGTGAATGGATATCAAGCGTTGCGGTTACCTTCCTGTGCACTCTCCTGGATTATGTGTGCCTGACATAGCTGGGCCACACAGATACAGACTGTACGGGCTCCTGTCAGTTATATATTACTGTAGATATAGACTGTACAGGCTCCTGTCAGGTATATATTACTGTAGATATAGACTGTACGGGCTCCTGTCAGGTATATATTACTGTAGATATAGACTGTACGAGCTCCTGTCAGTTATATATTACTGTAGATATAGACTGTACGGGCTCTGTCAGGTATATATTACTGTAGATATAGACTGTACGGGCTCCTGTCAGGTATATATTACTGTAGATATAGACTGTACGGGCTCCTGTCAGGTATATATTACTGTAGATATAGACTGTATGGGCTCCTGTCAGGTATAAATTACTGTAGATATAGACTGTATGGGCTCCTGTCAGGTATATATTACTGTAGATATAGACTGTACGGGCTCCCCCTCTGCCCCATCACCCCTCCCTATGCCATGGACTTTCATAGCCCCTACCCTAGATCTGCCCCTACTCCACATCCGTATCCCTATTCCCCTTTTGTACACTTGCTTTGGCAAAACTAATGTGTATTTAGTCCTGCCAATAAAGCTTCTTTGAATTGAATTGAATTGAATATTACTGTAGATATAGACTGTATGGGCTCCTGTCAGGTATATATTACTGTAGATATAGAATGTATGGGCTCCTGTCAGGTATATATTACTGTAGATATAGACTGTACGGGCTCCTGTCAGGTATATATTACTGTAGATATAGACTGTACGGGCTCCTGTCAGGTATATATTACTGTAGATATAGACTGTACGGGCTCCTGTCAGGTATATATTACTGTATAGACTGTATGGGCTCCTGTCAGGTATATATTATTGTAGATATAGACTGTATGGGCTCCTGTCAGGTATATATTACTGTAGATATAGACTGTACGGGCTCCTGTCAGGTTATATTATTGTAGATATAGACTGTATGGGCTCCTGTCAGGTATATATTACTGTAGATATAGACTGTACGGGCTCCTGTCAGGTATATATTACTGTAGATATAGACTGTATGAGCTCCTGTCAGGTATATTATTGTAGATATAGACTGTACGAGCTCCTGTCGGTATATATTACTGTAGATATAGACTGTATGGGCTCCTGTCAGGTATATATTACTGTGAATATAGACTGTACAGGCTCCTGTCAGGTATATATTACTGTAGATATAGACTGTACGGCTCCTGTCAGGTATATATTACTGTAGATATAGACTGTACGGGCTCCTGTCAGGTATATATTACTGTAGATATAGAATGTACGGGCTCCTGTCAGGTATATATTATGTAGATATAGACTGTATGGGCCCCTGTCAGGTATATATTATTGTAGATATAGACTGTATGGGCCCCTGTCAGGTATATATTATTGTAGATATAGACTGTATGGGCCCCTGTCAGGTATATATTACTGTAGATATAGACTGTATGGGCTCCTGTCAGGTATATATTAGTGTAGATATAGACTGTACAGGCTCCTGTCAGGTATATATTACTGTAGATATAGACTGTACGGGCTCCTGTCAGGTATATATTACTGTAGATATAGACTGTACAGGCTCCTGTCAGGTATATATTACTGTAGATATAGACTGTACGGGCTCCTGTCAGGTATATATTACTGTAGATATAGACTGTACGAGCTCCTGTCAGGTATATATTACTGTAGATATAGACTGTACGGGCTCCTGTCAGGTATATATTACTGTAGATATAGAATGTATGGGCTCCTGTCAGGTATATATTACTGTAGATATAGACTGTATGGGCTCCTGTCAGGTATATATACTGTAGATACAGACTGTATGGGCTCCTGTCAGGTATATATTACTGTAGATATAGACTGTATGGGCTCCTGTCAGGTATATATTACTGTAGATAGACTGTACGGGCTCCTGTCAGGTATATATTCTGTATAGACTGTATGGCTCCTGTCAGGTATATATTATTGTAGATATAGACTGTATGGGCTCCTGTCAGGTATATATTACTGTAGATATAGACTGTACGGGCTCCTGTCAGGTTATATTATTGTAGATATAGACTGTATGGCTCCTGTCAGGTATATATTACTGTAGATATAGACTGTATGGGCTCCTGTCAGGTATATATTACTGTAGATATAGACTGTATGGGCCCCTGTCAGGTATATATTACTGTAGATATAGACTGTATGGGCTCCTGTCAGGTATATATTAGTGTAGATATAGACTGTACAGGCTCCTGTCAGGTATATATTACTGTAGATATAGACTGTACGGGCTCCTGTCAGGTATATATTACTGTAGATATAGACTGTACAGGCTCCTGTCAGGTATATATTACTGTAGATATAGACTGTACGGGCTCCTGTCAGGTATATATTACTGTAGATATAGACTGTACGGGCTCCTGTCAGGTATATATTACTGTAGATATAGAATGTACGAGCTCCTGTCAGGTATATATTAGTGTAGATATAGACTGTACGGGCTCCTGTCAGGTATATATTACTGTAGATATAGACTGTACAGGCTCCTGTCAGGTATATATTACTGTAGATATAGACTGTACGGCTCCTGTCAGGTATATATTACTGTAGATATAGACTGTATGGGCTCCTGTCAGGTATATATTACTGTAGATATAGACTGTACAGGCTCCTGTCAGGTATATATTACTGTAGATATAGAATGTACGGGCTCCTGTCAGGTATATATTACTGTAGATATAGAATGTACGGGCTCCTGTCAGGTATATATTACTGTAGATATAGACTGTACGGGCTCCTGTCAGGTATATATTACTGTAGATATAGACTGTACGGGCTCCTGTCAGGTATATATTACTGTAGATATAGACTGTACGGGCTCCTGTCAGGTATATATTACTGTAGATATAGACTGTACGGGCTCCTGTCAGGTTTATATTATTGTAGATATAGACTGTATGGGCTCCTGTCAGGTATATATTACTGTAGATACAGACTGTACGGGCTCCTGTCAGGTTTATATTATTGTAGATATAGACTGTATGGGCTCCTGTCAGGTATATATTACTGTAGATATAGACTGTACGGGCTCCTGTCAGGTATATATTATTGTAGATATAGACTGTACGGGCTCCTGTCAGGTATATATTACTGTAGATATAGACTGTACAGGCTCCTGTCAGGTATATATTACTGTAGATATAGACTGTATGGGCTCCTGTCAGGTTATATTACTGTAGATATAGACTGTACGGGCTCCTGTCAGGTATATATTACTGTAGATATAGACTGTACGGGCTCCTGTCAGGTATATATTATTGTAGATATAGACTGTATGGGCTCCTGTCAGGTATATATTACTGTAGATATAGACTGTACGGGCTCCTGTCAGGTATATATTACTGTAGAATACAGACTGTACGGGCTCCTGTCAGGTATATATTATTGTAGATATAGACTGTACGGGCTCCTGTCAGGTATATATTACTATAGATATAGACTGTAGGGCTCCTGTCAGGTATATATTACTGTAGATATAGACTGTACGGGCTCCTGTCAGGTATATATTACTGTAGATATAGACTGTACGGGCTCCTGTCAGGTATATATTGTTGTAGATATAGACTGTACGGGCTCCTGTCAGGTATATATTACTGTAGATACAGACTGTACGGGCTCCTGTCATGTTTATATTATTGTAGATATAGACTGTACGGGCTCCTGTCAGGTATATATTACTGTAGATATAGACTGTACGGGCTCCTGTCAGTTATATATTACTGTAGATATAGACTGTATGGGC
Source organism: Oophaga sylvatica (assembly GCA_033576555.1). Classification (NCBI taxonomy): domain Eukaryota; kingdom Metazoa; phylum Chordata; class Amphibia; order Anura; family Dendrobatidae; genus Oophaga; species Oophaga sylvatica. The sequence continues at coordinate 12,606,331 of JARQOD010000004.1, forward strand.
TCCTGTCAGGTATATATTACTGTAGATATAGACTGTATGGGCTCCTGTCAGGTATATATTACTGTAGATATAGACTGTATGGGCTCCTGTCAGGTATATATTACTGTAGATATAGACTGTACGGGCTCCTGTCAGGTATATATTACTGTAGATATACACTGTATGGCTCCTGTCAGGTATATATTACTGTAGATATAGACTGTAGGGCTCCTGTCAGGTATATATTACTGTAGATATAGACTGTACGGGCTCCTGTCAGGTATACATTACTGTAGATATAGACTGTACGGGCTCCTGTCAGGTTTATATTATTGTAGATATAGACTGTATGGGCTCCTGTCAGGTATATATTACTGTAGATATAGAATGTACGGGCTCCTGTCAGGTATATATTACTGTAGATATAGATTGTATGGGCTCCTGTCAGGTATATATTACTGTAGATATAGACTGTATGGGCTCCTGTCAGGTTTATATTATTGTAGATATAGACTGTATGGGCTCCTGTCAGGTATATATTATTGTAGATATAGACTGTATGGGCTCCTGTCAGGTATATATTATTGTAGAATACAGACTGTATGGGCTCCTGTCAGGTATATATTACTGTAGATACGGACTGTATGGGCTCCTGTCAGGTATATATATATTGTAGATATGGCCTATATGGGCTCCAGTCAGGTATATATTATTGTAGAGAGAGTGTATGGGCTCCTGTCAGGTATGTATTATTGTAGATATGGACTGTATGGGCTCCAGTCAGGTATATAGAATAGACAACAGATGGAAATTATTGGCAATTATCAAGACACACTTAATAAAGTAGTGGTTCTGCAGGTGGGGACCACAGACCACATCTCAGTACCAATGCTTTCTGGCTGATATTTTGGTCCCTTTTGAAAGTTAGTGGTGCTTTTGCACTCATGGTAGCATGAGACGGACTCTACAACCCACACAAGTGGCTCAGGTAGAGCAGCTCATCCAGGATGGCACATCAATGCGAGCTGTGGCAAGGAGGTTTGCTGTGTTTGTCAGCATAGTGTCCAGAGTCTCTACCAGGAGACAGGCCAGTGCACCAGGAGACGTGGAGGGGGCCATAGGAGGGCAACAACCCAGCAGCAGGACCGTAGCGCTACCTCCGCCTTTGTGCAAGGAGGAACAGGAGCCCTGCAAAATGACCTCCAGCAGGCCACAAATGTGCATGTGTCTGCACAAATGGTTAGAAACCGACTCCATGAGGGTGGTCTGAGTGCCCGACGTCCACAGATGGGGGTTGTGCTCACAGCCCAACACCGTGCAGGACGCTTGGCATTTGCCACAGAACACCAGGATTGACAAATTACCGATTTATATATGATGAAGGCCGAGGGAAAGGAGTTTAGCTAAACTGTAAGAAATAACACAAACAGTGCCTCTTTTGTATTTAGGTTGTGTCCAGTATTGCAGCTCTGATCTATTCAAGCAACCAGCTGCAATACCAGACACAGCCTGTGGATAGTAGTGGGGCTGTTTCACAGCTCAGACCATGAGATGAATATTGTTTGATAAAGCAGTGGAGGAAGGGGGCAGCAAAAAGGAGCAGTCAAAATCCAACTGCCCCACCGGTTACCCCACTAGAGGGGAGTCAGGACACTGCCAGCCGGCCATAGTCTAATGAGATCAGTGAGTTCGGCCGACATCTAATGTGTGTGACCCATCGGAAATAACACATCGATCAGCGCTCTTCCAAAGCTTTGTGTTATAGTCTCGGGTACAAGGTGATCCTGCCACTTGGTCCCTAGAAAATGGACAAGATTGCAAAAAAAAAAATCTAAAAAATATTTTTTTTTTCACAAAAAAAGGAACATTTACATTATTCTCTCTTCTTTGCTGCCCTCTTGTGTTAAAGCTTGGTAATGCACCTTCAAAATTAACCATCTTCTGTGGTGCCATACACCGCAAACTTTATATAAACCATGCCAAAGTCAAGGAAGGGCGACACATATAGCACAGCGTGGGCAGTAGTTTATATTTTACCTTAATCCACTTCCCTAATATCGCCAAAACATTTAGATGCGCCCACACAGAAATATTACTCCTAGGGAATCCCATTAATGTTTCTACACAGTGCAGTACTGCTCTCATGGAACCTACAGTGCTCCCTATACAGTATTATGCCCCCACATAGCCCCTCCTTCCTTCCCACTCTGCACACACACACAGTATGCTGCCCCCACAGTACAGTCACCCACGCACAGTATGATATTCCCATAGTCCCTCGTTCCCTCACACTCTCTCACACACACACACAGTATGTTGCCCCCACAGTACTTTCCCAAACACAGAGTATGACATCTCCATAGCCCCTTCTTCCCACACATACAATATGTTGCCTCATAACCCCTCATGCAGTAGGATGTCCCAACAGTACAGTCGTCCACACACAGTATGATATTCCCATAGCCCCTATTTCCCTCCCACTCTGCACACATGTAACAAGGTGGCACGGGTTGGTAGTTATGGCCGAGTCACAACAGTCAGTGAGCACCCCGGCACCTTGTACATAGAAAAGGCAGGTGAACTGCCAGTCCTGTGTCGCAGTCTTTTACCTTCATCAGACGTTCACTTCAGTCGCTGGGGATGAGTACTCAGGAAAACACCACAGGCCACAGTTCTGTTCCAATGGGAAAACTTTACTGTAAACAATACAATGCTTCCTGCTCTGTCCCTGCAACTTCTGGAGGCCACTCAGCATCAATGGCTCCCATCCAGATTTTAGAATCAAAACAGTCCTTCTGGAGACGGTCCCCCTTCTTAACTCCATCTATCCCTAAGCTAACTTTGTACAAATGCAGTTACATAGCATATACAGCACATTACACATTAATACACAGCATAACAATGTAAAACATGAGGGAATCATAGGGATGCCGCATGGGCTCGGTGTGTAGGAGAGGAGGCAATTGAAGGTCCCGCCACCTCCTTACACTCCTCCCTCCTAAAACATGGTCACTCACGACCATGATGGCTCCTGTAAACATAAAAAAGGGTGTAAAATGTTCATAAAACCGATACACTCTTTATTTGATGTCGCCGATGGGTCAAACGTAACCTCGGCTTCACTGGGTTGGAGCTCCAGAATGAAAGATTTCCAGTTCCTCGTAGAGTGGGTCCAACTGACCCTGGTCCCTTGGCTCCTAGGACCCGTAGAAAAACACTCTGACCAGACGGCCAACTGAACAATGGTCCATGTAGTCCTGACCCGGCTCACTCGCTTAATTAACGGCGCTGTGGAAAAAGTATATAGCGCCCCCCAGAGTCGGATTTTCTCTGGGGGTAGCCGAGACCCCAGAGAACATGATTCGGGTCGGTTTTTACCGACCCCACTTTTGCGATCGACGTTATTAACCATATATGTTATGTTACGGTAGCTGAGGAGTGCAGGCAAAAAAGGAAATACACCAGAGCAGTTGGAATCTATGAGATTGCAGTACCCTGACTAACCACCGCAACTAGAGGCAGCCGTGGAGCGTTCCTACGTTGGTCCTAGACGCCTCGTCACAGCCTGAGAAACTAACTACACCTAAAGATAGAAATAGGAAAGCTATCTGCCCCGGAGCAGAACCCCAAAGATAATAGAAAGCCCCCAAACATGTAATGGCGGTTAGACAAGAGGAAATACTGACACAGAAAGAAAATAGTATGAGCAAACGCTGGGGCCCAAACTATCTAAATAGAAAAGGATAGGAAGGGACTTACTGCAATCCCAGAAAACCCTGAAAAACACCAACTCTACTAATTTCAAAATCACCTGAGATCACACGACCTCTACCACCTAAATTAGTTCTCTGGTGTAACAAAAACAGCAGCCACTGAAAAAACTGGAAAAAGCAAAAGCACAAAACACAGTGGCTGAACAAAACTGAGAGGGAAGAAGCCCCCCGGAGGGGACCCTGAAGGCCCCCACAGAAGTGCAGGACCAAATGCAAAAATATAGCAAAAACACAAAATAAGAAATTGTCTTATCTGATAGCAGGAGATGCAGACACGACACAGCAGGCTACAAGGGAAACTGGAAAGAAGGATTCAGACCAGAACAATTGATCACCGGCAACCCTGATGGGAAAATGATTCCCTTAAATAAGACCAATCAGTAACACCTGATTCCCAGTCTTCACAATCCTCACTAGTACCGCTGTAACCACCAGAGGGAGGCTCTGCTCAGAACTCATCTCAAACCCATTCACAACAGTACCCCCCCTTGAGGAGGGGTCACCGAACCCTCATTTGAGCAACCAGGTCGGTCAGGATGAGTTCTATGATACGCACGGATAAGTCTCCTAGCATGGATGTCCGAAGCAAACACCCAAGAATTATCTTCCTGACCATAACCTCTCCATTTAACCAAATACTGGAGTCTTCGTCTAGAAAAACGAGAATCCAATATTTTCTCAACCACATACTCCAGATTGCCCTCAACCAAAACAGGGTCAGGAGGCACAGCAGCAGGAACCACTGGCTCAACAAACCTCTTCAACAAGGACTTGTGGAACACGTTATGGATCTTAAATGTCCCTGGAAGAAGCAAACGAAAAGAAACAGGATTAATAATCTCCATGATCTTATAAGGTCCAATGAACCTAGGCTTAAATTTAGGAGATGCTACTCTCATAGGAATATTCTTTGAGGACAACCAGACCAAGTCCCCCACTTTAAACCGAGGACCATCAGTCCTATGCCGGTTAGCAAACCGCTGGGCCTTCTCCTGAGAGAAGGACAACCTCTCCACTACCTGGTCCCAAATCTGCTGCATACGCTCAACAACAGAGTCAACACCTGGACAGACAGAAGCCTCCGTCTGTCCTGAAGAAAATCGAGGGTGAAACACAGAATTACAGAAAAACGGAGACATCAAAGTGGCAGAGCTAGCCTATTATTAAGAGCAAACTCAGCCAAAGGCAAAAAAGAGACCCAGTCATCCTGATCAGCAGACACAAAGCATCTTAGATAAGTCTCCAATGTCTGGTTTGTTCTCTCAGTTTGACCATTGGTCTGAGGATGAAATGCCGAGGAGAAAGACAATTGAACACCCAGTTTAGAACAAAAAGTCCTCCAAAATCTGGAAACAAACTGGACTCCTCTGTCAGACACAATGTTCTCAGGAATGCCGTGTAAACGAACCACGTGCTGAAGGAACAACGGCACCAATTCAGAGGAGGAAGGCAACTTAGGTAATGGCACAAGATGTATCATTTTGGAAAACCTATCACAAATTACCCAGATGGTGATCATTCTCTGAGAAACAGGAAGATCGGAAATGAAATCCATAGAGATATGGGTCCATGGTCTCTTGGGCACAGGCAATGGCATCAACAAACCACTAGAGCGAGAGCAAGGCTTGGAGCGAGAGCAAGTCCCGCAGGACTGCACAAATTCCCTGACATCGCGAGACAAGGTAGGCCACCAAAAGGACCGACTAACCAAGTCTCTGGTACCAAAAATTCCGGGATGCCCAGCCAATGCGGAACAATGAATCTCAGACATCACACTCTTTTTCCATTGGTCCGGGACAAACAATTTTCCAACAGGGCAGCGCTCGGGCCTATCCTCCTGACACCCTCCAGAGCAAGTCTCAAATTGGGCGAGATGGCGGAAAGAACTACACCCTCCTTCAAAATAACAGAGGGATCAGATAGCTCAGGAGAGTCCGCAAGGAAACTCCTCGAGAGGGCATCCGCCTTAACATTCTTAGTGCCAGGAAGAAAGGAAACCACAAAATTAAAACGTGTGAAAAACAAGGCCCACCTGGCCTGTCTAGGATTGAGTCGCTTGGCAGATTCCAGATAGACCAGATTCTTATGGTCCGTAAGGACCACCACCTGATGTTTGGCTCCCTCCAGCCAATGTCTCCACTCTTCAAAAGCCCACTTCATGGCCAATAACTCCCGATTACCCACGTCATAATTACGTTCAGTAGGAGAAAATTTTCGAGAGAAAAAGGCACAAGGGTTACTTTTAGAGGTCTCTGGATCTTTTTGGGACAAAACGGCACCTGCCCCAATTTCAGAGGCATCAACCTCCACCTGAAATGGCAGAGAAACATCAGGCTGCCGTAGAACAGGAGCAGAAGTGAATCTTTGCTTAAGTTCCTGAAACGCAGAGACTGCCTCAGGAGGCCAATTCACCACATCAGAACCCTTTCTGGTCAAATCAGTTAATGGTTTAACAATAACAGAGAAATTACCAATAAATTTACGATAAAAATTGGCAAAACCCAAAAATCTCTGAAGAGCCTTTAATGAAATAGGTTGGACCCAATCACAGATGGCCTGAACCTTGACCGGGTCCATTTCAATAACAGATGGGGACAAAATGAATCCCAGAAATGAGATCTTCTGTACGCCAAAAAGACACTTTGATCCTTCACATACAGAGCATTCTCTCTCAAAATCTGGAATACAGTTCGAACATGTTTCACATGAGAGTCCCAGTCATTAGAAAAAATCAAGATATCATCCAAATAAACAATCAGAAACTTGTCCACAAAATCCCTGAAAATGTCATTCATGAAGGACTGGAAGACGGAGGGAGCATTAGTGAGCCCAAAGGGCATCACAAGGTACTCAAAATGCCCTTCAGGGGTGTTAAATGCCGTCTTCCATTCATCCCGTGCTTAATGCGAATAAGGTTATACGCCCCCTGAGGTCAAGCTTAGTAAACCAAGTAGCGTTTTTCACCCTGGAAAACAGGTCAGAAATCAAGGGTAACGGGTATTGATATTTCACAGTAATATTGTTCAAGAGACGATAATCAATACACGGCCTTAATGAACCATCTTTTTTGGCCACAAAGAAAAAACCGGCACCTAAGGGTGAAGAGGATGGTCTGATATGACCCTTCTCCAATGATTCCTTGATATAAGACCGCATAGCGTCATGTTCAGGTACAGACAAGTTAAAAAGGCGACCTCTTAGGGAATTTACTACCGGCACTAATTCAATAGCGCAGTCATAGCTCCTATGGGGAGGTAAGGATGCAGATTTACTTTCGCTAAACACATCAGAAAAATCAAACAAAAAGTCAGGAACATCCTCAGCCTGGGGGGAGGCAGAAAAAACAGGAGTGTTGGCACTAACACATTGGCAGCCCCAACTGGTTACAGACACAGATTTCCAATCCAAAACAGGATTATGAGACTGTAACCAAGGGAAACCCAGCACTATAATGTCATGCAGATTATATAGAACCAAAAATTTGCAGCACTCCTGGTGATCAGGTTCAACCCTCATTATCACCTGAGTAGAAAACTGGGGTTTATTCTCAGCCAAAGGGGTAGAATCGATCCCCAGTAAAGGAATAGACTTCTGTAGGGGTATCAAGGAAAACCCACAACGCTTAGCAAAATCATAATCCATCAGGTTAATAGCTGCTCCAGAATCAACGAAAGCCTGAGCAGAAAATGAGGACAGAGAGCATATCAGAGTGACAGTTAATAAAAACTTAGTCTGAACACTACCCAAGACAACTGAGCGTGCAAAATGTCTTCCCCGCTTAGGGCAGACTGAAATAGCATGAGAGGCATCACCACAGTAGAAACATAACCCATTGCGCTTTCGAAACTCATGACGCTGTGCCCCAGACACCACTCCATCACACTGCATGGGCTCAGCAGCTGGCTCACAAGGCAACACCACTCCACGCATACTTCTCCGCTCACGCAAACGTCTGTCAATTTGAATCGCCAATGACATAGAATCATTGAGACCAGAGGGGACAGGGAATCCCACCATAACATCCTTTACATTATCCGACAGACCCTTCCGGAAAAGGGCCGCCAAAGCGTCATCATTCCATTTGGTCAGGACTGCCCACCTACGGAATCTCTGACAGTATAACTCAGCGTCATCAAGCCCCTGATTTAATGCCAACAAGGCTTTTTCAGCTTGATCAGTGACATTAGGCTCATCGTACAATAACCCAAAGCCTGAAAAAATGCATCAACATCACTCAAAACAGGATCCCCAGGTATCAGGGAAAAAGCCCAATCCTGAGGATCGCCGCGCAGGAGAGAGATGATAATTTGAACCTGCTGCGCTGCGTTTCCTGAGGACTTAGATTTTAAGGCAAAAAACAATTTACAATTATTTTTGAAATTCTGAAACTTAGCTCGATCCCCTAAAAACAAATCTGGCATGGGGATCCTAGGTTCCACAACAGGCAACCCAGCAAGATAGATAGCAATACTCCGAACCTCAGCGGCAAGCTGATCCACACGGCCAGACAACTGTGCAAACTCCATTGGGAGAAAAGATCCTCCCCAGCACCCAGAGATACAGAGGGAAAAAAAAATACAACAAACAGAAAAATATCTCTGACAACTTTTCTTCCTTCAAAATATTTTTTCCCTTCTGTGAGTACCATACAATTTTTATGGCCGGTGATACTGTTATGTTACGGTAGCTGAGGAGTGCAGATAAAAAAGGAAATACACCAGAGCAGTTGGAATCTATGAGATTGCAGTACCCTGACTAACCACCGCAACTAGAGGCAGCCGTGGAGCGTTCCTACGTTGGTCCTAGACGCCTCGTCACAGCCTGAGAAACTAACTACACCTAAAGATAGAAATAGGAAAGCTATCTGCCCGGAGCAGAACCCCAAAGATAATAGAAAGCCCCCAAACATGTAATGGCGGTTATACAAGAGGAAATACTGACACAGAAAGAAAATAGAATGAGCAAACGCTGGGGCCCAAACTATCTAAATAGAAAAGGATAGGAAGGGACTTACTGCAATCCCAGAAAACCCTGAAAAACACCAACTCTACTAATTTCAAAATCACCTGAGATCACACGACCTCTACCACCTAAATTAGTTCTCTGGTGTAACAAAAACAGCAGCCACTGAAAAAACTGGAAAAAGCAAAAGCACAAAACACAGTGGCTGAACAAAACTGAGAGGGAAGAAGCCCCCGGAGGGGACCCTGAAGGCCCCCACAGAAGTGCAGGACCAAATGCAAAAATATAGCAAAAACACAAAATAAGAAATTGTCTTATCTGATAGCAGGAGATGCAGACACGACACAGCAGGCTACAAGGGAAACTGGAATAAAGGATTCAGACCAGAACAATTGATCACCGGCAACCCTGATGGGAAAATGATTCCCTTAAATAAGACCAATCAGTAACACCTGATTCCCAGTCTTCACAACCCTCACTAGTACCGCTTGTAACCACCAGAGGGAGGCTCTGCTCAGAACTCATCTCAAACCCATTCACAACACATATAATAGCGACCGCAAAAAAAAAAAAAGCTGCGATTCTCCATTTAATTTCTCTCTCCTCTGATGTGATCGCACATCAGAGGTGAGAGAAATAGGGTCCCCCGATCCCGCCCCGGTACCTCCCGGTGTCCCCCCGTCCTCCCATGGCTCCTGCAGCTCCCGGTCTTCTTCCAGCAAAGAAAATGGCGGGCACATACGCAGTGCGCCCGCCGAATCTGCCGGCCTGCAGATTCATTCATTTAGTGCAGGACATTTTGATCACTATAATAAACGCTATCACAGTGATCAAAATAAAAAAAAATAGTAAATAAACCCCCCCTTCATCATCCCTTAGTTAGGGACATATAATAAAATAAAGAAAATATATTTATTTTCACTTTTCCATTTGGGTTAGGGTTACAATTAGGGTTAGGGTTACAATTAGGGTTGGAATTAGGGTTGGGATTAGGGTTAGGATTAGGGTTAGGATTGGGATTAGGGTTAGGGTTGGGATTAGGGTTAGGTGTGTATTGGGGTTAGTGTTGAAGCTAGAATTGAGGGGTTTCCACTATTTAGGCACATCAGGGGGTCTCCAAACACGACATGGCGTTCAAAAAGTCAAATAGTGCTCCCTCCCTTCCGAGCCCTGCCGTGCGCCCAAACAGTAGTTTACCCCAATATATTGGGTATCAGCATACTCAGGACGAATTGCACACCAATTTTGGGGTTCCAATTTTTCCTGTTACCCTTGGGAAAATAAAAAATATCTGGCTAAAAAATCATTTTTGAGGAAAAAAATTATTTTTTATTTTCACGGCTCTACGTTATAAACTTCTGTGAAGCACAGATTTGAGAACCAAAACAGTCCTTTTGGAGACGGTCCCACAGTACCAGGGCCCGTCCACACTGTCCGACAGTCCGTGGCAGCTTTCATCCCCTTGACCGGGGCCCCTTCTATTCCTGGTATGGAGAGCGTCCTGGCCTGGGCAAGCCTGCTTGGGCTCTGCTGCAGGAACAAGAAATCCTTCTCCTGTAAGCCAGTTGAAACTGGCCCCCTTCTTAACTCCATCTATCCCTAAGCTAACTTTGTACAAATGCAGTTACATAGCATATACAGCACATTACACATTAATACACAGCATAACAATGTAAAACATGAGGGAACCATAGGGATGCCGCATGGGCTTGGTGTGTAGGAGAGGAGGCAATTGAGGGTCCCCGCCACCTCTTTATACTCCTCCCTCCTAAAACATGGTCATTCACGACCATGATGGCTCCTGTAAACATAAAAAAGTGTTTAAGATGTTCATAAAACCGATACACTCTTTATTTGATGTCGCTGATGGGTCAAACGTGACCTCGGCTTCACTGGGTTGGAGCCCCAGAATGAAAGAGTTCCAGTTCCTCGTAGAGTGGGTTCAACTGACCCTGGTCCCCTGGCTCCTAGGACTCGTAAGAAAACACTCTGACCAGACGGCCAACTGAACAATGGTCCATGTAGTCCTGACCCGGCTCACTCCTCGGGTCCTCCTGCACATGAGTTTATATTCCCAGATCTTTAACTCATGACAACCTTTGACACACTCAGTGCAGAAGTTAATGTGTCACATGGATTTATGTCTTTTTACATCAATTAAGGAATTTGCTCTTCAGACCTTCTGGGGCATCACAACACAGAACCAGACCCCAATCAGAGGACAATAAAACGTTCACACCCCTTATCTATGAACTGTTCCAATATTTATGTTCATCCCTCTGCCATAATGACAGTTCTGCTTCACGTCACTTGTTTTCTCTATTGCATTGTTTCTGTGCTGTGTTCTGAAGAATTACATATTTATGCACATGTTGTATTAGTCTTGCCTGATGAAGAGACCTGAGTAGTCTCGAAAGCTTGCAATGTGTTACCATATTTTCAGTTAACCATTAAAAGGTATCAACCACTGAGGACTCTCAATTCTAAATATTTTTCTGTACTGAATTGGACATTCCACCTCCTCGTCTACCAGATTGGGAGTTGTAACTTCCTTTCACCGCACCTTCACCAATCTGGCAACGAGTAGCATCCAAGAAAAACATTTCCTCACCAGGAGAAGGAACACAGCCTGACCCAACCTGAGGAATTGTGCTGTTACTTAATCTCAGGACATTGGTGACACTATCCTTCACCTATATAATTGTTTCTCTTGTTTACCAGTGTTGGATTTCTGACTGATTTTTTGCATAGAAATGCTTTAAGTTAATGTACATTTATCTTCTCTCATACACTATTATAATCTCATTATTGTTGGGCGGTGAGCGATGGACAATGTGATTCCCCTCCGCTCCGAGTTCTGCTCTGCTTCATGACACCCGACCTCCCCTTAATACGGCACTTACTTTTTTTTCCCTCCTTTTCTTTCCTTCCCTAATGGTGACATTATTGATGTATATCTGTGTGTTATGTTAAGGCCCCGTCTCACATAGCGATACACCAGCGATCCCGACAACGATCAGGATCGCTGGTGTGTCGCTACATGATCGCTGCTGAGCTGCCAAACAGGCAGCGATCAGACAGCGACACTGCGGATAACGTCGCCTAGTAACTTGCAGTGTACGTTGAATACCAGCGCCCTGATGCAGGGAGCTGGTAACCAAGGTACACATCGGGTTTCCAGGCGCTGCGCGGTGCCTGGAAACCCGACGTGTACCTTGGTTACTAGCTCCCCTGCAGCAGCGCGCTGGTATCCAACGTACACATCGGGTTTCCAGGCACAGCCCCGCCCCTGGAAACCCGCTGTGTACCTTGGTTATCAGGAGATCGCTGGTCTCCTGCCTGTCACACGCAGCGATGCGTGCTGGCCAGCGGGAGACCAGCGATCAAAAAAAAGTCCTGGCATTTCTGACACGACCAGTGATTCACAGCAGGGGCCTGATCGCTGGTACGTGTCAGACATAGCGAGATCGCTGCTGAGATCGCTGTTTAGCAGCGATCTCGCTAGCGATATCGCTATGTGAGGCGGCGTCCTTATAGTAATGTTATGTCTTAAGGCCCCGTCTCACATAGCGAGATCGCTGCTAAACAGCGATCTCAGCAGCGATCTCGCTATGTCTGACACGTACCAGCGATCAGGCCCCTGCTGGGTATCACTGGTCGTGTCATAAATCCCAGGACATTTTTTTGCTCGCTGGTCTCCTGCTGGTCAGCACGCATCGCTGCGTGTGACAGGCAGGAGACCAGCGATCTCCTGGTAACCAAGGTACACAGCGGGTTTCCAGGCGCGGGGCTGTACCTGGAAACCCGCTGTGTACCTTGGATACCAGCGCCCTGATGCAGGGAGCTGGTAACCAAGGTACACAGCGGGTTTCCAGGCACCGCGCAGCGCCTGGAAACCCGATGTGTACCTTGGTTACCAGCTCCCTGCATCAGGGCGCTGGTATTCAACGTACACTGCGGGTAACTAAGCAATGTTACCCGCAGTGTCGCTGTGCTGATCGCTGCCCTGAGCTGCCTGTTTGGCAGCTCAGCAGCGATCATGTAGCGATACACCAGCGATCCTGATCGTTGTCGGGATCGCTGGTGTATCGCTATGTGAGACCCGGCTTTAAAGACGTCTGGTTATAAACGAGTTACGTACCCAACAAGCAGACGTAGTTTTTCTGCAAGAAACTCATTTAAACCTTAACCCCTTAACGACCGCCGATACGCCTTTTAACGTCTGTAGTTAAGGGTACTTAAACCACAGCGCCGGAGAAAGTATATAGCGCCCTACCAGGGGTAGCCGAGACCCCAGAGAACATAATTCAGGTTCCCCGCTTTTTCGATTGCCGTTATTAACCATATAACGGCAACCGCAAAAAACAAACAGCGATTCTGCATTTAATTTCTCTCTCCTCTGATGTGATCGCACATCAGAGGGGAGAGAAATAGGGTCCCCGATCCTCCCCCGGTACCTCCCGGTGTCCCCACCCGTCCTCCCATGGCTCCTGCAGCTCCCGGTCTTCTTCCAGCAAAGAAAATGGCGGGCACATACGCAGTGCGCCCGCCGAATCTGCCGGCCGGCAGATTCATTTATTTAGTGCAGGACATTTTAATCACTGTGATAAACGCTAACACAGTGATCAAAATAAAAAAAATAGTAAATAACCCCCCCTTTATCACCCCCTTAGTTAGGGACATATAATAAAATAAAGAAAATATATTTATTTTCATTTTTCCATTAGGGTTAGGGTTAGGGATAGGGTTAAGATTAGGATTAGGGTTAGGGTTACAAATAGGGTTACAATTAGGGTTCGAATTAAGGTTGAGATTAGGGTTAGGATTAGGGTTAGGGTTGGGATTAGGGTTAGGAGTGTGTTGGGGTTAGGGTTGGAGCTAGAATTAAGGGGTTTCCATTATTTAGGCACATCAGGGGGTCTCCAAACACGACATGGCGTTCAAAAAGTCAAATGGTTCTCCCTCCCTTCCGAGCGCTGCCGTGAGCGCAAACAGTAGTTTACCCCAACATATGGGGTATCAGGTACTCAGGACGAATTGCACACCAATTTTGGGTTCTAATTTCTCCTGTTACCCTTGGGAAAATAAAAAATAGCTGGCTAAAAATCATTTTTGAGAAAAAAAAAATGATTTTTTATTTTCACGGCTCTACGTTATAAACTTCTGTGAAGCACTTGGAGGTTCAAAATGCTCACCACACATCTAGATAAGTTCCTTAAGGGGTCTAGTTTCCAAAATGGGGTCACTTGTTGGGGGTTTCCACTGTTTAGGCACATCAGGGGCTCTGCAAACGCAACATGGCGTCCAGCCAATTCTGTGTTGAAAAACTCAAACGGCGCTCCTACCCTTACGACCTCTGCCGTGCGCCCAAAAAGTGGTTTACCCCCACATTTTGGGTATCTGCGTATTGAGGAGAAATTGGACAACAAATTTTGTGGTTCATTTTCTCTTTTAACACTTGTAAAAATAAAAAAATTGGTTCTGAAGTAAATTTTTTTCAAAAAAAGTTAAATGTTAATTTTTTCCTTCCACATTGCTACAGTTCCTGTGAAGCAAATAAAGGGTCAATAAACTACTTGAATGTGGTTTTGGGCACCTTGAGGGGTGCAGTTTTTAGAATGGTGTCACTTTTGGCTATTTTCTATCATATAGACCCCTCAAAGTGACTTCAAATGTGATGTGGTCCCTAAAAAAAATGGTGTTATAAAAATGAGAAATCGCTGGTCAACTTTTAACCGTTATAACTTCGTAACAAAAAAAAAAAATGTTTGTTTCCAAAATTTTGCTGATGTAAAGTAGACATGTGGGAAATGTTATTTATTAAGAAATTTGTGTGACATATCTCTCTGATTTAAGGGCATAAAAATTTAAAGTTTGAAAATTGCTAAATTTTCAAAATTTTCGCCATATTTCTGTTTTTTTCATAAATAAACGCAAGTCATATCAAAAAATTACCACTAACATGAAGTACAATATGTCATGAAAAAACAGTCTCAGAATCAGCGGATTCGTTAAAGCATTCCAGAGTTATAACCTCATAAAGTGACAGTGGTCAGAATTGTAAAAATTGGCCCCGTCATTAAGCTGCAAATTGGCTCTGTCACTAAAGGGTTAATGAAAACTGTAATTTTCTAGGTGCCTCTATCCCACAGTATACTTAACCTCCCAAAACGATAAGAAAGCAGGAGTGGCCATATTGATTTCGGCTACATTGGATCGTGGTATTGACCCAGCAGCCATAGGGAATTCCACATTGATGGTTCCTCCCTAAGGGCTTTGAATTCTGGATCACCTGAAGTTCCCTGATGAACCCCAACAACCAGGGGGGAGAAACGAGTGGGGACAGTGTTTCATGATGGGATAAGTATCATCATTAATAATATATATATTTGAGCATGTGTGTTACATATAAACCTGGAAATATGTGATTGGGAGCTGCTCCCCTTATAGCTATACGGTTGTGTATTATCATTTGAGCAAAGGGCTGATACTGTATCTATTGGACTTGGTCCATCGGCCTCAGGAAAGTGCAATATACTTGTGTTATCATCATTCTGTCATTGATTTTATACACTTGTTTTTTTCATGTGTTTAACTTGCACTTTCTTGGTGGTAGGGTGTATAATAGGTCGTACGGGGCCCAGCCGACAGTGAGCGGGGTCACCACATCGTACATATTAGGGCGCCAACCTCCGTGACAAGGTAGGGAATTTCTAGAAGGGAGAATATGGGGACAGTTTCCTTTACGCCATATATTGTAGTTTGCATGTCTTGGATTCCCCACTACGACACCTAGCAGAGTGCGACACGGCACCTACTTTAGAATCGGGAGTGTAAAACCTGTATTGCAGAGTTTTAATTTTGAAGAAATAAAGTATTACTGTTTTTAGGGTTTTTATTGCAATGTAACATTTTGTCCAGAGAAAAGTACACCCTGGCTCAAGAGTCAAGTAAAGGATTTGCTCCTGAGCTTTCCTGATCCCGCAGTGTGATCTGGAACCTACAGCTGATGTCCTACTGCCACAGCCGGGATGGGAGCGAACTCTGATCCTGGATGTTTCCCTTCTTAAATGATGTAGTTAAGAGACTGCCAATAATAAGTATTTTATCTGGGTATTCTGGGTTCTAGACAAATTTCTGCAGTCACTTTATGTGACATCAGACTCTCAAAATGTGACAATGATTCCAACAATTAGGCATAAAAACCTCCCCTTACTGCAAAGGAATTATTAGAGAGGGCACTGACTTGTCAGATGTAGGAGAATGCGCACAGAGAACAGTATGTATTGTTACTCAGCCCTACTGTAACCTGATGGGGGTTTTATGAATTATTATCCCACTCGTTCTGGAGAAATTTATATATAGCCTCAATTCTGATCCGAACTAATCAAATACATATCATGAGCTTCATCTAATGGCCCTATGCTGTCCAGTGTATAATGGGCCCTATATGATGCTCAGTGTATATGGCCACTTGATGCTCCAGTGTATTATGGGCCCCATATATGATGCTCCATATATAATGAGCCCCATGTATGATGCTCCAGTGTATAATGGGCCCCATATATGATGCTCCAGTGTATAATGAGCCCCATATATGATGCTCCAATGTATGAAGGTCCCCATATATTGCTCCAAACATCAAAAAATGAAGAAAAAAAAAGAAATACCTCTCCTCGCTGGTCGCTGCTTTGCTCCGGACTTTGCTATATTTTGTCGTGCCCTTCAACACTCCTCTTAAAGGCGTTATTTGAAGAGCCATGTGTGAATGCCGTCGCAGTGCGCATGATCGACCTCTTCTTCAGAACGACGGTTCTCGGGATCATGGGGGTCCCAGCGGTCGGACCCCAGAGACTACGTAGGTCTCGGGATAGGGGATTACTTGGCATAATCCATTTAAATGGGTTTTCCA
This sequence comes from Oophaga sylvatica, assembly GCA_033576555.1. Taxonomy (NCBI): domain Eukaryota; kingdom Metazoa; phylum Chordata; class Amphibia; order Anura; family Dendrobatidae; genus Oophaga; species Oophaga sylvatica. The sequence continues at coordinate 12,622,957 of JARQOD010000004.1, forward strand.
ATATATACACCATATTTTTCGGACCATAAGACGCACCTAGGTTTTAAAGGAGGAAATTAGGGGGAAAAAAAATGAAGCAAAAAATGTGGTCAATTCTGTACTTAATATCCCCTATCCTGGTAAATATGGTCCCTCATCCCCATCCTGATACACATGGCCCCCTCATCCCTATCCTGGTAGGAATGATCGCCCTCATCCCTATACTAATATGCAGGGTCCCCATCTCATCCTAGTTTGCATGGCCCCATCCCCATCCTGGTATGCAGGGCCCCATCTCATCCTAGTATGCATGGCTCCTCATCCTTATCCTGGCAGGAATGATCACTCTCATCCCTATACTCGTATGCGGGGTCCCCTTCTCGTCCAAGTATGCATGGCCTCATCCCTATCCTGGTATACAGGGCTCCATTCTTTACCTCTTATGATTAGCCCCATCCCAGTCCTGGTATGCATGGCCCCTTCCTTATCCTGGTATGATTGATCCCATCCTTTACTTATCCTGGTATGCATGGCCCTATCAGAAAAGATGAAAAAAACCAAACCATTACACTTACCTTTCCGGCGCTCCCTCGCAGCGTCCTGCTCCGTTGCCAGCAGCTGCTTTATGCTTGTAAGCAGTGCATGGCAGGGATGTCATGCGCTGCTTTCAAGCCGAAGGGCAGCTGTACTCTTTCCCCCAATTCATTACCAGTCACTGCATATTCAACGCCCCCCCACTATGTACTCATTATATTTACATGCCCCTTCAGCCCCAATTCATTGTCATGTCTTCTCTCTCCCACCCTCTATTCATTATCAACAGCTCTACCCCCACAAAATTCATTCTTTGCTCTCCCCACCCTCTTCCCTCACTCTCAATTCATCATTTGCAGTCTCCCCTCCCTCCCCCCACTTCATCATGTGCTGTCCCCTTTGTCCCATGTCATCCTTTGCAGTTCCTTATAACACCTTCCCCACATCATCATGTGTAGTCCCCCTTTAGTCCCCCACATAATCATGTGCAGTGCCCCTTTAACCCCCCTCCCCACATCATGTGCAGTCCCTCTTCATCCCCCATTCCTACATCATGTGCAGTCCCTCTTTAACCCCTCTCCCCACATCATGTGCAGTCACCCTTTAGCCCCCCTCCCCATATCATGTGTAGTCCCCCTTTATCCACTCTCCCCACATCATGTGCAGCCACCCTTTATCCCCCTTCCCCACATCATCATGGGCAGTCGCCCTTTATCCCCCTCCCCACATCATCATGTGCAGTCCCCCTTTATCCCCCCACATCATCATGTGCAGTCCCCCTTTATCCCCCACATCATCATGTGCAGTCCCCCTTACTTCTTCCCGTCATCATGTGTAATTCCTCCTCCCTCTCACCCATTTAATTCATTTTGGACAGAAAAAAAAAACCTTTGTAAACTTACCTTACAGTCGCTCCCCAGCAGCGCGGCTCTGCCTCCAGCGTCCGGTCCCGTACAGGTTCAGGCGTCCTGTGCGCGCCGCGGCGGCGGGCTTTTCAAACTTCTGCAGCCACAGGCCCTGGTACGCGCTCCCCTGCTTGTCCGCACTGACAATGGCCGCGCTCACAAGCTGACACGGCCATGGTCATCGCATGCACCAAGAGAGTACGCACGCACCAGGGTCTGTGCAGAAGATTTAAAGGGCCGGCGGCACATTTTGAAGCTCAGAGCCGCCGGCCCAGCTCGACTGGGCAGATTATCAATCCGGGCCTGACGTGATGTCATAGTGCCCTCTGACCGGAGATGTCACAGTCAGAAGACGCGAGACGTCGCAGCGGTGGAACGGGGAGAGGTGAGTATCATAAGTGACGGGTCCCTGAGTAAGCGGGGAGAGGGTCACTCATAGGTGCCGACACTGGCGGAGGCATCGGGCCCCCACAGGTTGCCTGGTGTCCCCGACAGCAAGTGGGCCCCCGTCCTGCTCAGGGCCCCGGCACTTGCCTGGGTGCGCCGGGTGCTGACGCCGGCCATGGAGATGAATATTCTAAAACAATTCTTGCAAAAAGAAAAAAATGATAGAATTGCTGCTCTTTCATTTAATGACGCCCCCCCCCAACAAAGAATAATCAGTCAGTACAGTATACATGCAGCAAAATTGTATATTTAATACATACAATCTTCTTACTAAACCGAACCTTCATATGACTATACTGATTGGAGAATTATGGGGAAAAATTATTTGGAGAAAAAGTTATCGCTTCAGGAAAGAAGAAATGAAGGGTTAAGTGACTGGGTGTATCCTAAGTCATATTACAAGACTCATTAAAGGGTTGATTGTGACGTGTAGGATCGCTACTTCCAATAGGTGGCGCTATAGAGTTCAAGTCCTCTTTTTCTCTTAAGAGTAGTGTTGAGCATTCCGATACCGCAAGTATCGGGTATCGGCCGATATTCGCTGTATCGGAATTCCGATACTTAGTTCCGATATTTTTCCAATATCGTATACCGGAATCGGAAGTTCCCATAATTCTTTGAGAGGCAATGTGATTTTAGTCAGCCAATGAGGAATCTTATGAAGTGTGGGCACATCCTGTACTGCTGCGGTCATCTTAACTAATGGCATGGCTGTGATTGGATGCTGAAATGATGTCAGAATGCACTATAAAAGGCGCCGCCGCCATTTTAGCGTCACTGTGCTGTGAACTCAGTTAGGGACAGAACGCTGCTCTGCTGACTTTGAGGGACAGTTAGACATTGCGATTTTGTGTACTGTGCTTTAGGCAGGCTAGTTTACCAACCGCTGTGTAAAGCTTCCTTTTGCCAGTGTTGTTTTAACAGCTCTGTGCAAGGTGTGTGTGAGAGTGCAGGTGACGCTGCAGTTTGCTCTGCATCCACCGCTGTTTGTAGGCATCTGCACGTGTCACTCACTGACTCTTTTTTTTATTTTATTTTGTGGAATTGGTGCAGCTCCATTATATTTGAAAAAAATCTAATCTATTAGTGTGACGCGCTTCCATCCGTATACAATACATTGGTTGCAAACACTATAGAAGTACACAAAGGGGCCTTTCACAGCTACTGAACAGTTGTGTTTCAGTGTTCACTGCAGTCTGTGAGGTTTTGATTTTTTGAGTGCAGATCACGCTCCAGTTAGTTCTTCAACCACTGCTGGTTGTAGTCTGCTGAGTGTGTGTCACTGCCTCATCCTTCACATTTTTCTCTAATTGGTGCTGCTCCATTATATTTGAAAAAAATCTAATCTATTAGTGTGACGCGCTTCCATCCGTATACAATACATTGGTTGCAAACACTATAGAAGTACACAAAGGGGCCTTTCACAGCTACTGAACAGTTGTCTGCAGTGTTCACTGTAGTCTGTGAGCTTTTCATTTTTTGAGTGCAGATTACGCTCCAGTTAGTTCTTCAACCACTGCTGGTTGTAGTCTGCTGAGCGTGTGTCACTGCCTCATCCTTCACATTTTTCTCTAATTGGTGCTGCTCCATTATATTTGAAAAAACTCTAATCTATTAGTGTGACGCGCTTCCATCCGTATACAATACATTGGTTGCAAACACTATAGAAGTACACAAAGGGGCCTTTCACAGCTACTGAACAGTTGTCTGCAGTGTTCACTGTAGTCTGTGAGCTTTTCATTTTTTGAGTGCAGATTACGCTCCAGTTAGTTCTTCAACCACTGCTGGTTGTAGTCTGCTGAGCGTGTGTCACTGCCTCATCCTTCACATTTTTCTCTAATTGGTGCTGCTCCATTATATTTGAAAAAAATCTAATCTATTAGTGTGACGCGCTTCCATCCGTATACAATACATTGGTTGCAAACACTATAGAAGTACACAAAGGGGCCTTTCACAGCTACTGAACAGTTGTCTGCAGTGTTCACTGTAGTCTGTGAGCTTTTCATTTTTTGAGTGCAGATTACGCTCCAGTTAGTTCTTCAACCACTGCTGGTTGTAGTCTGCTGAGCGTGTGTCACTGCCTCATCCTTCACATTTTTCTCTAATTGGTGCTGCTCCATTATATTTGAAAAAAATCTAATCTATTAGTGTGGACGCGCTTCCATCCGTATACAATACATTGGTTGCAAACACTATAGAAGTACACAAAGGGGCCTTTCACAGCTACTGAACAGTTGTCTGCAGTGTTCACTGTAGTCTGTGAGCTTTTCATTTTTTGAGTGCAGATTACGCTCCAGTTAGTTCTTCAACCACTGCTGGTTGTAGTCTGCTGAGCGTGTGTCACTGCCTCATCCTTCACATTTTTCTCTAATTGGTGCTGCTCCATTATATTTGAAAAAAATCTAATCTATTAGTGTGACGCGCTTCCATCCGTATACAATACATTGGTTGCAAACACTATAGAAGTACACAAAGGGGCCTTTCACAGCTACTGAACAGTTGTCTGCAGTGTTCACTGCAGTCTTTGAGGAATAACCACACTTAGGCCTTATAACTTTTCTGACTTTCTTTATCAATCTACCAAGATGAAGAAGGCAGGGAGTAAGGCTCGTGGTCGTGGCCGTGGAGTTTCAGCAGGGAGAGGACGTGGGGATTCTGTGGCTGCTGCCGCACCCAGTGACACAGCATCCACCAGTTTTCCCCGTGAGCGTTCCTTTATGCGCACTTTTGTAGGAGCTCAGCGTACCCCCCTGCTGCGGGAAGAACAAATTGAAGCCGTTGTTGGTTGGATGGCAGCCAATGCATCGACTTCAATTGCTTCCACCTCCTCTCAGGACCACAGCACTGTTGAACAACCATCTGTCTCTTCACCGCCTGCCAAATTGCCCAGGCAGTCAGAGAGTTCTGAACTGGAGCCAGCTGAGTCTCTGCTTCTGTTCTCAGAATCTGTTGGCTTGCAAACAGGGGCCCAGCCAAGCAGCATTCTGGAATGTGAAGAAGAGGCAGTATGCAGTGATGCGCAACAGCTGTGTCTCTCTGAATCTGAAGAGGCGGGTGAGCCAGTGCCGATGGTCAGCACACCGCAGAACGCATCTGATGATGATGAGACTCAGGTGCCAGTTTCTGTTGAGCATGGTGCTGGCCAGACCACCCAACAGCAGCAGGTGTTGGAAGAGGGTAGTGGAGATGATGAGGTCCAAGACCCAACATGGCGTGAGGAACAGGAAGGTGGTGGTAGCAGCTCTGAGGAAGAGATTGCCCCAACGGTCCAAACAGTAGGGAGAGGTAGGCTGCAGACTCGGTTGCCTGTAGCCTCCAGTTTGGCACCCGTTCGTAGCAGTTCTCTTCCAACAGCCAAAACGGGTGCTCCCAGGACTTGCACTGCGTGGTCCTTTTTTGACACACTTGCAGATGATATTTGCTATGTCAAATGCAAGCTGTGTAATCAAAAAGTAAAAAGAGGTAAAAGTGTCAGTAACCTTAATACCACAAATATGTGGAAACATGTGCGGTCAAAGCACGTGGTTGAGTTACAAAGACACACTGGAGATGTAGGCCAACCTACAGCAGCACCTACATCTTCAGCTCGTGTTGGAGCCTCTTCCTCCAGCTCACACACAGCTGGTTCGGCTTCCTCACAGGATCGCCATGGAAGAACCTCTGTCACTGTTGTCCAGAGACCCAGTGTTATTCCACCCACAGCTGCAAGTTCCCTGTCATCCTCACACTCCCAGGCCACAAAACAGGCATGGGATAAAAGACGGCCATACTCGGCAAACCATCCACGAGCACAGGCTCTGAATGCTGGCATTGCAAAACTCCTGTCCCTTGAAATGCTGTCATTCAGGTGGTGGAGACTGACAGTTTCCGTAACTTAATGGCATTGGCAGTCCCACAATACAATGTGCCCAGCCGATTTTATTTCAGCAGGCAAGCCGTCCCTGGTCTGCAAAAGCATGTTGAGGGAAAAATTAAACATGCGCTACTAAACGCCGTCAGTAGCAAGGTCCACCTGACCACCGATGCGTGGACCAGTACCCATGGCCAGGGACGATACCTTTCCCTCACTGCCCATTGGGTCAATGTTGTGGAGCCGGGTACAGATCTTGCGAGTGGCGCTGTACGTGTTCTGCCAACTCCAAGGATTGCAGGAATCAAGTCTGTCCACATTGACTCCTCCTCCTACTCCAGTTCCTCAGAATCATCGCTGCAGGAGCCGTCACGGTCTACCTCCACATGGACCCGTGAACGCTTACCTGATGCGACCGATATGAGCACAGCCGTGGCCAAACGTCAACAGGCCGTCCTGAAATTAATTTCCATGGGGAATCGAAGCCACACAGCGCAGGAGCTCTGGAATGCCATCAAGCAGGAGAGCGACGTGTGGTTTTTGCCAGCGAATCTCCAGCCAGGCTTGGTAGTGTGTGACAATGGCCGAAATCTGGTGGCAGCTTTGGGCCTTGGCAACCTCACTCACATACCATGTCTGGCACATGTGCTCAACTTGGTCGTGCAGAGTTTTTTGAGGGACTATCCGGATCTTGATGCACTGCTGCACAAGGTCCGCCTAGAGTGCGCTCACTTGCGACGTTCCAGCATGGCCAGATCGCGCATTGCAGCTCTGCAACGCAGATTTCGCCTTCCTGAACATCGCATCATATGTGACGTACCCACCAGGTGGAATTCCACGTTACATATGTTGGAGCGGTTGTGTGAGCAGCAGCCAGCAGTAATGGAGTATCAGCTGCATCAGGCGCAATCAACTCGCAATTTGCGCCGTTCACACTTCACCACTACTGAGTGGGCCTCTATGAAGGACATCTGCCACGTTTTGCGTGCGTTTGATGAGTCAACGCGGATGGCGAGTGCAGATGATGCACTAGTCAGCCTGACTGTCCCCCTTATCTGCCTGCTTCAAAAAACACTGCAAGCACTAAGGGATGAGGTTTTGGAAGAGGTGAAGGATGAGGAGTCACAAATTCCATCACCTTCTGGACAGTCAGCGCAACGTGGTTCCTCACAAAGGGCTGGGCAGGGCTCACTTTGTGAGGAGGATGAGGAGGAGTCAATGGAGGAGGAAGACATCGCTCCAGAGGGAGGTACACAACGCTCTAGTCAGTATGTAGAGCGAGGGTGGGGTGATGCAGAGCAGGCAGAGATTACGCCTCTTGCAGGGGACAGCGTTTCTTGGCCAGTTGGGAGTCTGCAGCACATGGTTGATTTCATGCTGCAGTGCCTGAGAAACGACCGCCGCATTGCCCACATTCTCACCACGTCTGATTATTGGGTGTACACCCTCCTAGACCCTCGCTACCGGGACAACTTACAAAGCCTCATCACACCGTTGAACCGGGAGCGTAAAATGCGGGAGTACCAAGACACACTGGTGCAATCCATAATGTTCTCCATTCCAGCCGAGAGCACTGCTGCTGCTACTGCTTTACAAAGCAGCTCTGTGCGTCGAGGCAGTGGAGACAGCTCTGCAACAAGAGGGAGCACAAGCAGCGCCTCTGCACAGGGCAAGACCAGTATGTTCCAAATGTGGCGAAGTTTTGTGGCAGCGCCACAAATGTCTACACCATCGAGACGGCTCCAGTCAGCAGGAGGCAACGTTTCCGTAAGATGGTGACAGACTACATGTCTTTCCCTCTCAGTGTACTCCCAGATGGCTCTTCCCCATTCAAGTTTTGGGTCTCTAAGCTGGATACATGGCCAGAGCTTAGCCAGTATGCATTGGAGGTGCTGGCTTGCCCTGCTGCCAGTGTATTATCGGAGCGCGTCTTTAGTGCTGCAGGTGGTGTACTAACAGACCGTCGCATGCGACTATCCTCCGATAATGTAGACCGGCTTACTTTTCTGAAAATGAACAAGGCATGGATCTCGCCAGAATTTGTCTGTCCGTTTTCAGATTAAATAACTGGTTCGCAACGTTATCCATGTCTCCTGTTATGTTCATCTTTCTACCACCTGAACTCTACTCCCTGGGCTACAACACTGCCAGTTGCTGCTCAGAAGTGTCGTGTCCACAGACCAATAAACAAGCTATAGTGTTAGTGGGGTTCAGTAACGCCAGCTGTTCCCCTGCTGTGTGTCCGGCAAGAAGTCTCCTGTTCCCTACACATGCACAGAAAAACCCATGTCGAACATGCTCCAAATAGGGAAGAGCCGTCACCCTGATTGTTATGCTTAAAACAGGAAATTGTGAAGTTTTCCAGGCCTAGAATGATAAATTTTTATGACAAATATGGACAAATAATAATTTGTCATCACAGCGCATATCTGCACATGTCTATTAGAAATGGTAACAAAAACTAAAACATAGTCTTCACTTTTTGAAATTAATGCATAAAAGTTCATTTCATACTTATCAATTAATGCTTTTTAAGGAACTTTATCTGTACCTGTAAGATAATGCAGTCAATGGATGTACGAATCATAAAATCCTCATCATCATCACGAGTTTTATTTATGACAGACATTATAAAATACACATACTGATGCCAACTGTAACTTCACACACCATATATGAAATGGCCAGCATCTAAACCTGGTAATAATGTGCAATAATAAATTATTACATCTAGAAAGTGCATCATGCATACTGACAATAGGTAGTTATACCTGCAAGTGCTGTTGAAACAACCACAACAGATATAAATTAATAATGGTATATAGGTATCACAGAGCATAGTTACTCATGGACAATGTCGATGTAATACTGTACCTCAATAAAGTCAGCGTCAACCATTATGCTTGTTAGTCTTGTAGATTGTTAAAGAGGGAACGGTCTTTTTTTGTTGGTCATAGGTGGAGTATTAGACAGCAAATGATTACTGCTGTCGTATTTTTGGCGTCCCTAGGGCGCAATAACGCTGCGTAACGTCACATTTTATAGAGTCATCTAATTGACACACGCTACCCTACCCTACGCGTGACAGTAGGAAGGTAGTGTTGACGGATAAAGCCTTGCGCAACCAGACATGCTTTTACCCTCTTCAATACTGTACAAGCAAAAAATGCATGATTGCAGCCGCAGACTTTATTGACATACAGTATAACATCGCCATTACCCATCAGAGGCTGTCCACTGTCTGATACAGACATAGAATATACCTTTGCTATCCGTAGCCTTTGTTTCACCTACACTTGCAGGCACACACTTAAATTGTGACAATGCATTATTGTTTTTTTAAATGGTTATTTTTTATCGTACATTATTGTGTCATCACATTGATGAGTCCATGCTGGACATGTCATACATGCTGTACAAAGTAACGATTTTATTAACTTAAATAATTGAAATGTCTGTGACTGTCACATCTAAATTGCAATGATGATGATGATGAGTGACTATTACAAAATCCATTGTCTTCACTATGTTATGGTTTAAACATAGCGTTCCTTAAGCATTATTCATAAATACAAAAATGGACTTTTATTCTTAAATTTACAACACTATATTTGTAACCAATTTTTTGGGTGGTGTGTTGTTCCATTTCTTGTTGGCATGTGCATATATGCGTTTATATTTGCAGTGTCTTTATTTTTATTCTTGAAGTTAGGAAAATGTGTATCTTTGTACCGTGTTTAGCCAGTAGATAGAAAAATATTTAGACTTGAGAGTCCGCAGTGGTTGATACCTTTGAATGGATAACTGAAAAGATGGTAACAAATTGCAAGCTTTCGAGGCTACTCACGTCTCTTCATCAGGCAAAGACTAAAACAAAAATGAAGCATCACATATTTCTATACACAACAGGACACAGGAATAGTGCAATAGGTAAGACAAGTAAGTGACGTGTAGCAGAACTGTCATTATCACAGAGGGATGAACATAAATATTGAAACAGTTCCTAGATAAGGATAGAAAGTTTTATTGCCCTCTGATTGGGGTCTGGTTTTGTGTTTTCATGCCCCTGGAAGGGCAGAGACGCAGATTCCTTAAATTGATATAGAATGACATAAATCCGTGTGATCTATTCATTCCATCACTAACAGTGGTCAAAGGTCATGATGAGCTTATATTCTGAACCTTTGTATCTTCTCATATTTGAAGTTATATTTTAATACCAGTAATTCCATACCATCATGCTATGACCGGGCATACAAAATTGTTTTGCCAAGGTAAATCCATTATTTTTTCTTTATTGTGTGGCGCTGATAATTCATCCTTGTTCTCATTTTTTGGCCGGTCTCCCCCTCACTTTGTCCTCCCTCACTTGTCTTACCTATTCCTGTGTCCTGTTGTGTGTAGAAATATGTGATTCTTCATTTTTTGTTTTAGTCTTAGCCTGATGAAGAGATGAGTAGTCTCGAAAGCTTGAATTTGTTACCATATTTTCAGTTAGCCATTAAACGGTATCAACCACAGAGGACTCTCAAGTATAAATATTTTTTCATTCTTGGAATTGAAATTCATCATTTTATTGTCCTAGTAAAACTTCATTTATTCTTGTTTGAAGTACATACATTTGCAATGGCCACGTAACAAGGCAATAAATCAATATTTTATGCCTACACCCTCCTTGACCCTGGGCTTCAACACCGCCAGTTCTGCTCAGAAGTGTTAGATGCACAGATGAAAACAATCGCCTGATGTGTTTGTGGGGTTCAGTAACGCCTGCTGTTCCCCTGCGTGTGTGTCTGGCAAAAATTACTGCTGCTAACTACAAAACTTCAACTTCAAACCATCTCATACAGGCCTCTGCCTACACCCTCCTTGACCGGGCTTCAAACACCGCCAGTTGCTGCTCAGAAGTGTTAGATGCACAGATGAAAACAATCGCTGATGTGTTTGTGGGGTTCAGTAACGCCTGCTGTTCCCTGCTGTGTGTCTGGCAAAAATTACTGTGCTAAACTACAACTTCAACTTCAAAACTCTCAAACTAGGCCTCTGCCTACACCCTCCTTGACCTGGGCTTCAACACCGCCAGTTGCTGCCTCAGAAGTGTTAGATGCACAGATGAAAACAATCGCTGATGTGTTTTTGTGGGGTTCAGTAACGCTGCTGTTCCCCTGCTGTGTGTCTGGCAAAAATTACTGCCTGCTAACTACAAACTTCAACTTCAAACATCTCATACTAGGCCTCTGCCTACACCCTCCTTGACCCTGGGCTTCAACACCGCCAGTTGGCTGCTCAGAAGTGTTAGATGCACAGATGAAACAATCGCTGATGTGTTTTGGGGTTCAGTAACGCCTGCTGTTCCCCTGCTGTGTGTCTGGCAAAATTTACTGCTGCTAACTACAACTTCAACTTCAAACATCCATACTAGGCCTCTGCCTACACCCTCCTGACCCTGGGCTTCAACACCGCCAGTTGCTGCTCAGAAGTGTTAGATGCACAGATGAAAACAATCGTGATGTGTTTGTGGGGTTCAGTAACGCCTGTGTTCCCCTGCTGTGTGTCTGGCAAAATTTACTGCTGCTAACTACAACTTCAAATTCAACATCTCATACTAGGCCTCTGCCTACACCCTCCTTGACCCTGGGCTTCAACACCCCAGTTGCTGCTCAGAAAGTGTTAGATGCACAGATGAAAACAATCGCTGATATGTTTGTGGGGTTCAGTAACGCCTGCTGTTCCCCTGCTGTGTGTCTGGCAAAAATTACTGCTGCTAACTACAACTTCAAACTTCAAACATCTCATACTAGGCCTCTGCCTACACCCTCCTTGACCCTGGGCTTCAACACCACCAGTTGCTGCTCAGAAGTGTTAGATGCACAGATGAAAACAATCGCTGATGTGTTTGTGGGGTTCATGTAACGCCTGCTGTTCCCCTGCTGTGTGTTGCGGCAAAAATTACTGCTAGCATACCTAATCATGGTGAAAAAACATTGACATGTCAAAGTGTCTAGTGCTACACATAGATATGAGGCTACACCCTGATTTCTAAGCTGTAAACATTTGAAACGTCAACTTTAAAACCATAAAATGATTAGTCTTTGTCACAAATCTGTAACAAAATAATTGTGACATATTAGTACAGATATGCACATGTCGAAAACAAATGCAAACACAAAAGCCTACTTATGCTATAGGATACTGATGGTCACCTTGTCACTCCATAGCTTAGACAAATCCAACTCACATCATGACTCAAATGCTGCAATGTTGGAAGTGCATAATGTGGGTTTGAACTTTGACAACTGCTGCAGTGGACGAAGGTTATACTTCAGTGTTCTTGCCCTTTTAAATAAAAGCATACAAGTAAAATATAATAATCCAATGTTGATTAAGGGACGTGATGTACCCTGTAATATTGTGCAAAAAATGCATGTAGGAATAGTCCTCTTCAACATTACTTATATTTGTGTCATTTTAAAAAATACATATTTAATTAGAAAGTTAACAGCCCATATCATAAAGGTCCTTCATGTAAACATGATAATCGCTAACAAAATCATGCATTACCTTGGTAAAGTCAATAGTGCATAGTCACAATAGCAAAATATATCCTGTAAGTGGTGCTGAAAGAACGACAACTGATAGAATAGGTGAATGATATCTATTTTTCAGACTGAATAGCGACACCTGTACAATGTCGATATATACTGTACCTTAACCAAACAGCTGTGTCACACCTCACACTCGTTTTTTCTTGTAGCTTGTTATGTAATAGGGCACATGCGTGTATGTTTCATCATAGGTGCATGTTTACTGAGTAAAGCAGTCATAGACAACGCCTTTGTGTTGTCGGTACGCTTGCGATGATGAACGATGCGCACCGTGAATGTTAGTCTGCGTCATAAACGTAAGACGCTCCAATACCCAACGCGTCACAGCAGGAAGCCAGTATGTGCGTCCAAACAAAGGCGCAAACCATACATGGCACGTACCTTTTATAAAGCTAAATAAAAAAAGGATGTAGTAGTAACGCACACTTTATTGAGGTACAGTATTACATCGCCATTCACCATCTGTGGCTATGCAGTCTCATCTATATATTACTTATCTATCCGTTTGTCATGCTTGCAAGTCCACAGTCAGGCATAAATATCTGTTTTCACTCTGCACTATGCATTTTTAATTTTTTGTTTGTTAATATAAATGATTGGCACATTATTATCAGTATTACATGATGGAAATTTTAGATATTTTTTTAAAAAATTTTAGTGATATTATTCACCAAATGTAAGTTTTATGAATGTCAAAGATAAATTGTAATGCTGATTATGTTTTTAAGTCAGCCATTCATTGTCTACACAATAAAAATGGTGTACATACTGTTACTTAGCCATCATTAATGGATCTGATATGTACTTGTATGCTTTTATTTTAAACCGTTATAGCAGATTATTTAACCTATTTTAATTGTGGTTTGCATTGCTTTTACATGTTAATGTATGCGTTTATGTTTGTAAATTATTAATTACATAATATTTTTTTAAGTGAAATCATCATCTTATGGTACTAAAGGTTATATTTCTCTTGTTTGGAGTATAGGACATTTTTAATTGACACTAACAAGGAAAATACTTGATATAGTATTTAACATCCTTCTTGACCCCTGGGCTCCAACACCGCCAGTTGTTGCTCGGAAGTGCTTGTTAGCACAGTCAACACTTGCTCTGTGTTACTGGGGGTTCATAATGTCAGCTGTTCCCTGCTGTGTGTACGGCAAAAAGTCCTGCTGCCTCCACATTGTTCTCTTCTCATCCTGGGCTCCAACACCGCCAGTTGTTGCTCGGAAGTGCTGTTAGCACAGTCAACACTTGCTCCTGTGTTTACTGGGGTTCAGTAATGTCAGCTGTTCCCCTGCTGTTGTGAACGGCAAAAAGTCCTGCTGCCTCCACCATGTTCTCTTCTCATTCCTGGGCTACAACACCGCCAGTTGTTGCTCGGAAGTGCTGTTAGCACAGTCAACACTTGCTCCTGTGTTACTGGGGTTCAGTAATGTCAGCTGTTCCCTGCTGTGTGAACGGCAAAAAGTCCTGCTGCTCCACCATGTTCTCTTCTCATTCCTGGGCTACAACACCGCCAGTTGTTGCTCGGAAGTGCTGTTAGCACAGTCAACACTTGCTCCTGTGTTTACTGGGGTTCAGTAATGTCAGCTGTTCCCTGCTGTGTGAACGGCAAAAAGTCCTTGCTGTCCACCATGTTCTCTTCTATTCCGGGCTACAACACCGCCAGTTGTTGCTCGGAAGTGCTGTTAGCACAGTCAACACTTGCTCCTGTGTTTACTGGGGTTCAGTAATGTCACTGTTCCCCCTGCTGTGTGAACGGCAAAAAAGTCCTGCTGCCTCCACCATGTTCTTTCTCATTCCTGGGCTACAACACCGCCAGTTTGTTGCTCGGAGTGCTGTTAGCACAGTCAACACTTGCTCCTGTGTTACTGGGGTTCAGTAATGTCACTGTTCCCCTGCTGTGTGTACGGCAAAAAGTCCTGCTGCCTCCACCATGTTCTCTTCTCATCCCTGGGCTCCAACACCGCCAGTTGTTGCTCGGAAGTGCTGTTAGCACAGTCAAAACACTTGCTCCTGGTGTTACTGGGTTCAGTAATGTCAGCTGTTTCCCCTGCTGTGTGAACGGCAAAAAGTCTGCTGCACTCCACCATGTTATCTCTTCTCATTTCCTGGGCTACAACACCGCCAGTTGTTGCTCGGAAGTGCTGTTAGCACAGTCAACCTTGTCCTTTGTTATGGGGGTTAGTAATTCCTGTTCCCCTGCGTTTGAACGGCAAAAAGTCCCCGCTGCCCCCACCATGTTTTTCTTTCATTCCCGGGGGTACAACAACCCCCAGTTGTTGCTCGGAAGGCTTGTTAGCACAGTCAACACTTGCTCCTGTTTCTGGGGTTAGTAATGTCAAACTGTTCCCCTCTGGTGAACGGCAAAAACCTGCTGCCTCCACCCTTTTTCTCTTCTCATTCCTGGGGCTACAACACCGCCAGTTGTTTCGGAAGTGCTGTTAGCCAGCAACACGCCCCCTGTGTTTCGGGGGGGCAGTAATGTCCCCGGGGTTCCCCCGCTGGTGTACGGAAAAAAAGCGCTGTCCACCTGTTTCTTTTTTATCCCTGGGCCCAAACCGCCATTGTTGGGGAAAAAGGGTTTAGCACGTCCCCTTGCTCCGTGTTACGGGGGTTTTGGAATGTCAGCTTTTTTCCCTGCTGTGGTACGGCCAAAAACCTGCGCCTCCACCATGTTTCTTCCACCCTGGGCTCAAACCGCCGTTGTTCTGGGAAAAATCCCTTTTTGACAGTAAACCCTTTGTCCGTGTTTTGGGGGTTTTTGTAAGTCAGCTGTTCCCCGCTGTGTGTAGGGAAAAAAACCCCCGCTGCCTCCCCCATGTTCTCTTTTTTGGGCTCCAAACCCCCAGTTTTGCTCAAAAATGTTTTTGCAAGCAACACTTCTCGTGTTCGGGGTTCAAAAAGTCAGCTGTTCCCGCGGGGAAAAGGCCCCAAAAACCGCTCCCTCCCCATGTTCTCTTCTCATTCCGGGCTAAAAAAACCCCTTTTTTGTGGAATGCTTTTTTCACAGTCAACACTTGCTCCTGTGTTACGGGGTTAAATGTCAGGTTCCCTGTGTGGAGGCCAAAAACCCGCTGCCCCCCCATGTTCTTTCTACCCTGGGCCCCCAAAACCCCCATTGTTGTCGGAATGTTTTTTACTTTTAACATTGCTCCGTGTTAGGGGGGGTTTCCCGTAATGTAAAACGGGGTTCCCTCTGTTTTAAAGGGCCCCAAAAAATGCTGCCTCCACCCTGTTTTTTTTCCCATCCCGGGTTCAACCCGCCATTTGTCGGAATGTCTTGGCACGGGACCCCCCGCCCGATGGTTACAGCAGCCTCTTTTTTTCCTGCAGTGTAAACGTAAACTTAGCCCCCAATAAGTTTCCGTCGTGTTGCGGTCGGGTTGCCCTCTATGGTCTTGGGTTTAGGTGTTTCCCCATGTTGCGCGGGATATGCAAATAAGGCTGTTTGTTGGAAAAAGGAAAACCCACTGTAGTACTGGGGGGATTGGAACTGGGCCACTCGCGGCCGTAACTTTTAAATTTTTCCTGGGACCCCTTTGCTACCCGCCCCGGGTTCCCTACCGTCAGTGGTTTTCCCGCTGCCTTTGGCCCGGTGCCCCCCCCTCGGATCCCCAGTTCCAGCAACGGCTGGGTCCTTTGGGAGTGCTTTGGAGCACAGGGCCTCCTGCTTGTAAAACCCTTTTCCCGAAAAGTCAGCTGGGCCTCGGTTGGCCTTGGCTCTTTTCCTTTTCTGCCCCTCCGGGTTTTCCGCACAGTCGCTGGTCCCGTTTCTTGCTTGGTCTTGTACCTACTGCACCCGCCGGGGTTCCCGTACCGTCAGCTGGTTCTCCCCAGTGCCCTTTTGGGCCCAGGGGCCTCCACTCGGTATCCCAGTTCCGCAACGCTGCTGGTCCTTGGAATGCTTTGGGGCACAGGTACCTCCCCCCTTGAAAACCTGCCCGTAACGTCACGGTCTCGGTTTGCCTTTGGTCTTTTCCTTCTGCTGCTCTTTTGGGTTCCCCACAGTCACGGCCTCGTTACTTGCATTGGCTTTTTTACCTTTGTACCCCTCCGGGTTTTTTCCTAGCTGGTTCCCAGTGCCTTTTGGCCCAGGGGCCTCCATTCGGTTCCCCTTTTTTTTTCCCGAAACGTTCCCCCCGCTGGGCCTTGGTTGTGCTTTGGGCCTCCTCTGCTTGCCGTTTTCCAGAAAGTGCTGGGCCTCTTTGCATTGGCTCTTTTTCCTTTCTCCCCCGGTTCCAGACGTCCCGGTTTCCCCGCATTTTTTGCCTTTGCTCCCCGGTTCCAGTCCCAGCGGCTGATGCCCTTTGGGGCCAGGTCCCCCTCTGACCGGCCAGAACGTTGCTGGGCCTGGTGTCTTTGGGGCCCTCCCCCCTGCTTTTTCGGTCCCCCAAACCCGGGGGCCCGGGTTTGCATTGGCCTTTTCCTTTGCTCCCTCCGGGTTCCAGCCCGTCATTTTTCTTGCATTGGCCCCTTTTCCTTTGCTCCCCCGGGTTCCAGTCCCACTTTGCGGCCCCTTTGGGTAGTGCCTATCCGGGATCCGAGTTCCCAAAAGGCGGTCCTTGTGTTTTGGCCTTTTCCTTTGGCCCCGGGCCCAAAATCAGCTGGCCCCTTTTGCCTTGGCTCTTTCCCTTCCCCCCCTTTAAAATTTGAAGTTTTTTTTTTTTTTTTCAATCTTTTTGGGAAAAAACTCTGGGTCCCAAAAAATGAAAACGCGCCCCCGATGACCACCCCGAAAAGTGCGCCAAAGGACGACGAGCATAACCAACCCGCCAAACCCATCACAAAAGAAATAAAAATTCCAAAAACAAAAAGGG
>JARQOD010000004.1:12640202-12666908 GCA_033576555.1 Oophaga sylvatica
AGTAACCCCCTGTTCCCCGTTAGTGGCCGAAACCAAAACGCAGGTGACACCTCCCAGTGAATTGGATTGTCTGCGCTCAGAGGTGCGCCAGCTGACTAAAAATCTGGCTGCTGTAATGAGTGCCCTGCAGCTGCGGAAAGAGGAGGAAGGAAAGATCTTGTTAGCTGACTGCCCAGAAGACGTCCCGTGGATGCACCAGAGAAGAAAGAAGACGTCGCCCCCCCGGAGGAGGACAACGCCACCCCCAGGAGCGACCTCTGATCAACACCCTCCTCGTCGAGAGATCATCTGTTATCGATGCAACCGGAAAGGTCATATGTCTCCACAGTGTCCTTTAAACGGGCAGAACCTGGGTCCAAGGGCCAACACCCAGGAGAATACCCGTCAGGCCCCTTAGACTGGAACCGCAGGTATGTGGGTGGGCGACCCTACCTGTCCATCATCTTAGATGGTATTGCAGTTCCGGCATTGTTAGACACTGGGTCCCAGGTGACCCTAATACCTGATGCCCTATATACTAAGTACTGGTCAATGGACAGTCTTAATCCCCCGAGCCCTGACTTTACCGTATATGCTTCTAATGGTCTTCCTGTAGAAGTACTCGGGACAAAATGTGTAGATGTAAAGGTGGGCAGAGAGGAGTTGAAAGACCAGGGGCTTCTGGTAGTAAAGACTGCAAATGAGGAGAACGGTTTAAATATAATTTTGGGCACTAACATTATCGGTAATTGTTTGGGAGAAGTTGTGTTCTTGCTCCAACAGCTCGCTGAGATTGCCCGACCAAGGCAGAAAGGAGTAATCCAAAGAGAGATCCGAGCCCTGATGTGTCAGCAGCAAGCGAAGCTTACAGACGGCGAAATTGGTAATGTACGGGTCACTGACTCGGATCCTATTGTGATACCCCCAATGAGTGAAATGATTATCTGGTGCAGGGCAGCCATAGGTCTGAGAGGACAGAATTACCAAGCTGTAGTAGAACCCCACCATTCAGAACATAGACCTACACTTATGACTGCTAGGGGAGTAGTAGAAGTGGTGAATGGAAGAGTACCGGTACGGCTTCTCAATTGGGGAGATGATGAGGTAAACTTACCCCGTTATGCAACCATTGCTAAACTACATGCTGTCGACAATAATTCTATTCTTCCGGCTGAGTCCTTAGACTCCTGTCAAATAGCGGAGGACAATGACCCAGCAACTCAGGTGGCGGAATGGTGTCAGCAACTCCATGTTGGGACGGATACCACTCCCGCTCACCAGAAGCAAGGGGTATTACGGGTGGTGCAAGAGTATGCCCAAGTGTTTAGCAAGCACCCACTTGATTTTGGGGTAATTAAGGGAGTCCAACATCATATCCCTACAGGCAGTCATCCTCCCATCAAGGAGCGGTATAGGCCTATACCCCCAGCCCATTATCAGAAGGCTAAAGAAATGTTACATGATATGAAGAAGGCCGGGGTGATAAGGGATAGTTGTAGCCCCTGGGCAGCCCCTCTAGTTCTGGTTAAAAAGAAAGATGGTAGTATGAGAA
Source organism: Oophaga sylvatica (assembly GCA_033576555.1). NCBI lineage: Eukaryota > Metazoa > Chordata > Amphibia > Anura > Dendrobatidae > Oophaga > Oophaga sylvatica. The sequence continues at coordinate 12,641,734 of JARQOD010000004.1, forward strand.
TGTGTGTGGATTACAGGCAGGTGAACCGCATAACACACAAGGATGCATACCCGTTACCACGCATAGAGGAATCATTAGCTGCTCTGAAAACGGCTAACTACTTTTCTACCCTTGATCTGACTAGTGGTTACTGGCAAGTGGCTGTGGCTGAGGAGGATCGTGAGAAAACGGCTTTCACCACCCCAATGGGGCTCTGTGAGTTCGACAGAATGCCGTTTGGGCTCAGTAGTGCCCCAGGAACATTTCAGAGAGTGATGGAGAACTGCCTGGGACATCTCAATTTTGAAACCGTACTGCTATACCTAGACGACGTCATCGTGTATTCCAAGACTTATGAGGATCATCTGAAGCACCTGGCAGAAGTATTCGAGTCCCTGTCCAGGTACGGGATGAAATTAAAACCCTCAAAATGCCATCTACTCAAACAGAAGGTACAATACTTGGGGCACATCGTCAGTTCGGAAGGAGTAGCGCCGGACCCAGAGAAAGTCACTGCCATCCAGAAGTGGCCGGAGCCGAAGAACTTTAAGGAAGTGTGACAGTTCCTGGGACTAACGGGTTACTACAGGAGATTCGTGAAAGATTACACGAAGAAGGCAGCTCCTTTACAGGACCTCCTAGTAGGACAATCCCTAAAGAGCAGAAACCCTCCCTTTAATTGGGGTAAGGAACAGGCTGAAGCATTCCAAAAGATGAAAGAGATCCTTACAGGTGATGAGATCTTAACCTATCCTGATTACAGCCAACCGTTCCTGTTGTACACCGACGCCAGTAATGAAGGGTTGGGAGCAGTTCTCAGTCAGAAGCAGAATGGCCAAGAAAAAGTCATCGCATATGCCAGCAGAAAACTCAGGCCAACTGAAAGGAATCCGGAAAATTATAGCAGCTTCAAGCTGGAGTTTCTGGCGCTGGTCTGGGCCATTACTGAAAGATTTAAGCATTATCTGGCCTCCAATCGGTTCACTGCGTTTACAGATAACAACCCCTTAACGCACCTGGAAACCGCCAAGCTGGGTGCCATGGAGCAGCGATGGATGGCTCGGTTGTCCAATTACCAGTTTACTATCAAGTACCGGTCAGGTCGAAAGAATGCTAATGCTGACGCATTGTCTCGAATGCCGCATGACTCTGATACGGAAGAAGAATCGGACGACCTGGAAGAAATTGAGCTACCTGCGTTCCATCGAAATGGGGTAGTCCACGAGCATCGAGTCAACAGAAAGCAGTATGGTGCAACATTAAATCCTTTACCCCATCACAGCTGGAAAGAGACTCAGGACAGTGATCCAGTGGTCAGCCGCATCAAGGAGTTGTTAAGACAGGAAGGCTCCTCTTTGGAAAAGGATGCACCTATGTCAGCCAAGCTCTTGTGGAACGAGAAAAGCAGGTTGTTCCTATACCGTGAGAAGTTGTGCAGGAGATACGTCAACCCAGAACCCATGAGATGGTCTGGCAAATCGTGGTCCCCAAGGCAGACGTCCCAATGGTGTTGGAAGCATACCACGATCAAGCAGGACACTTTGGCTGGAGAAAGCTGGAGACCCTGTTGAGATGCCGGTTCTACTGGGTAGGGATGCGCAGCTCCATTGAGAGGTGGTGTCGGAACTGTGGACCCTGTGGTCTCAGAAGGAAGGACTACGGTAGTCAGAAGGCACCCCTGCAACCTATCCGGACGACTCGCCCCCTGGAGATTGTGGCCCTGGACCACGTCAAATTGTCGCCAAGTAGATCTGGATACTCATACGCCTTGACCATGGTGGACCATTACTCTAGATTTCTGGTGGTTGTTCCAGTTAAGGACCAGACAGCAGTGACGGCAGCGATAACCTTTCAAGCAAGCTTCTGCAGACCGCATGGGTATCCGGAGCAAGTATTAACCGATCAAGGACCTGCTTTCGAAGCTGATTTATTCAAGGAATTCTGTCACATGTACGGGTGCAAGAAAATTAGAACAACGCCATACCACCCTCAAACCAACGGTCTTTGCGAAAAAATGAACGATATTGTCCTTGACTTGTTGAGATCCATACCGTTGGAAGACAGAAATCGATGGCCGGACTTACTACCTGATTTGGTTGACTTGTATAACCATATACCTGTAAGTTCTACTAACTGCACTCCAGCCTATCTTATGAGAGCAAGGCCCGGAAGACTACCAATGGATTTAGAACTTGGAGTGGTAGAACCGGAGGCAGACGACACCATTGAAAACTGGGACATCAATCGGCAAGAGCAGTACAGACGAGTGCAAATCTGTGTAGAAGAAAGTCTCAACAAGGCACGGGAGAAACAGGAAGATATTTACAACAGAAATGCTCCTGCCAAGCCTTTGATGCCTGGAGAAGTGGTATTAAAAAGGAAAAGGAAAATGCACAAATTGGATAACCAGTGGGAACAAGAACCCTACGTTGTACAAGATTCTAAATATGACAACAGAAAAGTTTGTATCATCAGTAAGGACGGAGGAAGAACAATAACCACTGTGTCCAGAGACCATTTGAAATTGTGTCCAGTACCCTTAAAGCGTTGTGAAAAGAACCCTGTCATCAATCAAGAAGAAGAAAGAAGAGGTCATACACACGGATCTGGGAGATTTTCCTGCGGATTGGCCTAGACTGGGAGATGCTGTAATAGTTCCGGTGTTGCAGTTTTATCAGCCACAAGAGGAAGTTCTACCTCCAGTTGTGTCCGTGGTGCCAGTTGAGTCCGTTCAGGAGTTACCCATTCCAGCAACACCTCAACCTACGGAATCTCAAGAAGGATCATCAGAAGCAGCGCCCCATACTATGGGATCCCCTGGTGAAGCTGACTCACACCGCCCAGCCATCAGTACGCTTGCCAGATCCATAGAAAGATTGAGGCAGTTCTATAGTTTGCCGTTACGCAGTGCAGACAGATCACAACTTAATATACCTGAAGCTACTCCACGTAGATCAGAGCGAATCACAAAAGGGAAGATACCCATTCGATACCAGCAGTAATTATAACAAATTAATGTGAATATTGTAAAAAGTATATATATATATGTGTCTTTTCCTTATGGTGTCTTATAATGGACTGAGAGGCTGAGGACTGTGCCAGCCCAGAACTTATCTTGTAAATAGTTGCACTAAGGTGCCTTATAATGGTTTCACACGAAGCCTTGACTTACCTCTGAACATAAAACCCGTGTGGTGTGGCACTGAGTGAGGTCGGCATTCATATGTCCTGCAGCCCACCCAGGACCCACGTTGAAGGTTTGGTGCGGGTCCTTCACAAGAATCTTGCCGTTATTATATGAAAATGTATATTTAATATTTTGTATTTTTCTATATTTAATGTTTTGTTTGCAACGTTCAAGAAATCCTTACCTCCCGGATGGGACGAGTTAATGTTAATGTTTAATGCATAAACAAAATTGTCTCTTTGTATTTCACAGCCCGGGAGTGCTGTCGTTTACCATGGGGGAATGTGTAGCCCTGGTATTTAAGGTACACAATACCAGGAGGATGAGTGGAGAGGTAACGGTTAAGGGCTCTACATGACATCACATATACTTCGGACACACCCAGCAGGGGTGTAGAGGGGTGTGGTTTTGAGCACAAGAGAGTCTGGTAGTGTCTCCTGAGGTGAAGGGAGAGAGAAGGAGTGCCTGTCTGGAGCACCAAGATTCCTGTCGATTCAGAGAGACAGTACAGTAGTGGAGGCTAGTACAGGTGAGCCAGTTCACCTTAGCCTAGTCAGTGCTGAGATTGAGAGTTTGAGCAAGTCGAAAGGCACAGTGGAAGGAAATCAGAAGTGCTTTAGGATTGAAGTATCCTGCACATTGTCACCGGTCACTGGAGACCGAAGCATCACTATAGCTTCACGCATAGTGGTAGAAAAACCAGAGGCTTACTGGACCTTAGGTAACAGAAAGCAGCCCTTGAAGTGTCAGTACGTAACAGGGGTCAGGTGGAGTAGGAACTTTGAGCTAGGCCAAGCATAGAAGAACCTAGTTTCATCACTGGAAGGCTCCACCACAAAACTGACCGGGCAGTACAGCTTTGAAATAGCTGAAGTTTCAGGAGTGAACTACGCTTTATGCTGGTTGGACTCATCATCATTGGAAAGTAAAGGAGGCCCCTGCCTTGCTCAGCCGTTGCCTCAAAACTCATCCTCCATCAACCCCATCAGCCTCCCTGGGACCTGCCTTACCATCTAACAAGTAAAAGGTATGGAAAGACGCTGACGGTGTGAGACTGAGTTATTTAATTGCATGCCTGCACAACCCCACCATAACCATCGACCTGAGGGAAGAGTCCCACCTGTAGGGGACCCGACATCTAGCTGCCTCACAATCCCCTCAGAGATCTACAGCAGCGCTGGTACAAATTACCAGAGACTACAGGTGGCGTCACGAACTGTAAATATATCTATCCCCTGTAAATTCCCCCAACATACGCCAGACCGCCAGGGCCACAGACCGAGCCACCGCTACCTGTGACAAACCCCATAGACTTCCATGGGCTCGGCTCTGAGTACCCCATTGCCCTGGTAATCCACAATTGTGGTGGCGGGTCGACACAGGGGCATAATCTATGGGAGCATAATCTGTGGAGCATTTATGGGGGCATAATCTATGGGGGCATAATCTGTGGAGCATTTATGGGGCATAATCTGTGGAGCATTTATGGGGGCATAATCTGTGGAGCATTTATGAGGGCATAATCTATGGGGGCATAATCTGTGGAGCATTTATGGGGCATAATCTGTGGAGCATTTATGGGGGCATAATCTATGGGGCATAATCTGTGGAGCATTTATGGGGGCATAATCTGTGGAGCATTTATGGGGGCATAATCTATGGGGGCATAATCTGTGGAGCATTTATGGGGGCATAATCTGTGGAGCATTTATGGGGGCATAATTTATGGAGCATTTATGGGGCACAATCTATGGAGCTTTTATGGGGGCATAATCTATGGAGCATCTATGGGGGCATAATCTAAGGAGCATTTATGGGGCATAATCTAATGAGCATCTATGGGGGCATAATCTAAGGAGCATCTATGGGGGCATAATCTAAGGAGCATCTATGGGGGCATAATCTAAGGAGCATCTATGGGGGCATAATCTAATGAGCATCTATGGGGGCATAATCTAAGGAGCATCTATGGGGGCATAATCTAAGGAGCATCTATGGGGCATAATCTATGGAGCATCTATGGGGGCATAATCTAAGGAGCATCTATGGGGGCATAATCTATGTGGGCATAATCTAAGAAGCATCTATGGGGGCATAATCTATGGGGCACAATCTATGGAACTTCTGTGGGGGCATAATCTAAGGAGCATCTATGGGGCACAATCTATGGAGCTTCTATGGGGCATAATCTAAGGAGCATCTATGGGGGCACAATCTATGGAGCTTCTATGGGGGCATAATCTAAGGAGCATCTAGGGGGGCATAATCTAAGGAGCATCTATGGGGCACAATCTATGGAGCTTCTATGGGGGCATAATCTAAGGAGCATCTATGGGGGAATAATCTATGGAGCATCTATGGGGGCATAATCTATGGGGGCATAATCTATGGAGCATCTATGGGGGCATAATCTATGGAGCATCTATGAGGGCACAATCTATGGAGCATCTATGGGGGCATAATACATGGGCAGCATATGGGGCACAATCTATGGAGCATCTATGGGGGCATAATACATGGGCAGCATATGGGGCATAATCTATGGAGCATCTATGGGGGCATAATACATGGGGCAGCATATGGGGCATAATCTCATTTTCCACCCTAGGCTTATACTCGAGTCGATAAGTTTTCCCAGTTTTTTGTGGCAAAATTAGGGGGGTCGGCTTATACTCGAGTATATATGGTATCTATCTATTATCTATCTATCTATATATATATATATATATATATATATATATATAGTATTATACCCTATGAGGGGGGCTGCATTATCCTCTATGAGGGGGGCAGCATTATCCCCTATGAGGGGGCTGCTTTATAATCTATGAGGGAGGCTACCCCAACTCCTGCTACATAATTAAGACATGTACTACCTTATATTATACCCTGATATTAGTGTGTTTTACCACACATTTGGTGGTCTTGTATTTATTTCTATGTAGCTACATAGTGGGCCCCAAGAATGATTTTCTCTGGTGGGCCCAAGGTGTTCCTGTCCGACGCTGGTTGCAATCCTGATGCATCCTGGTCCAGACTGCATCCCTATACTTAACATAGGGACACATGGACCTGCGTCTGCATCAGGATTTTCCATGTGCTCCCAAAACGCAGCTTGTTGCGAATTTTGTGTGTTAAAAAAAATCTGCAGACATCCTGATACATGGCAGCTCGTCCAAAAACATATGATTGTCAATGTAGACGCACCAGAATCAGGATGCTACGTCCAATCTGCAGGTGGATTTCATACTGCGCAGGCTCCGAGCAACATTTATTTTCTTTCACCAGTCTCTCCCCTCCTCTCTGCTCTGATCAGGATGCAGTTCCATGCGTTTGCATCCATTTGCAGAAAAAACACGGATGCGGATAAATCGTGTCCAAGAGGGAACTACTACAGCAATGAAGGTGTGGACTACTAGTCTGGGGGAATAGATGTCCCACTGGGCTACTACTGGTTAATGATCAGATCACCAGTGACGATATGAAGCTATTATTCCTGAACATGACTTTACTACAATGCGGGAATCGGGGAGTCAGGAGGAAGTGTTCCAGATGGGGAACATGAAGGTTCTTTTCAGTGTAATATGGAAACAAAACTGACCCTAGTCCAAACCTTTTTGCAGGCTTATATTAGAAAGGAATACCTGGTAAGACTGCAACCGAGGAGCAGAGGCCTGTGCACAAGAGCTGACACTCTGGGGAAACCGCCATGCTGAATAACAGAATCTACTGCGTCACTCGATCCTTATACAGGTGTATAATGAGGCCTTACTGTACAGCAGAGACCGGAGCGAGGACTGTGGAGAACGGATTTCTATAAAAAAAAAAAGCAGTTTAAAGAGCTAAAAGAGCCGGATCTTTATGGTGAGCGGAGCCGAATGAGCCGGATCACCAAAAAGAGCCGGACTTCCCACCACTAGACGCCATGGCTGACGGAAGAAGGAAGAAACGAAACTGAAAGTGTCTGATGCTGAACAGAGGACAAAGTTGTAGTTACACCCAGTCACTTAACCCTTTATATCTTCTTTCCTGAAACAATAACTTTTTAATTCTCCAATCAGTATAGTCATATGAAGGTTTGGTTTAGTAAGAACATTGTATGGTTAAAATTAAATACACAATTTTGCTGCACGTATACTGTACTGACTGATTACTCTTTGTTTGGGGGGTGCGTCATTAAATGAAAGAGCAGCAATTCTATCATTTTTTCTTTTTGCAAGATTTGTTTTAGAATATTCATCTCAAGGGCCGGCGTCAGCACCCGGCGCACCCAGGCAAGTGCCGGGGCCCTGAGCAGGAGGGGGGCCCACTTGCTGTCGGGGACATCAGCGCGCTATGGGGTCCCACTGCATCATGCGCCAGTGCCAGTGTCAGCACCCATGAGTGATCCTCCCCCCGCGTCCTCAGGGTCCCGTCACTTATGATACTTACCTCTCCCCGTTCCACCGCTGCGACGTCTTCTGACTGTGACGTCTCAGGCTATGACATCACGTCTGTGCGCCCTCTGCCTGAACAGTCGCAGTGCAGAGAGCCAGAAGACACAGACGGTGTGAAGTCCTTGAGCAGAGCAGCGACCATCGAGGAGAGGTGTTTCTTAATTTTTATTTTTTGATGTTTGGAGCATCATATATGGGGCTCATTATAAACTGGAGCATCATATATGGGGCCCATTATATATGTAGCGTTATATGGGGCCCATTTTACACTGGAGCATCATATATGGAGCGTTATATGGGGCCCATTTTACACTGGAGCATCATATATGGGGCCCAATATATATGGAGCACTATATAGGGCCCAAAATACACGGGAGCATCATAGATAAATGTATTTGTATTAGTTCGGATCTGGCTGTGGCAGTAGGACATCAGCTCTACGTTCCAGATCACACAGCGGGATACAAGGAAAGCTCGGGAGCACATGCAAATCCTTTACTTGACTCTTGAGCCAGGGTGTACTTTTCTCTGGACAAAATGTTACACTGCAAAAAAACACAAAATAAAAAAACCCTAAAAACAGTAATACTTTATTAGTTCAAAATTAAAACTCTGCAATACAGGTTTTACACTCCCGATTCTAAAGTAGGTGCCGTGTCGCACTCTGCTAGGTGTCGTAGTGGGGAATCCAAGACATGCAAACTAAATATATGGAGTTAAGGAAACTGTCCCTATATTCTCCCTTCTAAAAATTCCCTAAAAAGTTTATAACGTAGATCCGTGAAAATAAAAAAAATATTTCCTCAAAAATGATTTTTTAGCCCGTTGTTTTTTATTTTCCCAAGGATAACAGGAGAAATTGGACTACATTTGATGTCATGCCTGAAAGCACAGAAGGATCCTTGGTAAGGCCTCTTTCACACATCCGTCTTTTTGTATCAGGCATGATCCGTCGAACACCTGAAGGGACGGATCCGGCGCTGAAACAAAAAAACTGATGCAACGGATCCGGTTTTTTTGCTGGATCCGTCCTGAACTTTTGAACCCAGAAAAAGAGGGTTTCTGATGCCCGGAGACACTGGAAAATGTAGTAGTACAGTCATGGCCAAAAGTTTTGAGAATGACACAAATATTAATTTTCACATGATCTGCTGCCCTCTGGTTTTTATGTGTGTGTTTGACAGATGTTTTTATCACAGACAGAAATATAATTGCAAACATATGAGTAACAAAAGCTTATATTGACAGTTAGAATGAGTTAATGCAGCAAGTCAATATTTGCAGTGTTGACCCTTCTTCTTCAGGACCTCTGCAATTCTCCCTGGCATGCTCTCAATCAACTTCTGGACCAAATCCTGACTGATAGCAGTCCATTCTTGCACAATCAATGCTTTCATTTTGTCAGAATTTTTAGGTTTTTGTTTGTCCACCCGTCTCTTGATGATTGACCACAAGTTCTCAATGGTATTAAGATCTGGGAGTTTCCAGGCCATGGACCCAAAATCTCTATGTTTTGTTCCCTGAGCCATTTAGTTATCACCTTTGCTTTATGGCAAGGAGCTCCATCATGCTGGAAAAGGCATTGTTGATCGCCAAACTGCTCTTGGAGGGTTGGGAGAAGTTGCTCTTGGAGGACATTCTGGTACCATTCTTTATTCATGGCTGTGTTTTTAGGCAAGACTGTGAGAGAGCCGATTCCCTTGGCTGAGAAGCAACCCCACACATGAATGGTTTCAGGATGCTTAACAGTTGGCATGAGACAAGACTGGTGGTAGCGCTCACCTTGTCTTCTCCAAATGAGGGGTTTTCCTGATGTCCCAAACAATCGAAAAGGGATTCATCAGAGAAAATAACTTTACCCCAGTCCTCAGCAGTCCACTGCCTGTACCTTTTGCAGAATTTCAGTCTGTCCATGATGTTTTTTCTGGAGAGAAGTGGCTTCTTTGCTGCCCTCCTTGAGACCAGGCCTTGCTCCAAGAGTCTCCGCCTCACAGTGCGTGCAGATGTACTCACACCTGCCTGCTGCCATTCCTGAGCAAGCTCTGCACTGCTGGTAGCCCGATCCCGCAGCTGAAACACTTTTAAGAGACGGTCCTGGCGCTTGCTGGTCTTTCTTGGGCGCCCTGGAGCCTTTTTGGCAACAATGGAACCTCTCTCCTTGAAGTTCTTGATGATGCGATAGATTGTTGACTGAGGTGCAATCTTTCTAGCTGCGATACTCTTCCCTGTTAGGCCATTTTTGTGCATTGCAATGATGACTGCACGTGTTTCTTTAGAGATAACCATGGTTAACAGAAGAGAAACAATGATGCCAAGCACCAGCCTCCTTTTAAAGTGTCCAGTGGTGTCATTCTTGCTTAATCATGACAGATTGATCTCCAGCCATGTCTTCATCAACACCCACATCTGTGTTAATGGAGCAATCACTGAAAAGAGGTTAGCTGGTCCTTTTAAGGCAGGGCTGCAATGATGTTGAAATGTGTTTTGGAGGATAAAGTTCATTTTCTAGCCAAATATTGACTTTGCAAGTAATTGCTGTTAAGCTGATCACTCTTTATAACATTCTGGAGTATATGCAAATTGCCATTAGAAAAAGTGAAGCAGTAGACTTTGTAAAAATTAATATTTGTGTCATTCTCAAAACTTTTGGCCATGACTGTAGTAGTAGTAGTAGTAGTAGTCCTTGATTTCCAGAATCCGGATCAGACTTTTGCCGGATTGCACAAAAGTCTGATCCGGTTCCATTGAATTCTATTGTTTCCGGCCGCCTGATGCGCCGCTTAAGGCACATCAGGCGGCTCCGGCAAAAAAAAAAAAACGTTACATGCTCCGTTTTGTCCGGCCGCCGGAATGTACATTTCCGCCGGATCCGGACAAAAACGGATACAACGCAATGACATTAGGCGCGATCTGGCGCTAATGAAAGTCAATGGAAAAAAAAAAACGCATCCGGCGAAATGTAATTTCGCCGGATGCGGTTGGACAAAAAAATGCCAGAGGGCGCCGTCAGGCGCACAACGGATGTGTGAAAGAGGCCTAACACAGCATAAAACACCTTTTCTTACTCCAGACCATTAGGGGGAGCTCAAACTGATTTGAGGGGAGCTTCCCTGGAATATTCTGGCTGGGGAAGGAGTTGGTCAGACTTGCTGGAGGGACGAGAGAGGGAAGACGTGGAAAGACAAGCTGGGGGGGATAGAAGCCATAGCAGGGCTCACCCCCATGTGTGAGCGCCGGACGCTGAGAGGGTGAAGTAAAGTCCCAGCAGCAGAATCCAGAGGGCAGAGGACGGCAGGTTCTCTGTCCCAATTAAGACTCTTCTTCAAAGCAGCCGCACATATGAGCCGGAGGCTCCAGAAGTGAGTGATTCCTGAAACAGGCTACAGCTGCATGTTATGAGAGTGAAGTTCAACTTGAATAAGAGACAGAGAGCAAGAGGAACTTGGACGGAGCTTATAGCAGCCAATACCTCACAGAACAGCGTTAGAAAGGAGACTTCACATCCCACCTGCAATAAGGGGACCCTAAACTGCTTTCAGGCTGACCTACTCCAGTACGACCTGTATTCAATGCCCTGGAAGCTTTGCCTGCAAAACTGTAAGTAAAGCTTTGGAAACTGCAACTCACTGACTGTTTCTCAGTTTCTTCCTGCGTCACCCATTGCACTCAGCTACATCTCCCAGCACCATTACCACCTTTCACTACATCTACCTGCCCTGGGATCCCATAGTCTCACCTGTGGGAGACTGTACCAACTTTGCTGCATCTCATCATCTATCTTAATTAACGGTGCTGTGGTTTAGGTACCCTTAACCACCACCGTTAAAAGGCGTATCGGCGGTCGTTAAGGGGTTAAGACTAGAGACTCCTCTGTCCTCCACTCATTACCTGTAGTAATGGCCCCTGTTTGATCTTGTTATCAGTATAAAAGACTCCTGTCCACAACCTCAAACAGTCACACTCCAAACTCCACTATGGTGAAGACCAAAGAGCTGTCGAAGGACACCAGAAACAAAATTGTAGTGTGTGGCCCAGCTATGTCAGGCACACATAATCCAGGAAAATGCACAGGAAGGTAACCGCAAAAGCTTGATATCCATTCACGTCACTCACACTTTCAGACACACCCATTAGGGGTATAAGAGGTAGTGACACGTAGCAGTCAGCTCATTCAAGCCTTGGGAGACTCAGGAGTGAGTCATTCCCGTGGAGTCTGTTTCCTGTCTTCGGACAGATCAGTTCAGTGTCAGTCCAGTCTGGACTTGGAGGATACTGAGAGCTGTCCAGTGAGCTCTGGAGAAAGCTGACATTTCCATCAAAGCTACAAGTGCTTATGTTAAGAGCGAGAGCAGGGCGAAGGGCACAGTGGAGAAGATAGATGCTAGTGCACCAGGTACCGGATTACCTGCACTAATTCACCGGACACCGGGGTCCGAAGCGTTGCTAGCGCTTCACACCTAGTAACAAGATAACCGGAGGCTTTCTGGTCCACAGGTCGCAGAAGGTAGCCCTAAGCGCTGATACGTAAACGGAGTCAGGGAGAACAAGGACTTTTAGCAGGGCCCTGCATAGAGGGACTTTGTTCTTTTCAACATCTGATAATCAGAGACATAGAAGGCTCCACCACAATGTCGGCCGGGCGTTGCAGCTATTGAGAAAGCTGGAGATTGCAGAGTTAACTTCGCTTCATGCAAGTTTGGACTCAGATACATATGAAGTAAAGGAGGCCTCTAACCTGCTCAGCGGTTTCCCGAATGTGCATTCTCCACCCCGACCAGCTTCCCGGGACCTGCCTGAAACACCTACAAGTAAAGGTATGAAAAGAAGCTGCATTGTGTGTGACTGAATTATTACCTACACCCTGCACCACCATAGACTTCCAGGGACCGGTCTCACCTGTGGGAGACCTACCACCAAGCTGCCCTATAACATCCCCTGTGAAGATCCTTATAGCAGCGCTGGTCCAATTGATCAGATACCACAGGTGGCGTCACGAACTACCTATCCTTATAATCCCCTGTAAATATCCCCCCATTGTATGAGCGCCCAGGGCCACGGACCGAGTCCTGCTGCCAGTGACAAACCCCATAGACTTTCATGGCTCGGTGCCGAGTACCCCATTGCCCTGGTACTTAGTGCGACTCAGTAGCCCTGCACCAGGCTGGGAAGACTGAATCTGCAATAGGCAAGCAGCTTGGTGTGATGAAATCAACTGTGGGAGCAATAATAAGAAAATGGAAGACATACAAGACCATGGATAATCTCCCTCGATCTGGGGCTCCAGGCAAAAAACCCAGAGCAACACGGGGGGTCCTAGTGAATGACCTGCATAGAGCTGGGCCCACCGTAACAAAGGCTACCATCAGTAACACACTACACCACCAGGGACTCTTGAGCTTTGGTTGCAATTGATGCTTTGTGATCAAATTGAAAACATTTAGCCCATTGTGAGTCTTCAAAAGATTTGCCCAGTTCTCTTTCCCATGCATCGCGATAGGGTGGTCTGACAGTTGTAGTATGAGATATTAGGTGTTTAAAGAGCAATGAGATGGAGTGCAAGGGTGGAGACGAGGACAGGTACAGTTTTTCAAAATTTGTAAGAACCCTAATGTTGCAATTGTCTATAGTCATAGTCGGCTCTTGGAGGGATAGAGCAGTCCCGAAATATCTCGTTGAGGGGTATTAAATATGCCTTAGATAGTACATGAGCAAGTACATGCAGCCGTTCACTCCGCTCCTGAGTGCCGGCGGCAGTGCCGGGCATTAACATGTGAGACTCGGCCGTGTTTCTCGCATGTGTGATCCCGGCCTAAGGCTACTTTCACACATCAGTTTTTCGCCGTCAAGCACAATCCGTCCAATATGTAAAAAGACGGATCCGGCGTAGTTTGGGGAAAAGCTGATGCAACAGATCCTTTTTTTTTAGTCGGATCCGTTCTGAACCCGAGAAATGCAGTGTGCATGAGAGAGATAGAAATATGGTCTGGGCATGCTCAGAGCTGATAAACGGAATGCAGCGGCCGGATCAGGCTAAAGACTGATCCGGTGGCCGAATTCGCCCATTCACTTGCATTGTACCCAAGAGCCGGTTGCGCCGCATCCGCTGCTGTCCGGTTTTTTCACCGGACACAAAAAACGTAATATGTAGTCTGGTCATGGTGTGGTGGTATTTCTTCCTTGTATGTGGTATTATTCGGTCACTGTGGTGGTAATATGTGGTCTGGTCATGGTGTGGCTGTATTTGTTCCTTGTATGTGGTATTATTCGGTCACTGTGGTGGTAATATGGTGTCTGATCATGGTGCTGTAGTATTTGTCCCTTCTATGTGATAGTACTGGTCATTTTAAAAATTGAAAAATAAATAAAAATATACCGAAATTGTATTGGATATTTTAACAAATTTCTCTAAGATTTTCAGGTTGTCTTGGAGGCCTTTCTCGGTTGGTGACAGAAGCAGCAGGTCATCTGCATACAGCAGGAATTTCACCTGGGTGTCGTGGAGGGTGGGACCTGGTGCTTTGGAAGATTCCAGAGCGGTAGCCAGCTCGTTGATGTAAATGTTGAAGAGCGTTGGACTTAGGCTGCAGCCTTGTCTGACTCCACGGCTCTGCTGGAAATAAGCCGTTCTTTTACCGTTCACACTCACACTGCAGAGGTTCTCGGTGTAGGAGCTTTTGATAACATCGTAGGTCTTTCCTCCTATTCCGCTCTCCAGCAGTTTCAGGAATAAGCCCGGGTGCCACACCGAATCAAAGGCCTTTTTAAAGTCCACGAAACAGGCGTTTATCTTCCGGTTTTTTGTATTGTGGACGTGTCTCTGAATGAGGCTGTGCAGGGTATAGATGTGGTCAGTGGTGCGGTGGTTTGGCATGAACCCTGCTTGGCTCTTGGTGAGGACGTTATGTTCGGTGAGGAAACTGAGGATCCTCTTGTTCAGGATGCTGTTGAACAGTTTCCCCAGGTTGCTGCTGACACATATGCCTCTGTAGTTGGCTGGGTCATACCTGTCCCCATTCTTGTGGATGGGTGTGATGAGGCCTTGGTTCCAGGTACGAGGGAAGTAGCCGGCACTTAGCACAATATTGAAGAGTTTAACCATTGCAGCCTGTATTTCTGGTGGGCTGTACTTCAGCATTTCTGGTAGGATTCCATCTAGGCCACCGGCTTTTCTACATCTTATGGAAGAGATTCTCTCTGCTACTTCCTGTAATGTAATAGGTGTATCCACGGGGTTTTGGAAATTTTTTACTTTTTCCTCCATTGCTTTTAGTTTTGCCATTATGCTTTCCTGTTCTTGGTTTAGTTCTTCCTTTGGGATGTCTTTATAGAGGTCTCTGAAGTACTGGAGCCAGATGTTACCATTTTGGATATGGATGTTATTTTTCTTGTCTTTTGTGCCCATGTGGTTCCATAGTTCCCAGAAGGTATTGTCTTGAAGAGCAGAAGAGCATCTTGGAGTTGGTTGAGCTTGGTAGAGATGTAACTCTGCTTCTTCCTCCTGAGGATGGTTTTGTACTGCCTTTGTATGGTTTCATAGGCTTTCCTCAGACCCGGGTGGTTGGGGTCTCTGTGTTTCTTTGAGGCTGTTCTCAGGGTCTTCCGAACGGCTTTACATTCTCTGTCAAACAAACCATTGATCTGTTTTTCTTTTGGTCTCTTGTAGTCGACTTTTTTAAGGTCGGACAGTCTGGCCATTGCATAGAATATATTGTTGAGGTCTTTTGTAGCTTGACTCACTCCCTTTGGGTTAGGCTGGTACTCGTAGTTGTAGAAGTGGTGGAGCATCCGCTGTATTTCAGGTCTGCTGAGAGCCTCTTTATACTTTAATGCCGACGTTTTGGACCATTTATAGGATGGAGGCTGGTTGAAGAGGCCGCTATGCTGTGGCTTTTGAGTGGATGGTTTCTCTGTAGATTTCAAGTACAGAAGAAATTGGCTGTGGTCTGACAGGTGCGTTTGTGGGGTGACTATGAAGGCGCTGATATTTGCCAGGTTCATATCTGTAATGGCATAATCTACTACACTCCTCCCTACATGGGAGTTTAGTGTACACCTCCCCAAAGAGTCTCCTTTGGTACGTCCATTAAGAATATGAAGTCCTAAACTTCTACATACGTTCAGGAGCTTTTTACCACTTTTGTTGACTGTACTGTCATAGCTGTTTCTGTGTGTACTGAGTCTTGGCCGTCATTCTCTGCTCCAAATATGTAGGTGTTCCCATCCATGGTCAGGAAGTCGTTTTCTCTCCCTGTTCTTGCATTGAGGTCCCCAAAGATGAGAACTTTGCCCAGGGCCTGATAGTGGGCGGCTTCTCTTTGTAAGATCTCGAAGCTCTCTGGATTGAAGTAGGGGGACTCTGGCGGTGGTATATAGGTGGCGCAGAGGTGGACATCAGACTGAGAGGTGAGGATGGAGCTGCTGATCCTGATCCATATGTGGCTGCCACATATGTGGCTTCACCGGTTTGATGTATTGGTGGAGCTCATCTTTATACCAGATCAGTATTCCTCCTGAGCTCCGGCCCTGTTTGATGTTTTTATTTTTCAGTGCAGGGACAGAGATTTCCCTGTATCCAATGGGCACCAGGGATTCGTTTTCGGCTCTGGTCCATGTTTCCAGGAGGATCTGGATGTCTATATTTTTCAGTCTTTGTATAAAGTCAGGGTCATTCGAGGTGTTGAGACCCTGAATATTCCAGCTGCTAATTGTAAGTGAAGTCATTTTTTTTTCTATATATGTTGTGTGTATATACCTTGTAATAAGTATGGCTGTGTAGGACAAACTGGATTTCTGACTGTTTTGAAGGTGTGCTTGGTTCCATCCAGTCACATTAGTTTCCTGCATAGTGCACTGAGCAAGGTCTTTACCTCATCCATATCTCTGCTCTGCGTGTATCTGTGTGGGGTCGGTGGACCCCTCCATGGAGGTCTCATCCTCTGATGGTCTGATTTTGGGTGAAGAGCTTTGTCTCCAGCTTCTGGACATAGGATTGGGGTTTTCTGTCTTTTTATTGTTAGGGGTCTTTCGGTGTGATGTTGGTTACTGTTGAATCCAGGCCTGGGTCCTCTGTTTAGTACGATGTCTTTCAGCTCTTTGGCCAGGAGGCTGACCCCTTGTTTTTTGAGGTGCTTATTATCATATAGGTGATGGTGGTTTATGGAAAGGTGTTGTGCCAGGGTCACGTTTGGGACAGTCTTGACCCTTTCTGTCAGTTCCATATTGATGCATTGGGTGATTTGCCTGGATATGTCCTTTGTTGGGAGCAGAGATGACAGAATGATTTTGCTGTCTGGGAATTTTAGTTTTGCCATCATTGCTAGTTGGGCCAGTTGTCCTGCGATCTGCTGGTGCTGGTCTGGCAGGTTGTTTGTACCTGTGTATGATAATATGGTTTGGGTTGGTAAACCGTGGATTATTGATGACCTCTGTCGCCTGTTCAGTAGTTGCACAGTGAGTTTTTCTGACCCGTTTTCCTGGGAATAGCCGTTGTGCATTTAGGTACTTCCCATTTGAGTCCATTATTAGGACACAATTCAGGACTTTGTGGTGTCTGGGGTGGGTTAAGTGGCTGCTGGTGGGGGTCTGTGATGCTGGTTTTGCTGGTGGGTGGTTCTCTTCTCACTGGTTCACTTTTATTGGTTTCAGGATTGTTCATATTGTTGGTTATTGCTGTGTTGTTGTTTGGCGTCTCCACATTCTGGTCAGTGGAGGCCATGTTGTCTGCTCTCTGGCTTGTTTCCATTGCCCCCTGCTGGGTCAGATGTTGGGTAGTCTGTGTTTTTAGTTCTGCTATCTCCTTTCTGAGTCTTTCATTTCATTCTGAGTCTGTCCATTTATAATGTCCACGGACAAGATAAAGATCCCCAACTCCCATCGGGACTACAAGATACCAGGTACTTTCAGCTGCATCACATCTAATGTGGTGTACCTAATTATATGTACTAAATGTCCAACTGGGGGTCTGTATGTGGGAGAGACCGGGCAAAAACTGAGAACAAGGATGAATTCTCATCGCCACTCAATAAGAGAAAAAAGAATGAATCTACCTGTGGCGAAACATTTTTCTTCCCCTGGTCATAGCATGTGGGATATGAAATTACTTGTATTGAAAGGTAGTTTCAATCTCAGAGACAAAGAAGAGTTTGCGAATAGAAACTGATGGTGACCTTTGACACTCTTAATGCTGGAATGAACCTGTCACACGGATTTATGACGTTTTACATCAATTAAGGAATTTACTCCAAAGACCCTGTGAAAACATCACAAAACATTACCAGATCCCAATCAGAGGGCAATAAAACTTTCACACTCCTTATCTATGAACTGTTCCAATATTTATGTTCATCTCTATCTCCCATAATGATAGTTCTGCTTTACGTCACTTGTCTTACCTATTGCATTTTTTCTGTGCTGTTTTGTGTATAAATATGTGATTCTTCAGATTTTGTATTAGTTTAGCCTGATGAAGAGACCTGAGTAGTCTTGAAAGCTTGCAATTTGTTACCATCTTTTCAGTTAGCCATTAAAAGGTATCAACCACTGAGGACTCTCAACTCTAAAGCCCCCGTCTCACATAGCGAGATCGCTAGCGAGATCGCTGCTGAGTCACTAGTTTTGTGACGCAGCAGCGATCTCCCCAGCGATATCGCTGTGTGTGACATTCAGCAACGATCAGCCCCCCTGCTGGGTATCGCTGATCGTCGCTGAATGTCCTGGACATTTTTTTGATCGCTGGTCTCCCGCTGGCCAGCAGCATCGCTGCGTGTGACAGGCGAGAGACCAGCGATCCGCTGGTAACCAAGGTACACAGCGGGTTTCAGGCTCGGGGCTGTGCCTGGAAGCCCGCTGTGTACCTTGGAAACTAGCGCACTGATGCAGGGAGCTGGTAACAAAGGTACACAGCGGGTTTCCAGGCACCGCGCAGCGCCTGGAAACCCGACGTGTACCTTGGTTACCAGCTCCCTGCATCAGGGTGCTGGTATCCAACGTACACTGCGGGTAACATCGCTTAGTTACCCGCAGTGTCGCTGTGCTGATCGCTGCCTGAGCTGCCTGTTTGGCAGCTCAGCAGCGATCATGTAGCGATACACCAGCGATCCTGATCGTTGTCGGGATCGCTGGTGTATCGCTATGTGAGACCCGGGCTTAAATATTTTTCTATCTACTGGCTAACACGGTACAAAGATATACATCTTTACTGTATCATTGTCCTTTTGTAATTCACTCATTTCCTCTCTTATTTCCTGGAGAGCTGACTTGAACTCACATTTCAGTTTATTGCTCTCATTTGTTGCTTGGTCATTTGCATTTCTATGTGAGTTTCTTTGAAGCTCTTCCTTAATTTGAACCAAGTCTCGTTCTAATTGAGATAGACAGTCTCTGATGGTCTCAGGGGAGAGGTGTGAAGTGTTGGGGGTTGAGAAACTGTGCCTGGAGATCTCTGAAGTGATGTGAGCATTACAAATGGCCTCTGTAGGTGGTTGTTTAAGGATTTGTGCCTGTTCTCTGATATCAGTAAAATGGTTTTCAAACAGCTTCAGATTGTCCTCAGTCCCTTGCACCATGACGGTGCCATTGTTGTACAGGCTTATGGTAAGTGAGGTGGTGTCATCATCTGCTTGGCTTTTAATTTTAATCTGCCGGCCATTATTAATGTTGCAATTAATGTATCCAAATTATTCACCAAAGCTCACTACGTACCCATTCTCTTCCTTTCAGCCTGGTAGGTCCCTTCTAAATATATCTCCTCTAAATGTAGATTCACTAGAATGTACCTATTTAGTCAAAACCACTGACTTGTTTCCTTAGGGTCAGTTTTTTGAATTTATCTAGACCTATTATGAGCAATGTTTACTTTCTCTCCAGCTTATTAATGTAACTATTGATTGACCAATCTCTGTGTATACGGTACCTTCTTTTTTGTTTTTTTATATTTTCTGTTTCTGCAATGGTGCATGTAAATCGTTCTATTGATACCATTTATGTTATTTATGTTATTTTTCTTTTATGTAGCAACTGAGGAAGGCCGCCTGTGGCCGAAATGTTTTGCGTTTTTGGCTGCAATAAAAAAATCAAAAAAATTCTACGTAAGTTGAGTGCCTAGTTTATTATATTCCATTCTGCCCCATGTCTCCATCCTGCCATTGAAGCATATTGTGGCTTGCCGCTTTCAATAAAAATAAAAACCTTTCTCGTTACCTGACTGCGTTCCTGCAGCCATTTTCCCTCCAGGCATTTCAGCGCGCACTCGCCGGCGAATGACAATGACATCATGCGACGTGCGCGCTGACGTCAGCTGCCAGCCTCCGATTGGCTGGCGGCTTTTTACTATTGCCATGCAGGCCCGCATAGCAATAGAGTTTAACTGAACCTGCAGGTTCAGATACTGCACCGGCAAAGCCTGCCACTGGGCCCCGGTGAGAAGAAGAAACGTGTCCCTCTGCTCATCGGGCCCCATACACCAGTCAGGGCAGTAGCGCCCTGATAGTGGCCCTGATTGTCATAGTAGACAAGGATCAGAAGACCACAATGATAATAGATGTGGCAGTGCCAAGTGACAGCAACATCAGAAAGAAGGAATATGAGAAGCTGGAGAAATACCAGGGCCTCAAAGGAGAAGTGGAGAAGATGTGGAAGGTGAAGGCCACAGTGATTCCAGTGGTGATAGGAGCACTCGGAGCAGTGACCCCTAAGTTGGAAAATGGCGACAACAGATCCCAGGAGCAACATCTGAGCTCTCTGTCCAGAAAAGCGCAATGCTGGGAACAGCTAAGATCCTGCGCAGACCTCTCAACCTCCCAGGCCTCTGGTAGAGGAGCCGAGAATGAGAAAGGACAACAAAGACCACCCCTAATGGGGGTGAATATATATATATATATATATATATATATATATATATATATATACAGGGTGGTCCAAAAGTAGCTGGACAGTATGTGTAATAAGGTTATGAAGGGGAGATTTATCAAACATGGTGTAAAGTGAAACTGACTCAGTTGTCCTTAGCAACCAATCAGATTCCACTTTTCATTCTTCACAGACTCTTTGGAAAATGAAAGGTGGAATCTGATTGGTTGCTAAGGTCAACTGAGTCAGTTTCACAGATCCAGTTTTCACAGATAAATCTCCCCCAAAATGGCAAATAATTTAAATACAGATCATAGAAAATGGATTTTAAAAGAGTATTGGAAATCTCAAAATGCTGAAACAGTTAGATGTTATGTTACGGTAGCTGAGGAGTGCAGGTAAAAAAGGAAATACACCAGAGCAGTTGGAATCTATGAGATTGCAGTACCCTGACTAACCACCACAACTAGAGGCAGCCGTGGAGCGTTCCTACGATGGTCCTAGACGCCTCGTCACAGCCTGAGAAACTAACTACACCTAAAGATAGAAATAGGAAAGCTATCTGCCCCGGAGCAGAACCCAAAGATAACAGAAAGCCCCCAAACATGTAATGGCGGTTAGACAAGAGGAAATACTGACACAGAAAGAAAATAGTATGAGCAAACGCTGGGGCCCAAACTATCCAAATAGAAAAGGACAGGAAGGGTACTTACTGCAATCCCAGAAAACCCCGAAAAACACCAACATACTAATTTCAAAATCACCTGAGATCACACGACCTCTACCACCTAAATTAGTTCTCTGGTGTAACAAAAACAGCAGCCACTGAAAAAACTGCAAAAAGCAAAAGTACAAAACACAGTGGCTGGACTAACTGAGAGGGCAAAAGCCCCCGGAGGGGACCCAGAAGGCCCCCACAGAAGTGCAGGAAAAAATGCAAAAATATAGCAAAAACACAAAATAAGAAATTGTCTTATCTGATAGCAGGAGATGCAGACACGACACAGCAGGCTACAAGAGAAACTGGAAAGAAGGATTCAGACCAGAACAATTGATCACCGGCAACCCTGATGGGAAAATGATTCCCTTAAATAAGACCAATCAGTAACACCTGATTCCCAATCCTCACTAGTACCGCTTGTAACCACCAGAGGGAGCCTCTGCTCAGAACTCATCTCAAACCCATTCACAACAGTACCCCCCCCTTGAGGAGGGTCACCGAACCCTCATTTGAGCAACCAGGTCGGTCAGGATGAGTTCTATGATACGCACGGATAAGTCTCCTAGCATGGATGTCCGAAGCAAACACCCAAGAATTATCTTCCTGACCATAACCTCTCCATTTAACCAAATACTGGAGTCTTCGTCTAGAAAAACGAGAATCCAATATTTTCTCAACCACATACTCCAGATTGCCCTCAACCAAAACAGGGTCAGGAGGCACAGCAGCAGGAACCACTGGCTCAACAAACCTCTTCAACAAGGACTTGTGGAACACGTTATGGATCTTAAATGTCCCTGGAAGAAGCAAACGAAAAGAAACAGGATTAATAATCTCCATGATCTTATAAGGTCCAATGAACCTAGGCTTAAATTTAGGAGATGCTACTCTCATAGGAATATTCTTTGAGGACAACCAGACCAAGTCCCCCACTTTAAACCGAGGACCATCAGTCCTATGCCGGTTAGCAAACCGCTGGGCTTTCTCCTGAGAGAGGGACAACCTCTCCACTACCTGGTCCCAAATCTGCTGCATACGCTCAACAACAGAGTCAACACCTGGACAGACAGAAGCCTCCGTCTGTCCTGAAGAAAATCGAGGGTGAAACCCAGAATTACAGAAAAACGGAGACATCAAAGTGGCAGAGCTAGCCCTATTATTAAGAGCAAACTCAGCCAAAGGCAAAAAAGAGACCCAGTCATCCTGATCAGCAGACACAAAGCATCTTAGATAAGTCTCCAATGTCTGGTTTGTTCTCTCAGTTTGACCATTGGTCTGAGGATGAAATGCCGAGGAGAAAGACAATTGAACACCCAGTTTAGAACAAAAAGTCCTCCAAAATCTGGAAACAAACTGGACTCCTCTGTCAGACACAATGTTCTCAGGAATGCCGTGTAAACGAACCACGTGCTGAAGGAACAACGGCACCAATTCAGAGGAGGAAGGCAACTTAGGTAATGGCACAAGATGTATCATTTTGGAAAACCTATCACAAATTACCCAGATGGTGGTCATTCTCTGAGAAACAGGAAGATCGGAAATGAAATCCATAGAGATATGGGTCCATGGTCTCTTGGGCACAGGCAATGGCATCAACAAACCACTAGAGCGAGAGCAAGGCTTGGAGCGAGAGCAAGTCCCGCAGGACTGCACAAATTCCCTGACATCGCGAGACAAGGTAGGCCACCAAAAGGACCGACTAACCAAGTCTCTGGTACCAAAAATTCCGGGATGCCCAGCCAATGCGGAACAATGAATCTCAGACATCACACTCTTTTTCCATTGGTCCGGGACAAACAATTTTCCAACAGGGCAGCGCTCGGGCCTATCCTCCTGACACCCCTCCAGAGCAAGTCTCAAATTAGGCGAGATGGCGGAAAGAACTACACCCTCCTTCAAAATAACAGAGGGATCAGATAGCTCAGGAGAGTCCGCAAGGAAACTCCTCGAGAGGGCATCCGCCTTAACATTCTTAGTGCCAGGAAGAAAGGAAACCACAAAATTAAAACGTGTGAAAAACAAGGCCCACCTGGCCTGTCTAGGATTGAGTCGCTTGGCAGATTCCAGATAGACCAGATTCTTATGGTCCGTAAGGACCACCACCTGATGTTTGGCTCCCTCCAGCCAATGTCTCCACTCTTCAAAAGCCCACTTCATGGCCAATAACTCCCGATTACCCACGTCATAATTACGTTCAGTAGGAGAAAATTTTCGAGAGAAAAAGGCACAAGGGTTACTTTTAGAGGTCTCTGGATCTTTTTGGGACAAAACGGCACCTGCCCCAATTTCAGAGGCATCAACCTCCACCTGAAATGGCAGAGAAACATCAGGCTGCCGTAGAACAGGAGCAGAAGTGAATCTCTGCTTAAGTTCCTGAAACGCAGAGACTGCCTCAGGAGGCCAATTCACCACATCAGAACCCTTTCTGGTCAAATCAGTTAATGGTTTAACAATAACAGAGAAATTACCAATAAATTTACGATAAAAATTGGCAAAACCCAAAAATCTCTGAAGAGCCTTTAATGAAGTAGGTTGGACCCAATCACAGATGGCCTGAACCTTGACCGGGTCCATTTCAATAACAGATGGGGACAAAATGAATCCCAGAAATGAGATCTTCTGTACGCCAAAAAGACACTTTGATCCCTTCACATACAGAGCATTCTCTCTCAAAATCTGGAATACAGTTCGAACATGTTTCACATGAGAGTCCCAGTCATTAGAAAAAATCAAGATATCATCCAAATAAACAATCAGAAACTTGTCCACAAAATCCCTGAAAATGTCATTCATGAAGGACTGGAAGACGGAAGGAGCATTAGTGAGCCCAAAGGGCATCACAAGGTACTCAAAATGCCCTTCAGGGGTGTTAAATGCCGTCTTCCATTCATCCCCGTGCTTAATGCGAATAAGGTTATACGCCCCCCTGAGGTCAAGCTTGGTAAACCAAGTAGCGTTTTTCACCCTGGAAAACAGGTCAGAAATCAAGGGTAACGGGTATTGATATTTCACAGTAATATTGTTCAAGAGACGATAATCAATACACGGCCTTAATGAACCATCTTTTTTGGCCACAAAGAAAAAACCGGCACCTAAGGGTGAAGAGGATGGTCTGATATGACCCTTCTCCAATGATTCCTTGATATAAGACCGCATAGCGTCATGTTCAGTGTACGACAAGTTAAAAAGGCGACCCTTAGGGAATTTACTACCTGGCACAATTCAATAGCGCAGTATAGTCCTATGGGGAGGTAAGGATGCAGATTTACTTTCGCTAACACATCAGAAAAATCAACAAAAAGTCAGGAACATCTCAGCCCGGGGGAGCAGAAAAAAACAGGAGTGTTGGTATTAACACATTGGCAGCCCCAACTGGTTACAGACACAGATTTTCCAATCCCCAAAAAAGGATTATGGACTGTAACCCAAAGGGGAAAACCCCGCACGATATGTCATGCAGATTATATAGAACCAAAATTTGCAGCACTCCTGGTGTCAGGTTCAACCCTCATTATCACCCGATAGAAAAAATGGGTTTATTCTCAGCCAAAAGGGGTAGAATCGATCCCCAGTAGGGAATAGACTTCTGTAGGGGTATCAAGGGAAATCCACAACGTTTAGCAAAATCATAATCCATCAGGTTTAAAAGCTGCCCAGAATCAACGAAAGCCTGAGCAGAAATGAGGCAGAGGCATACAGAGTGACAGTTAATAAAAACTTAGTCTGAAACTACCAAGACAACTGAGCGTGCAAAACGTCTTCCCGTAGGGCAGACTGAAATAGCAGGAGGCTCACCACAGTAGAAACATAACCCCTTGCCTTTCGAAACTATGACGCTGTGCCCCAGACACCCCTCCATCACACTGCATGGGCTCAGCAGCTGGCTCACAAGGGAACACCACTCCACGCATACTTCTCCGCTCACGCAAACGTCGTCAATTGAATCGCTTGACATAGAACATTGGAACCCGAGGGGCAGGGGAAACCCACCATAACATCCCTTTCA
>JARQOD010000004.1:12667008-12736245 GCA_033576555.1 Oophaga sylvatica
TACCCTGGAGAGTGTGTGGCGAGACGGCAGTTTAATGCTAAATAACCATTCACTCAACACACACTGGACACACCCTTAGGGTAGTGGAGTTTACTCTTGAGGGAGTGGTCAAGGCGTATGTGTTAGAGTGATTTAGGGAGTCAGTGTCTAGACTTCGGAGAGAGAAGACGTCTGGAGGGAGGAAGGAGTCCAGCCTGCTCTATCATCAGTTCAGATCGTGGAGGCTGGTACAGGTGGTCTCATTCACCTTAGCCTAGTCAGAGCTGTACCCATGGGCGTACCCAGGATCAAAACTAGGGGGGGGCAAGCCATGGTCGTTCAGGTTGTAAAATATAAGAACAAAAAATGTGAATAAAACGAAAATGAACGCCATACACAACATAATTCCTTATACCAAGACCAATAATATCACATACAAGGAGAAATACCACCATGATCAATCCTATTATGTAAACAATTTATTGATTTTAGGCTTACCTTTGCAGTCTTCTCTTCTGTTCAGCAGGGGGACTACAAGCTCATGCGTGTTTATCACACACTGACACTGAGCCATTCACACTGCCCTTTCTAAACACAGCAATTGGATTGATCTTTGGGGAAAAAAATTGAATGATAGATAGATAGATAGATAGATAGATAGATAGATAGATAGATAGATAGATAGATAGATAGATAGAAAACCAGACAAATTGGAGGCAGCACATAGTTTGTAGTGAAAAAAAAAGCTATTTAATAAGGTCAAAAGGCGACATTTCGGTCCAAACAACACAAACCTTTCTCAAGCCTTGAGAAAGGTTCTGTTGTTTGGACCAAAACGTCGCCTTTTGGTCTTATTAAACAGCTTTTTATTCACTACAAACGGTGTGCTGCCTCCAATTTGTCTGGATTTCTATAACTGATGTTTGGTATTTGCCTGGGGGGCTCTGCACCAGGACTCTTTCTTTGTGCTGCTCTAATTTTCTTCTTTTTAGATAGATAGATAGATAGATAGATAGATAGATAGATAGATAGATAGATAGATTTAAGCATGGAATGCAAGTAGATTCCACCCTGAAATATGCCCCATCATTGTCCCCTTCTTGTAGTAATATGCCCCATCATTGTCTCCTTCTTTTAATAATGTGCCCCAGACCAGCACCTGTATATACATCAGCCCCAGCCCAGCCTCTGTATGTCAGATATACAGTATATTACTGAAGATATAGACTGTACGGGCTCCTGTCAGGTATATATTACTGTAGATATAGACTGTATG
The DNA here is from genome assembly GCA_033576555.1 of Oophaga sylvatica. Taxonomy (NCBI): domain Eukaryota; kingdom Metazoa; phylum Chordata; class Amphibia; order Anura; family Dendrobatidae; genus Oophaga; species Oophaga sylvatica. The sequence goes on from JARQOD010000004.1 coordinate 12,668,264, forward strand.
GGCTCCTGTCAGGTATATATTACAGTAGATATAGACTGTACGGGCTCCTGTCAGGTATATATTACTGTAGATATAGACTGTATGGGCTCCTGTCAGGTATATATTACTGTAGATATAGACTGTACAGGCTCCTGTCAGGTATATATTACTGTAGATATAGACTGTACAGGTTCCTGTCAGGTATATATTACTGTAGATATAGACTGTACGGGCTCCTGTCAGGTATATATTATGTAGATATAGACTGTAAGGGCTCCTGTCAGGTATATATTACTGTAGATATAGACTGTACGGGCTCCTGTCAGGTATATATTACTGTAGATATAGACTGTACAGGCTCCTGTCAGGTATATATTACTGTAGATATAGACTGTATGGGCTCCTGTCAGGTATATATTACTGTAGATATAGACTGTACGGGCTCCTGTCAGGTATATATTACTGTAGATATAGACTGTATGGCTCCTGTCAGGTATATATTACTGTAGATATAGACTGTACAGGCTCCTGTCAGGTATATATTACTGTAGATATAGACTGTATGGGCTCCTGTCAGGTATATATTACTGTAGATATAGACTGTACGGCTCCTGTCAGGTATATATTACTGTAGATATAGACTGTATGGGCTCCTGTCAGGTATATATTACTGTAGATATAGACTGTACGGGCTCCTGTCAGGTATATATTACTGTAGATATAGACTGTATGGCTCCTGTCAGGTATATATTACTGTAGATATAGACTGTACAGGCTCCTGTCAGGTATATATTACTGTAGATATAGACTGTAGCTCCTGTCAGGTATATATTACTGTAGATATAGACTGTAAGGCTCCTGTCAGGTTTATATTATTGTAGATATAGACTGTACGGGCTCCTGTCAGGTATATATTACTGTAGATATAGACTGTATATGGCTCCTGTCAGGTATATATTTACTGTAGACTATAGACATCTGTTATACTGAGCTCCTGTCAGGTATATATTACTGTAGATATAGACTGTACGGGCTCCTGTGAGGTATATATTACTGTAGATATAGATGTATGGGCTCCTGTCAGGTATATATTATTGTAGATATAGACTGTACGGGCTCCTGTCAGGTATATATTATGTAGATATAGACTGTACGGGCTCCTGTCAGGTATATATTACTGTAGATATAGACTGTATGGGCTCCTGTCAGGTATATATTACTGTAGATATAGACTGTACGGGCTCCTGTTAGGTATATATTACTGTAGATATAGACTGTACGCTCCTGTTCAGGTATATATTACTGTAGATATAGACTGTATCAGCTCCTGTCAGGTATATATTACTGTAGATATAGACTGTAGGGCTCCTGTCAGGTATATATTACTGTAGATATAGACTGTAAGGCCCCTGTCAGGTATATATTACTGTAGATATAGATGTAAGCTCTGTCAGTATAATACTGTAGAATAGCTGTGGCTCCTGTCAGGTATATATTACTGTAGATATAGACTGTATGGGCTCCTGTCAGGTATATATTACTGTAGATATAGACTGTATGGGCTCCTGTCAGGTATATATTATTGTAGATATAGACTGTACAGGCTCCTGTCAGGTATATATTACTGTAGATATAGACTGTACAGGCTCCTGTCAGGTATATATTACTGTAGATATAGACTGTACAGGCTCCTGTCAGGTATATATTACTGTAGATATAGACTGTACAGGCTCCTGTCAGGTATATATTACTGTAGATATAGACTGTATGGGCTCCTGTCAGGTATATATTACTGTAGATATAGACTGTATGGGCTCCTGTCAGGTTATATTACTGTAGATATAGACTGTATGGGCTCCTGTCAGGTATATATTACTGTAGATATAGACTGTATGGGCTCCTGTCAGGTATATATTATTGTAGATATAGACTGTACAGGCTCCTGTCAGGTATATATTACTGTAGATATAGACTGTACAGGCTCCTGTCAGGTATATATTACTGTAGATATAGACTGTACAGGCTCCTGTCAGGTATATATTACTGTAGATATAGACTGTATGGGCTCCTGTCAGGTATATATTACTGTAGATATAGACTGTATGAGCTCCTGTCAGGTATATATTACTGTAGATATAGACTGTACAGGCTCCTGTCAGGTATATATTATTGTAGATATAGACTGTACGGGCTCCTGTCAGGTATATATTACTGTAGATATAGACTGTACAGGCTCCTGTCAGGTATATATTACTGTAGATATAGACTGTATGGGCTCCTGTCAGGTATATATTATTGTAGATGTAATATATACCTGACAGGAGCCTGTACAGTCTATATCTACTGTAATATAAACCTGACTGGAGCCTGTACAGTCTATATCTACAGTAATATATACCTGACAGGAGCCCATACAGTCTATATCTACAGACTGTAGATATAGACTGTACAGGCTCCTGTCAGGTATATATTACTGTAGATAAGGAGACATCAACCCATTAATTAATAAATCCTCCTATGTCACTGAGGACTCTGACTGACCTCAGATTTCCCTCCTGCAGCAAGCACACGGCTTCTCTTCCTGGCTTCCTGGCTTTGCAGAACACGCCCCCGGGAACGATGTCACACCGCTGGAAAGAGCCCATACAGTCTAGTATGTGAGTCGCAGCCAGCCCAGAAGCACCTTTTAAAGGGGCGGCTGATGCGATGGCCTCATCTTGGCACGGCGCGCCCCTGCTCCTAGGGGGGGGCAACGGCCCCCCCCTGCCCCACGGTGGGTACGCCCATGGCTGTACCTCATCAGCATACACTGGAAGGAAAGAAGAAGTTTAGTGCAGAAAGTCTTCAGTATCCTGTCTAAAGGACGGTATAAGGTTCAGAGACGTGCTCCTGCCTATTGATAACTGAGCATCTGTAGCTAACTTTGAAGGAAGGAAAAGAAAGAAGTGACTGCTCGACCCTTGGCTAGTGTGAGTGCTTATGTTACCAGCGAGGACAAGGCGAAAGGCACAGTGGTTTTATTGGAATAGTGCTTACGGATTGAAGAAGTCCTGCACATTGCTACCGGTCACTGGGGACCGAAGGATCACTATTGTTACAAGCATAGTGGTAAGAAAACCAGGAATTTACCGGACCTAAGGTCGCGGCAAACAAGCCCCTTATAGTCAGTACGTAACTGGGGTCAGGGGGAGTGAAGACTTTGGAGTCTCTGCAGGACAAAATAAGAATTCAGCTCCTTCACAGGAAGGCCCCTACCACAAAGCTGACTGGGCAGTACAGCTATAGATTAGCTGGAGATATTGAGGGAACTACGCTTCAGGCTGGTTGTACTCATTGTATTGGGAGTAAAGGAGGCCCCTAACTTGTCCAGCTGCTGTCTCAAGATACACTCTCCTTGGATCAGCCTCCCTGGGACCTGCCTGAACATCTTACAAGTAAAGGTATGGAAAGACGCTGACGGTGTGAGACTGAGTTATTATTGCATGCCTGCACAATCCCTACCTAACTACCGACCTGAGGGAAGAGTCCCACCTGTAGGGGACCCGACATCTAGCTGCCTCACCATCCCCTCAGAGATCTACAGCAGCGCTGGTACAAATTACCAGAATACTACAGGTGGCGTCACGAACTGTATATAAATCTATCCCCTGTAAATATTCCCCCAACATACGCCAGACCGCCAGGGCCACAGACCGAGCCACAGCTACCTGTGACAATCCCCATAGACTTCTACGGGCTCGGCTCTGAGTACCCCATTGCCCTGGTAACCCACAATTGTGGTGGCGGGTCGACACAAATATATTTTAAACCGTGATTTAAAACACAGTTGAGGAGTTCCATGTCGGATGGGTATATAAACCGATGAGCAAACGAATAAACATACAAATATTTGTAAACAGATGACATGTATTTGTCAGAATTTAACAGGATTATATCCAGTACCACAATGAGAACCAGATAGCAAGTTATGGCGCAATACTTTATTTTTTAGGAATAGCTGGATTGGAAAAAAGAAGGGAAGGGAGAGGAAGAAGGGAAGGAATGGAAAGGAATGGGGGGGAGGGGGGGTTAATTTATATTTTCCCAGTGAGACCACTTATTTATGAACTTTTTGGATTGGTTGTTTGCGATAGCAAATTTTATCTCACAGTCCTTATGGAGTTTGATTCTTTCTATAACATCTGAGTATGATGGAGGGAATTGGTTTTTCCAATTATAGGCTATCATGTTTTTGGTGACTAAGAGGATGTGTATTATCAAAAGATTTTGTCAATTTCTGTGGTTGGGAACTCCAACGAGAGTAAAGCTAACTGAGGCGTGAGCTTAATTCGTCTGCCAATAATTGTATTAATTAGATTATTAATTTCAGACCAGAGTGGAGACAATTTAGGGCAATTCCAAAACATATGGAGAAGATCCCCTCTATGACCGCAATCTCTCCAACAAAGAGAAGATGTGTTTTCACCGAAATGGGCTATTCTAGCTGGAGTGAAGTACCATCTCGAGAAAACTTTATAATGAGTTTCTTGAAGAGACATGGAGAGGGTAGATGAGTATGAGGTTGTAATTGCGTCTTCCCACTCTTCACAAGATGGATTTATTTTGAGTTCCTCTTCCCATTTTTTGTTGTATGCATTTTTGGTGAAATCTGAGTCCTGATTTAAATAATCATAAATGTAGCTATGGCTCCAAAAAATTTTGTGTTCCAAGTTGGAAATCATGTTTAAAGAAGCTTTAGAGAGTAAAGGTTTTTGTCGAAGCCAGGGAACTATCTGATCCTTTAAAATTAAATAGTGTCCGAACATTGAAGAGGGAATTTTAATTTGTCTTTTATAACAGAGAACTGCAGTAAAGCTATACCATCATATAAGTCACCCAATTTTTTGACTCCAAACTCTTTCCAAGACGGGTGTGGAATTTGATTTTTAAGTGATAGCAAGGTATCCAGGGACATATTTTTAAAATTGGTAATTTTGTCTGAACTATTTTTAGTGTAGGATAGTTTCTTCCAAGCATGTGTTGTGGCTATAAAAGTAGGATGAGCCATTGAGTCAGGGAGTTGATTAGACATTGTCTTGATGATGAGGCCGCGAAGCGGTTTATTGTTATTTAATGATATTTCGAGGTCTAGCCAGGCTGGAGAATTTTTTGGGGAAAGCCAATAAAGACTATGCTTGACTAGCATGGCATGATGTTGATTTAGAATATTTGGTATACCCAAACCTCCATGGGATTTTTTTGTGTAACCTATTGTTTGTAAAGTTCTAGGTTTTTTATTGTTCCAGATAAAAGTTTTTATTGATTGTTGAAGATTTTTAACTTGGGATAAAGAAATTGGGAGAGGAAGAGAACCCAAGACGTATAAAATTTTTGGGAGGGTGAATATTTTGATTGAGAAAATTCTACCCCACCATGAAAGTTCTCTTTCTCCAAATGAGTTTGAATCCAGATTGATAATTTTGAGCAAGTTATTAAGATTTGTGACGACCATTTTTTTAAGGTTTTTTGTAATTGTGATACCCAAGTAAGTGAATTCTCCCTTTGCCCAGTTAATGGAGGAGAAGCTTTTTATTTCTTCAATCACAGGTTTGGTTATGTTGATTGGTAATAGGGTGGATTTTTTATTGTTTATTTTAAAGTTGGATAATGTTGAAAACGTCTCCAGCAATTTTTGTAGCTCTTTTATAGAACCTACTGGATCAGATAAAGAAAGAAGGATATCATCAGCAAATAAGCTGATTTTGTGTTGACGATTTTTAGTATTTATACCCTTGATTTTTTTATTTTCCCTTATTTCCTGTGCAAGGGGTTCTAGAGCCAGAACGAACAGAAGTGGAGAAAGGGGGCATCCTTGTCTTGTCCCATTGGAAATGGGGAAGGTACGGGAAATATGATTGTTACACACCACTCTGGCTTTAGGATTGGAGTAAAGAGCCATAATAGTTGTGAGTGATTTATTGTTGAAGCCAAATTTTTTTAATGTTTGATTCATAAAGGTCCAATCGAGCCTATCAAAGGCTTTTTCTGCGTCAAGTGACGCTAGTAAAGTGGGGATTTTGGTAGAGTTGGCTAATTTAATTAAGTTGATGACCCTTCTGGTTCCATCAGAGGTGTGTCTGCCTTTAACAAAACCAATCTGGTCGTTGTTTATAAGTTTGGGTAAAATCTGGCCCAGTCTATCCGCTAAAATTTTTGCGTAAATTTTCAAATCTGAATTAATGAGAGAGATAGGTCTATAATTCGACAAAGACTCGAGGTCACCTTTAGGCTTCGGTATTAGTATCACTGAGGCTTCTAGCATTTCAGCAGGAAATGAGCCTGTATCCGATGTTGTATTAAATAGTTGCGTGAGATGAGGTGTTAATACGTCGGAAAAGATTTTATAATAGTCGTTACCAAACCCATCGGGACCCGGAGACTTTGCCGATTTCAGTTGGGAGATACAATTTCTGACTTCTTCTATGTTGAACGGGGACGTTAAAAGGGTTAAGTCTTCATTTTGTAATTTTGGAAGGCTAATTGATTTTAAGTAGGCGGAGATGGCTTTTTGTTTTCCCTGAGGAGTAGGGAGGGGGTTTAGGTTATAAATTTTTTCATAAAAATTTGCAAATTCGTTAACCACATCCTGTGGGTGGGACAGATAGGTTCCTTTTTCTGATTTAATTTTGTCAATTCTATTCCGGATTCTTCTCTTTTTGATTCGGTTCATCATGAATTTCAAAGGTTTATTCAGGGAAGTGTATAATTTGTATTTATTTGTCTTAATCATCTCGTCATATGATGAAAAAATTTGAAATTTTAGGTCTTGTCTAATTTTCGCAATTTCATTTTGGAGAGAGAGGGAAGGGGAAGAGAGACCAATTTGAGTTTCGATTTTGCTTTTAAGTAGGATTTGTAGTTTCTCAGTTTCTGCTTTTTTCTCTTTCTTCTCCCTAGATGAAATCTGTATTAGGAGGCCTCTGATAACTGCCTTGTGGGCACACCATCTAATAGCTGGGCTTATATCCTCAGTGTTGTTCTCCTCAAAGTAGAGTTTGATGTTTGATTCTATAAATGATTTGTGTAATGGATTCAGCTTACTGAAGTGTGACTGATCTGGGAGGAGCAGTCAGGAGAGAAACAGATGTGTGCTGGGAACAATGCAAATTGCCTCTTCTAAAAAAAGAGGACTTGTACTCTATAGCGCCACCTACTTGGAAGTAGCGATCCTACAAGTCACAATCAACCCTTTAACGAGTCTTTTACCAGAGGAGCATTGCACAATGAATAAGCCTCCTTACCTCGACATGCCAGAGCTGGTATGTCACTCTCCACAAGGAGAAACCTTACCCCTTAGGGAATAATGCAGTGAGTTACCCTGAGTCCCAAATAAAGTGCTATACTCCTAGCTTCATGCATGGCATATATGGCGTGTGACTGTAGGGGGGTCAGAGGGACTCAGCACATAATACTAGTATGTAGCAGCACTGAGGAGGAGGATACAGGACAGGACACTACAGGGAGGAGGACAGAGGACGTCAGTTGTTGCTGCTGAGGGTAGGGTAATATAAAGTGATTTTCGGCAGAACCTGTGGAGTTCTCGGTCCAGCTCCGGTCATTATAGAGTTAAGCTGGGTTCACACTTGCATATTTTGCACACGGATCCGTTTTCATCTCCATTGACTTTCAGTGGTGACCATGGGCGTACCCAGGATCAAACTAGAGGGGGGCAAGTCAATGTCGCATCTTATACAGGTTACATCATATACACTGTACATTAGATTCAAGATTCAAAGAAGCTTTATTGGCAGGACTGAATACACATTAGTTTTGCCAAAGCAAGTGTACAAAAGGGAATAGGGATAGGGATGTTGGGTAGGGGCAGATCTAGGGTAGGGGCTATGGAAGTCCATGGCATAGGGAGGGGTGATGGGGCGCAGGTCCGGGGTGGGGGCTATAGAAGTCCATGGCATAGGGAGGGGTGATGGGGGCAGATCCGGGGTGGGGGCTATAGAAGTCCATGGCATATCATAGTTCTCTTTCTCGCAGTCTATGACATTCGCTCACATACCGCGCTGCTATCTCCGCTGCTCTCTCTTCTTCCCCAGCAAGATATATGTTTTCTCTTCCTCCTTCATGGTGATGAAATCCGGGAAGAGATGTGAGAGTCTCCTGAAGTGAGTGTCCCTCACTGCTGAGTATTTGGAGCAGTGTAGCAGGAAGTGGGTTTCGTCCTCTATGGCCTCCTGGTCACAGTGTTGGCATAGTCTTTCCTCCCTGGGCTTGTAGCTCTGCCTGTGTCGGCCGGATTCGATGGCCAGACTGTGGGCACTGAGTCTATATCGGCTCAGGATCTTGCGGTCTCTGGGGTCCGGGAGTTTGTCCAGGTATGGGGCCAATCTGTAGTCTCTCTGTAGACTCCGGTACATGGTCAGTTTCTGGAGCTGATGATGTCGTTCTTCCAGTCACTGACATACCTCTCCTGGCCTTCGTCTACCATCTTCCTGATTTCGGCTTTGTCAGGTTGTTGTGATTGGTGTTCTGGTCAGGTTGGGTTCGGGTGGGCTGTTCCGAGGGTCCTAGTTTTTCTGTTTCACCTACGTGTGTCAGGGCTTTATGGTGATGGGAGCTTGGATTGCTCCTATGTAGGTGAGCCCGGAATGACAGCACCCTCTTTAGAACTGTTAGGTGTAGAGGGAATCTGCCCAGTTCGGCCCGGCAAGCACTGTTGGAGGTGCTCTGGTGGACTTGGAGAAGGTGCTTGCAGAATTCCAGGTGGAATATTTCTGTTGGGCTGGAATCCCACCTTGACTTGTCTTGGTAGGTGTGAGGACCCCAGACTTCACTGCCATATAGGAGGATTGGGGCGATGACAGAGTCGAAGATTTTTAACCAGACCCTCACTGGTGGCTTCAGATGGTAGAGTTTCCTTCAGATGCCATAGAAGGTTTTACAGGCCTTGTCTTTCAGTTTCTCTATGGCTTGTTTGAAGCTCCCTGACCGGTGAATCTCTAGGCCCAGGTAGGTATATTTGTCTGTTCCTGTAAGTGCGCAGTTGTTGAGGACAAATGAAGGGTGCGGGTCTGATTTTCTCTTTCTCCTCTGGAACACCATGAGCAGAAGTACCACTGCAGCAAAAGTACAGTGAAGCTGCAGTTATTTCAACGGCAGTTAGTCACGGCAGGAGTCAAGACCCCACACTATGTCTCTTTTGGGTATGTCTGCTGAGTAAGCACTTCTAATTACTTGTACCAGGCTTTTCTAATTACCCATCTTAAAGGATATGCCACACTAAACAGCGTCGCTAACGAGATCGCTAAAAGACGTCACTATTTAGCGATCTCGTTAGTGACGCCATTGTGTGTGGCATGTAGCAACGACGTGGCCCCTGCTGTGATCCTGCTGTGATCTCGTTCATCGTTCACATCGTTCTGGACCCTATTTTTATCGTTGGCGTCCCGCTGGTGAGCATATATCGCTGAGTGTGGCACCTTTTTGTGAGCGATGTGCGGTGTTTTTGTACCGCCAAAGTCGTTAAGGAGATCGCTAACGGCGATAGCGTCGTTAACAAGATCGCACAGTTTGGCAGCTACTAGCGACATTGAAACGATCCCGCTAGCGATCGCATTAGTATGCGTCGTTATCGTGATCGCTAGCGGGAACGTTTAGTGTGGCAGTACCTTAAGCCCCCGTCTCACATAGCGATATCGCTAGCGAGATCGCTGCTGAGTCACTAGTTTTGTGACGCAGCAGCGAGCTCACCAGCGATATCGCTGTGTGTGACATTCAGCGACGATCAGCCCCCCTGCCAGGTATCGCTGATCGTCGCTGAAATGTCAGGACATTTTTTTGATCGCTGGTCTCCCGCTGACAGGCACGCATCGCTGCGTGTGACAGGCGGGAGACCAGTGATCCGCTGGTAACCAAGGTACACAGCGGGTTTCCAGGCGCGGGGCTGTGCCTAGAAACCTGCTCTGTACCTTGGATACCAGCTCCCTGATGCAGGGAGCTGGTAACCAAGGTACACAGCGGGTTTCCAGGCACCGCGCAGCGCCTGGAAACCCGCTGTGTACCTTGGTTACCAGCTCCCTGCATCAGGGCGCTGGTATCCAAGGTACACTGCGGGTAACTAAGCGATGTTTACCCGCAGTGTCCTTGTGCTGATCGCTGCCTGAGCTGCCTGTTTGACAGCTCAGCAGCGATCATGTAGCGATACACCAGCGATCCTGATCGTTGTCGGGATCGCTGGTGTATCGCTATGTGAGACCCAGCCTTTACTCTTTCACCATGTTTACATATGCCTTCACAGTGTTTGCTCCGTTAATCCTCTCTCTCCTTCGCTATCCCCAAACCCCAGCACCCTCTAATCAAATAATCATCTCCCCTTCCCTCCTTCCTCCCCACCTGACCTCCTCTGCTGACCTGCTCCTCAACCTCAAATCTGTCCTAATAAAACACAAAACAAGCTTCCCTCTCTCCTTCTCCCACCTGCTCTCCCTTTCTCTGCTCCTCCTCACTGCTGGTGACATATCTCCCAATCCTGGACCTCCACAGTTCATACCCACCATTAGTACTCCTTCCTACCGCTCCCTATCTAATAAGAACTACCGCAATCTTTCCAACGTAAAACCCGTGCCATTGACACCCACCCCCCTGCTCCCTCTCTCTGGAGCACTCTGGAATGCCCGCTCCATCTGCAATAAGCTTCATGTGATTCATGACCCCTTTCTCTCTCGCAATCTTGCTTTCCTCGCCCTCACAGAAACATGGCTGACACCCTCTGACACCGCCTCCCCTGCTGCGCTGTGTTACGGTGGCCTCCAATTCACCCACACTCCTCGCCCTGGAAACAGACATGGTGGAGGAGTGGGTGTTCTCCTTTCCTCTAACTGTAACTTTAACCCAATCCCACCTCTTCCCTCCCTAATCCTCCCCTCCTTTGAAGTCCACTCTGTCCGCATCTACTCTCCCTCCAACCTCCAAGTGGCCGTCATATACCGACCTCCAGGCCCGACCACTGCCTTCATCGACCAATTCACTACCTGGCTTCTTCACTTTCTCTCCACTGACATCCCCACCATCATCATGGGTGACTTCAACATCCCCACTGATACCCTTCAGTCAGCAGCCTCCAAACTTCTGTCCCTTACTTCATCCTTTGGACTTACTCAGTGGTCCTCCTCAGCCACCCACACGGATGGTCATACATTAGACTTGGTCTTCACCCGCCTCTGCTCTCTATCTAACTTCACCACCTCCCCTCTCCCTCTATTCGACCACCATCTACTCACTTTCTCATCCCTGCCCTCCTCTCCTGTCACCCATGTCCAGCAACACGTGCAGCCCGCAGACACCTTGCACACCTAGACATCCACACACTCTCTGACTCTATTCTTTCACTGGCATCAATATCCTCACTCCACGATACAGACAGTGCCACTGCTTTCTACAATGCCACTCTCACATCGGCTATTGACACGGTCGCCCCTCTCGTTCATGGCAGAGTGCGACGTACCAACAGACAACCGTGGCACAATAACACCACTAAAAAGCTCCGGCAAGTGTCCAGGATTACAGAGCGGCGTTGGAAAAAAACAAATTCGCAAGACGACTTCACTGCATTCAAACAAGCAACACTCTCTTTCAAATCTGCCCTCACCTCTGCTAAACAGGCCTACTTCACAACCCTCGTATCTTCCCTATCCTACAACCCCAAACAGTTATTCAAAACTTTTAACTCCCTCCTCTGCCCACCACTGCCCCCTCCTCCCTCATCTCTGCTGAGGACTTTGCCACACACTTCAAAAATAAGATCGACCAAACAAGGCAAGTCTTCATTGTTCAACCACCACAACCCCTTTGTATACCAGACCAATGCCCTAACCCCATAACCTCCCTCTCCAACATAACTGAAGGGGAGCTTAATTGTCTTCTCTCCAAATCGCACCTCACAACCTGTGCACTTGACCCCATCCCAACCCACCTCCTCCCCAACCTCACCACCACTATTATTCCATCCCTAACCCACCTCTTCAACCTATCACTAACTTCCGGTACCTTCCCTTCTGCTTTCAAGCATGCCACAATCACGCCTATCCTTAAAAAGCCAACCCTCGACCCAACCGCTATGTCCAGCTATCGCCCAATATCGCTGCTCCCATTCGCTTCCAAACTCCTGGAGCTGCATGTCCACGCTGAGCTTTCCTACCACTTCTCTTCTAACTTGCTCTTTGACACTCTACAATCTGGTTTCCGCCCCCATCACTCCACTGAGACAGCCCTGACCAAAATTACTAATGACCTACTTACAGCCAAAGCAAACGGACAATACTCTATACTCCTGCTTCTTGACCTGTTCTCTGTTTTTGACACAGTTGACCACTGCCTTCTACTACAGATTCTTTCCTCCTTTGGCGTCAAGGACCTCACCCTATCCTGGATCTCCTCATACCTTTCCAACTGCACATTCAGCGTCTCCCACTCCCACACTACCTCCTCGTCCCACCCTCTCTCCGTTGGAGTCCCCCAAGGCTCTGTTCTAGGACCCCTACTCTTCTCAATCTATACACTTGGACTGGGGCAACTCATAAAGTCCCACGGATTCCAGTACCACCTTTACGCTGATGACACTCAGATCTACCTCTCTGGCCCAGACATCACCTCTCTGCTATCCAGAATCCCGGAGTGTCTATCAGCCATATCCTCCTTCTTCTCCTCCCGCTTCCTCAAACTCAATGTGGACAAATCTGAACTCATATTCTTTCCCCCATCCCACAGATCTTCCTTACCTGACCTATCTATCACAATTAACGACATCACGCTTTCCCCCGTACCAGAAGTCCGCTGCCTCGGAGTAACCCTTGACTTTCCCCTGTCCTTCAAACCACACATCCAAGCTCTTTCTACCTCCTGTCGTCTTCAGCTCAAAAATATTTCAAGAATCCGTCCTTTCCTCAACCCTCAATCTACTAAAATGATTGTGCACGCCCTCATCATCTCCCGCCTCGACTACTGCAACACCCTTTTCTCTGGCCTCCCTGCTAACACCCTCGCACCTCTCCAGTCCATCCTTAACTCTGCTGCATGACTAATTCACCTCTCTCCTCGCTACTCCTCCACTTCTCCCCTCTGCAAATCTCTTCACTGGCACCCATTCCCTCAGCGCATCCAGTTCAAATTACTAATACTGACCTACAAGGCCATCTATAATCTGTCTCCTCCTTATATCTCTGAACTAATCTCCCGATATCTTCCCTCACGTAATCTCCGATCCTCCCAAGACATCCTTCTCTCCTCCACACTTATTCGCTCCTCACCCAACCGCCTCCAAGACTTCTCCCGAATATCTCCATCCTCTGGAATTCTTTGCCCCAACACGTCCGACTATCAAACACATTCGGATCCTTCAGACGGAACCTGAAAACCCATCTCTTCAGGAAAGCCTACAGCCTGCAATGACCCTGCTACCTCCTCACCACTACCGGAGATATCGTCTCAACCAACACCGGAACTGCTGCAACCCCCGACCTACTGTCTCCTGCCTCACAATCCTGTAGAATGTAAGCCCGAAAGGGCAGGGTCCTCTCCCCTCTGTATCAGTCTGTCATTGTTAGTTTGTTTACTGTAAGTGATACCTGTAATTTGTATGTAACCCCTTCTCATGTACAGCACCATGGAATCAACGGTGCTATAGAAATAAATAATAATAATAATAAAAATAATAATGTTGGTTTTCTTTAGGTTGACCGGTAGTGCCCAGGTGGAGCTGAATTTCTCTAAGATTTTCAGGTTGTCTTGGAGGCCTTTCTCGGTTGGTGACAGAAGCAGCAGGTCATCTGCATACAGCAGGAATTTCACCTGGGTGTCGTGGAGGGTGGGACCTGCTGCTGTGGAAGATTCCAGAGCGGTAGCCAGCTCGTTGATGTAAATGTTGAAGAGCGTTGGACTTAGGCTGCAGCCTTAAGTATTCAAGCAGCTGACAGCACTCGGGAGTTAGCACGGATGCACGTTCAGGCGTTCAAGGATCCAAATGAACAACAGTCCAACGAAAAAATAGGAACAGCATCCAATCCAGGTGAAGTATAACAAGTCTTTATTCAGCCACCATAAAATACGACGTTTCGGCCATTTTCAGGCCTTTATCAAGTATACAAAAACAGGCAAAATGGTGTCCTTAAATGGTGTGGAGGAGCCAATCACCATCCAGGAACCGCCCATAATACAAATAGACATATATACAGAATATACAACGATAATCAATTTAAAACAGTGATCAAAGCTCAGAATAGTGACATCATAGAAAAATACAGCAATGTTATAATTGTGCATATAATATGCCATAGATTACTCCATATAAACAATATCACCATTTAGTTTGCCAATCGATGATCTGTTACTGCACACTCCCATTCTGGTGCTGCACCAATCATGTACTCACTAGCAGCAGCGTCCTCCATATCCAATCAGTGTCAGTTCAGCAGCGCTTAGTCAGAGCACTTATCCAATAGTCCACAGGGCTGAGATTTGTGGTCAATTGTTGGACACGGCAGTTTATGCTAAGTTGTCTAAAGATCCCACACCTTGTTTTCAAAGTGAATTGAGAATACTGATCAATGAGGCATTATCTAATGGTTTGATAGACCAAAAACTCTCTGATTTTCTTTTGGTGGAGTTTCCAGTGACACCTATTCTGTACACCCTGCCTAAAATCCATAAAAATCTGATGGATCCCCCTGGACGCCCAATTGTGTCTGGGCGGGCTCTCTATGTGGTAAGGTATCCATTTTTCTAGATAAAGTGTTACGTCATTTTGCTATTGAGGCCAAATCTTATATCATGGATACTAACCATTTTCTGAGTAAGATTGAGGGTCTGGACATCACAGAGGATACTATTCTCGTTTCGTTTGATGTTGTATCACTGTACACCTCCATTAAACATGAACGTGGTTTGGAGGCTGTTGGTGTGGCGCTGGCGGGCTCTGACATGGCCCCAGGTGGTACACAGCTGGTCCTGGCACTGTTGGAGTTTGTCCTCAAGAAGAATTTTTTTCTTTTTGGGGATGAATTTTTCCTGCAGTTGCGTGGTACCGCCATGGGGTCCAATGTGGTGCCCACTTATGCAAACATCTACATGGCGGTATTCGAGGACCAGCATGTGTACAATTCCATCCACTGGCGCCATGTCAGAGCCTGGTGGCGCTACATTGATGATATCTTTTGTGTTTGGGAGGGGAACATGAATGATCTGGTATCTTTCCATAGTCATCTTAACATGATATTTCCCGAGCTGAAGTTCACAATGACACACTCCTTTGACCAGATTCAATTTTTGGATACTTTAGTGTACAAGCACAGTGGATTGTTATGCACTGATTTGTTTATAAAGGACACAGACAGGAATAGTCTCCTTGTTTTTGATAGTAATCATCCAAGGAAAATGATAGAGTCTCTGCCTTGGAGTCAGATGCTGAGAGTACGTAGGATAGTAAAGGACGAGACTGTATTGGACAGGAGACTTGATCAGATGTGTGAGAAGTTCATCAGAAGGGGGTATCCTGAGAAGGATCTTAGAAAATTCAAGGAGAAAGCCTTGAAGACAACATTGGAAGATGTGAGAAACAAACGTATTAAGATTTCCCCTAAAAGAGTCCCTTTTGTTTCTACCTATTGCCCTGTTAGTGGTAAAATAGGGAATATCTTGAATAAGCATTGGGGTCTATTACATAGAGGTTTACCGGATGTAGTTGAATTTGCGCACAAGCCATTGCTTTCTTATAGGCGAGGGCGTAATTTGAAAGATAAGTTGGTCAAATCTGACATTGGATCCTCCAAAATATCCAGACAGTTAACTTTGGGCCCTCCAAAAAATGGAAATTTCCATGTTTGAATTGTGCATGCTGTGGCAATATGATCAAGGGTGACAGTTTTGGCCACTCACGCACGGGTCAACGCTTTCGGATCCAGGAACGGTACTCTTGTACATCTAGCTTTGTAATCTATATGCTCGTATGTCCATGTGGACTCATGTATATAGGCGAGACAACGATGGAAGTTAAGGCTAGGATAAGTAAACACAAAAGTACTATCAGGACGAAGATGATGGAACTGCCGGTATCTAAGCACTTTGTAGAATGTGGACACTTGGTCAGTCAGCTGAGATTTAGAGTTATTGACGGGGTTCCACCCCTCAGGAGAGGTGGTGACAGGACTAAGTTGCTTAAACAGAAAGAACTCCGGTGGATCTCCGTTTTGGAGACATTGCAACCAAAGGGGTTGAATATCGAATATAATTTGCATATTTGTGCTAGGTAATTTTTGCATCTATATTCTGTGTTTGTTTTTAGATATATATTTTACTTATGTTTGTTGTTTTCGTAGGATTATTATCTGGAGTGATCGGAGTGGTGACTTAATAGTTCCTGATGACATCATTTATTTTGTAGATATTATATATATTTCTTTAGGCGTCTGCTATATTGTTAATCTTCCATTCTATATAGATCCGCATGTGCGGTCTCTTGTTTACATTATGCCAATACTGACGGTCATGTGACCTGCAGGTTTCCTGATGACATATCTGGAGTAGTATAAATAATGATAGAGTTTATTGTGCATGCGTGTTCTTTTTTCAGGTGTCGGATGATGCCGGTGATCGCGCGCTATTTTAGTGTTTTCAGCCTGGAATAGAGGCTTATGATGGGACTATCATGTGATTAGACCTCGGATGATGCTTGCGGTCATGTGACTGGGTGTCTGATGACGCTGGTGTTCACATGATCCACTGGGCGTTTGCTATGATGACTTCTGAACATGTGCCTTTGTTTATCACACAGTGGGGAGTGAGTTAGGTGTGCCTCCCGATTTGTTATCCTGTGGGCTATTGGATAAGTGCTCTGACTAAGCGCTGCTGAACTGACACTGATTGGATATGGAGGACGCTGCTGCTAGTGAGTACATGATTGGTGCAGCACCAGAATGGGAGTGTGCAGTAACAGATCATCGATTGGCAGACTAAATGGTGATATTGTTTATATGGAGTAATCTATGGCATATTATATGCACAATTATAACATTGCTGTATTTTTCTATGATGTCACTATTCTGAGCTTTGATCACTGTTTTAAATTGATTATCGTTGTATATTCTGTATATATGTCTATTTGTATTATGGGCGGTTCCTGGATGGTGATTGGCTCCTCCACACCATTTAAGGACACCATTTTGCCTGTTTTTGTATACTTGATAAAGGCCTGAAAATGGCCGAAACGTCGTATTTTATGGTGGCTGAATAAAGACTTGTTATACTTCACCTGGATTGGATGCTGTTCCTATTTTTTCGTTAGGCTGCAGCCTTGTCTGACTCCACGGCTCTGCTGGAAATAAGCCGTTCTTTTACCGTTCACACTCACACTGCAGAGGTTCTCGGTGTAGGAGCTTTTGATAACATCGTAGGTCTTTCCTCCTATTCCGCTCTCCAGCAGTTTCAGGAATAAGCCCGGGTGCCACACCGAATCAAAGGCCTTTTTAAAGTCCACGAAACAGGCGTATATCTTCCCGTTCTTTGTATTGTGGACGTGTCTCTGAATGAGGCTGTGCAGGGTATAGATGTGGTCAGTGGTGCGGTGGTTTGGCATGAACCCTGCTTGGCTCTTGCTGAGGACGTTATGTTCAGTGAGGAAACTGAGGATCCTCTTGTTCAGGATGCTGTTGAACAGTTTCCCCAGGTTGCTGCTGACACATATGCCTCTGTAGTTGGCTGGGTCATACCTGTCCCCATTCTTGTGGATGGGTGTGATGAGGCCTTGGTTCCAGGTACGAGGGAAGTAGCCGGCACTTAGCGCAATATTGAAGAGTTTAACCATTGCAGCCTGTATTTCTGGTGGGCTGTTCTTCAGCATTTCTGGTAGGATTCCATCCAGGCCACCGGCTTTTCTACATCTTATGGAAGATATTCTCTCTGCTACTTCCTGTAATGTAATAGGTGTATCCACGGGGTTTTGGAAATTTTTTACTTTTTCCTCCATTGCTTTTAGTTTTGCCATTATGCTTTCCTGTTCTTGGTTTAGTTCTTCCTTTGGGATGTCTTTATAGAGGTCTCTGAAGTACTGGAGCCAGATGTTACCATTTTGGATATGGATGTTGTTTTTCTTGTCTTTTGTGCCCATGTGGTTCCATAGTTCCAGAAGGTATTGTCTTGAAGAGCATCTTGGAGTTGGTTGAGCTTGGTAGAGATGTAACTCTGCTTCTTCCTCCTGAGGAAAGTTTTGTACTGCCTTTGTATGGTTTCATAGGCTTCCCTCAGACCCAGGTGGTTGGGGTCTCTGTGTTTCTTGTTTGAGGCTGTTCTCAGGGTCTTCCGAACGGCTTTACATTCTCTGTCAAACCAACCATTAATCTGTTTTTTTTGGTCTCTTGTAGTCGACTTTTTTAAGGTCGGACAGTCTGGCCATTGCATAGAATATATTGTTGAGGTCTTTTGTAGCTTGACTCACTCCCTTTGGGTTAGGCTGGTACTCGTAGTTGTAGAAGTGGTGGAGCATCCGCTGTATTTCAGGTCTGCTGAGAGCCTCTTTATACTTTAATGCCGACGTTTTGGACCATTTATAGGATGGAGGCTGGTTGAAGAGGCCGCTATGCTGTGGCTTTTGAGTGGATGGTTTCTCTGTAGATTTCAAGTAACGAAGAAATTGGCTGTGGTCTGACAGGTGCGTTTGTGGGGTGACTATGAAGGCGCTGATATTTGCCAGGTTCATATCTGTAATGGCATAATCTACTACACTCCTCCCTACATGGGAGTTTAGTGTACACCTCCCCAAAGAGTCTCCTTTGGTACGTCCATTAAGAATATGAAGTCCTAAACTTCTACATATGTTCAGGAGCTTTTTACCACTTTTGTTGACTGTACTGTCATAGCTGTTTCTCTCTGTGTGTACTGAGTCTTGGCCGTCATTCTCTGCTCCAAATATGTAGATGTTCCTGACGCGCACCACATGTGTGGATACCAGGGCTATGGGGTACTCGGAGCCGAGCCCATGGAAGTCTATGGGAGTTGTCACTGGCAGCAGAGCTCGGTCCGTGGCCCTGGCGGTCATGCAATGGGGGATATTTACAGGGGATTATAAGGATAGGTAGTTCGTGACGCCACCTGTGGTATCTGATCAATTGGACCAGCGCTGCTATATGGATCTTCCTAGGGGATGTTATGGGGCAGCTGGATGGTGAGTCTCCCACAGGCGAGACTGGTCCCTGGAAGTCTATGGTGGTGATGCAGGGTGTAGTAAATGAAACAGTCTCACACAATGCAGCTTCTTTCCATACCTTTACTTGTAGGTGTTTCAGGCAGGTCCCGGGAAGCTGGTCGGGGTGGAGAATGCACATTCAGGATAACCACTGAGCAGGTTAGAGGCCTCCTTTACTTCATATGTATCTGAGTCCAAACTTGCATGAAGCGAAGTTAACTCTGTAATCTCCAGCTTGTTTCAATAGCTGCAACGCCCGGCCGACATTGTGGTGGAGCCTTCTATGTCTCTGATTTCCAGATGTTGGTGAGAACTAAAGCGTTGGGGCTGATCAGGCCTTGCCCGTCCTGTCCTCCCTGACTCCGTTTACGTATCAGCGCTTAGGGCTACCTTCTGCTACTTGTAGTCCAGAAAGCCTCCAGTTATCTTGTTACTAGGCATGAAGCGCTAGCAACGCCTCGGACCCCGGTGTCCGGTGAATTAGTGCAGGTAATCCGGTACCTGAAGCACTTATCTCTGTCCTTCTCCACTGCGCCCTTCGCCCTGCTCTCGCTCTTAACATAAGCACTTGTAGCTTTGATGTGAATGCCAGCTTTCTCCAGAGCTCACTGAACAGCTCTCAGTATCCTCCAAGTCCAGACTGGACTGACACTGAACTACACTGTACTAAGACAGGAAGCTGACTGACTAAACTCCTCTCCCTCCTTAACAGAACTGAACACTGGGAATGACTCACTCCTGAGTCTCCCAAGGCTTGAATCTCTGACTGAACACTGACTGCTACGTGTCACTTCCTTTTATACCCCTAGTGGGTGTGTCTGAAAGTGTGAGTGACGTGAATGGATATCAAGCTTTTGCGGTTACCTTCCTGTGCATTTTCCTGGATTATGTGTGCCTGACATAGCTGGGCCACACATTCCCATCCATGGTCAGGAAGTCGTTTTCTCTCCCTGTTCTTGCATTGAGGTCCCCAAAGATGAGAACTTTGCCCAGGGCCTGATAGTGGGCGGCTTCTCTTTGTAAGATCTCGAAGCTCTCTGGATTGAAGTAGGGTGACTCTGGCGGTGGTATATAGGTGGCGCAGAGGTGGACATCAGACTGAGAGGTGAGGATGGAGCTGCTGATCCTGATCCATATGTGGCTGTCACATATGTGGCTTCACTGGTTTGATGTATTGGTGGAGCTCATCTTTATACCAGATCAGTATTCCTCCTGAGCTCCGGCCCTGTTTGATGTTTTTATTTTTCAGGGCAGGGACAGAGATTTCCCTGTATCCGATGGGCACCAGGGATTCGTTTTCGGCTCTGGTCCATGTTTCCAGGAGGATCTAGATGTCTATATTTTTCAGTCTTTGTATAAAGTCAGGGTCATTTGTTTTACATCCAAAGGTTGAGGTGTTGAGACCCTGAATATTCCAGCTGCTGATTGTAATTGAAGTCATTTTTTTTCTATATATCTTGTGTGTATATACCTTGTAATGAGTATGGCTGTGTAGGACAAACTGGATTTCTGACTGTTTTGTAGGTGTGCTTGGTTCCATCCAGTCACATTAGTTTCCTGCATAGTGCACTGAGCAAGGTCTTTACCTCATCCATATCTCTGCTCTGCATGTATCTGTGTGGGGTCGGTGGACCCCTCCATGGAGGTCTCCTCCTCTGATGGTCTGATTTTGAGTGAAGAGCTTTGTTTCCAGCTTCTGGAGATAGGATTGGGGTCTTCTGTCTTTTTATTGTTAGGGGTCTTTCAGTGTGATGTTTGTTACTGTTGAATCCAGGCCTGGGTCCTCTGTTTAGTACGATGTCTTTCAGCTCTTTGGCCAGGAGGCTGACCCCTTGTTTGTTGAGGTGCTTATTATCATATAGGTGATGGTGGTTTATGGAAAGGTGTTGTGCCAGGGTCACGTTTGGGACAGTCTTGACCTTTTCTGTCAGTTCCATATTGATGCTTTGGGTGGTTTGCCTGGATATGTCCTTTGTTGGGAGCAGAGATGACAGAATGATTTTGCTGTCTGGGAAATTTAGTTTTGCCATCATTGCTAGTTGGGCCAGTTGTCCTGCGATCTGCTGGTGCTGGTCTGGCAGGTTGTTTGTACCTGTGTATGATAATATGGTTTGGGTTGGTAAACCGTGGATTATCGATGACCTCTGTCGCCTGTTCAATAGTTGCACAGTGAATTTTTCTGACCCGTTTTCCTGGGAATAGCCGTTGTGCATTTAGGTACTTCCCATTTGAGTCCATTATTAGGACAATATCAGGACTTTGTGGTGTCTGGGGTGGGTTAAGTGGCTGCTGGTGGGGGTATGTGATGATGGTTTTGCTGATGGGTGGTTCTCTTCTCACTGGTTCATTTTTGTTGGTTTCAGGATTGTTCATATTGTTGGTTATTGCTGTGTTGATGTTTGGCGTCTCCACATTCTGGTCAGTGGAGGCCATATTGTCTGCTCTCTGGCTTGTTTCCATTGCCCCCTGCTGGGTCAGATGTTGGGTAGTCTGTGTTTTTAATTCTGCTATCTCCTTTCTGAGTCTTTCATTTCATTCTGAGTCTGTCCATTTATAATGACCACGGACAAGATAAAGATCCCAACTCCCATCGGGACTACAAGATACCAGGTACTTTCAGCTGCATCACATCTAATGTGGCGTACCTAATTATATGTACTAAATGTCAAACTGGGGGTCTGTATGTGGGAGAGACCGGGCAAAAACTGAGAACAAGGATGAATTCTCATCGCCACACAAGAGAAAAAAGAATGGATCTACCTGTGGCAAAACATTTTTCTTCCCCTGGTCATAGCATGTGGGATATGAAATTACTCAGAGACAAAGAAGAGTTTGCAAATACAAACTGATGGTGACCTTTGACACTCTTAATGCTGGAATGAACCTGTCACACGGATTTATGACGTTTTACATCAATTAAGGAATTTACTCCAAAGACCCTGTGAAAACATCACAAAACATTACCAGACCCCAATCAGAGGGCAATAAAACTTTCACACTCCTTATCTATGAACTGTTCCAATATTTATGTTCATCTCTATCTCCTTAAACTATATTTTGTTAGCCATTAAAAGGTATCATACCCACAAGATTCCTATTTTGCTTCTCCCACTGAAAGCACTCTATATGTTTTTTTCTACTGGCTAACACGGTACCAAACCAATTTTTTTTCGTTTATCTCTATCTCCTATAATGACAGTTCTGCTTTATGTCACTTGTCTTACCTAGTGCATTTTTTCTGTGCTGTGTGGTGTATAAATATGTGATTCTTCAGATTTTGTATTAGTCTTCGCCTGATGAAGAGACCTGAGTAGTCTCGAAAGCTTGCAATTTGTTACCATCTTTTCAGTTAGCCATTAAAAGGTATCAACCACTGAGGACTCTCAACTCTAAGGCCTGGGTCTCACATAGCGATACACCAGCGATCCCGACAACGATATGCACTTGTCAGGATCGCTGGTGTATCGCTACATGATCGCTGCTGAGCTGCCAAACAGGCAGCTCAGGGCAGCGATCAGCACAGCGACACTGCGGGTAACATCGCTTAGTTACCCGCAGTGTACCTTGGATACCAGCGCCCTGATGCAGGGAGCTGGTAACCAAGGTACACATCGGGTTTCCAGGCGCTGCGCGGTGCCTGGAAACCCGCTGTGTACCATGGTTACCAGCTCCCTCCATCAGGGCGCTGGTATCCAAGGTACACAGCTGGTTTCTAGGCACAGCCCCGCGCCTGGAAACCCGCTGTCTACCTTGGTTACCAGCGGATCGCTGGTCTCCCGCCTGTCACACGCAGCGATGCGTGCCTGTCAGCGGGAGACCAGCGATCAAAAAAATGTCCAGGACATTCAGCGACGATCAGCGATACCCAGCAGGGGGGCTGATCGTCGCTGAATGTCACACACAGCGATATCGCTGGTGAGCTCGGTGCTGCGTCACAAAACTAGTGACTCAGCAGCGATCTCGCTAGCGAGATCGCTGTGTGAGACGGGGGCTTAAATATTTTTCTATCTCCTGGCTAAAGGGTATGCCACACTAAATGAGATCGCAAACGAGATCGCTAACGAGATCACTAAAACGTCACTATTTAGAGATCTCGTTAGCGACCTCGTTGTGTGTGGCATGTAGCAACGATGTGGCCCCTGCTGTGATGTCGCTGATCGTTCACTAGAGTTCTGGACCGTTTTTTTATCATTGGTGTCCCACTGGTGAGCCTATATCGCTGTGTTTGGCACCTTTTGCGAACGACGAGCGACCTCGTTTGTGACGCATATGACTGTTTAGCGTCACGGAGTGGATCGCAATATCTGTAAGTTCTCTTTAGCGTCACAGAGAGGATCGCAGAAGTTGCAAAGCAGGCTAGCAGGACGCAGAGAGCAGGAGCGATGCTGGAAATTCCTATGAATCAGAAGCGCTCAGTACATGCTGACAGATCCTAACGACGCGCCAAAGTCGTTAAAGAGATCGCTGACCGCTGATGTGTCGTTTATGAGATCTCCTGTTTGGCAGCTACTAGCGACCTAAAAGAGATCACACCAACGATTGCGTCGTTATCGTGATCGCTAACGAGATCGCTAAGTGTGGCAGTACCTTAACACGGTACAAAGATATACATCTTTACTGTATCATTGTCCTTTTGTAATTCACTCATTTCCTCCCTTATTTCCTGGAGAGCTGACTTGAACTCACATTTCAGTTTATTGCTCTCATTTGTTGCTTGGTCATTTGCATTTCTATGTGAGTTTCTTTGAAGCTCTTCCTTAATTTGAACCAAGTCTCATTCTAAAGGGCCCGTCTCACATAGCGATATCGCTACCGAGATCGCTGCTGAGTCACTAGTTTTGTGACGCAGCAGCGATCTCACCAGTGATATCGCTGTGTGTGACATTCAGCGACGATCAGCCCCCCTGCTGGGTATCGCTGATCGTCGCTGAAATGTCTGGACATTTTTTTGATCGCTGGTCTCCCGCTGACAGGCACGCATCGCTGCGTGTGACAGGCGGGAGACCAGCGATCCGCTGGTAACCAAGGTACACAGCGGGTTTCCAGGCGCGGGGCTGTGCCTAGAAACCCGCTGTGTACCTTGGATACCAGCGCCCTGATGCAGGGGAGCTGGTATCCAAGGTACACAGCGGGTTTCCAGGCACCGCGCAGCGCTTGGAAACCCGCTGTGTACCTTGGATACCAGCTCCCTGCATCAGGGCGCTGGTATCCAAGGTACACTGTGGGTAACTAAGCGATGTTACCCGCAGTGTCGCTGTCCCAGATCGCTGCCTGAGCTGCCTGTTTGGCAGCTCAGCAGCGATCATGTAGCGATACACCAGCGATCCTGACAAGTGCACATCGTTGTCGGGATCGCTGGTGTATCGCTATGTGAGACCCAGCCTTTAATTTGAACCAAGTCTCGTTCTAATTGAGATAGACAGTCTCTGATGGTCTCAGGGGAGAGGTGTGAAGTGTTGGGGGTTGAGAAACTGTGCCTGGAGATCTCTGAAGTGATGTGAGCATTACAAATGGCCTCTGTAGGTGGTTGTTTAAGGATTTGTGCCTGTTTTCTGATATCAGTAAAATGGTTTTCAAACTGCTTCAGATTGTCCTCAGTCCCTTGCACCATGACTTACCAGTGGAAAAGCCAAACTTCACATGCCAGAAATGCAAGCTTGTGTCCCTGTTGGAGGAAAAGTTGCAAAATCTTGAAGAGAGGTTATCTACATTGAAGACCATTAAGGAAGGTGAAGAGTTCTTAGACAGAGCAGAATTATCTCTTCATGGTACAGAAAGAGAAGAAATTCGAAGTGCAACTGAAGAAACACAGGAATGGAAGCATGTGACCCAGAGAAGCAGGAGGATCAGGAGGCAGTCAGCACCAATTCTGCTCAGGAACCAATACCAGGCTCTTACACAGGAGAACGATGAAGAAATACATCAGGACAAGACTTTGCCCACAAACAACCTTGTACACCCTCAGAGTCCTCCTGAATGGAGAAAGAAAACTGTTGTGAAGAAGAAACGGAGAGTTGTTGTCATGGGCGATTCCCTGTTGAGAGGAACAGAGGCCGCTATCTGCAGACCGGATATAACCTCAAGAGAAATGTGCTGTCTCCCAGGTGCAAAAATTAAAGATGTGTCTGACAGGATATCAGGACTCTTCAGACCTAAAGATGACTACCCATTCCTGCTAATACATGTGGGGACAAATGACACCGCAAGAAACGACCTGGAAACCATCTGCAGTGACTTTGAAAACTTAGGTAAGAAAGTGAAAGAACTGGGAGCGCAGGTGGTCTTCTCTTCCATCCTCCCAGTGGATGGCCATGGAACAAGGAGGTGGAATAAGATTCTGCAGGTGAACAACTGGCTACGTCGATGGTGCCATCAGCAAGGATTTGGATTTCTGGATCACGGAGTGAATTACCTATACGATGGACTACTTGCTAGAGATGGGGTGCACCTTACGAAGACTGGAAAACATGTATTTGGAAGTCGCCTTGCTACACTCATCAGGAGAGCTTTAAACTAGAACAATGTGGGAAGGGAAGCAAAACGCCAGCAAAAGCCATACACTTGACAAATACTATTGAGATTTCTGCTATTAGAAGTGAAGGGGAAGAACAAAGACAAAAAAATTTACATAATAAAAATATTGAAGAAAGAGAAACCAATCACAAACTAAAGTGTTTCTATACGAATGCACAAAGCATGGGCAACAAACAAGGAGAACTGGAGCTACTAACGCAGGAGAAGAAATATGATGTCATTGGAATCACTGAGACTTGGTGGAACGATACACATGATTGGAATACAAGGCTAGAAGGATACAACTTATTTGCAAGAAACAGACTTGATAAACGAGGAGGAGGTGTCGCATTGTATGTTAGAAAAGCGTATATCTGCACAGAGATTGAAGCTTCAGAGACTGGGAGTTCTGTGGAAACTGTTTGGGTAAGAATACAAGGACAGAACAATGGAAAGGACACCATTGTAGGCATTTACTACAGGCCGCCTGTGCAAGCTGAAGATATGGATGAACTCTTTATGCATCAAATGGCCAAGTTCTCCAAAAAATATGACATAGTGGTCATGGGAGATTTCAACTATCCAGACATTTGTTGGGAATCTCTCTCAGGCAAAACTAACAGGTCCAGGAAATTCTTATCCTCTCTTGCTGACAACTTTATCTTCCAAAAGGTAATGGAGAAAACAAGGGGATCTGCTACCTTGGATCTAATCCACATAAACAGGGAGGAAATGGTTGAGGAGGTAAGAGTGGCTGGGACTCTAGGAGGTAGTCACCATGCTATTTTAGAATTTTGGATAACAAGAGGAGGAAGACCTGTGAAGACTCAGACGTCAAGGTTAGATTTCAGAAAGGCAGATTTTAAGGAACTCAGAAAGAGAATTGGAGGGATCCAATGGCTGGATATCCTTAAGGACAAAAATGTCCAGGAAGGATGGAAAATCTTGAAAAATGAGATTCTCAAAGCACAATCGTTAACAATTCCGAAAAGAGGGAAGAATGGGAAGCATTTAAGGAAACCAGGATGGATGAACATAGAACTTAAACACATGCTAAAAAGGAAGAAAGAAATGTTTATCAAATGGAAAGAGGGAGGCATATCTAAAGAAGAATATAATGCCGTCTGCAGAACCTGCAGGGCACAAATCAGATTATCTAAAGCTGACAATGAACTAAGGCTTGCAAGTGACGTCAAAAGCAACAAAAAAGGATTTTGGGGATACGTCAAAAGTAAAAGAAAAGTCAAAGATGCTATAGGATTTTTACAGGATGAAAATGATGAAATGGTAAGTCAGGATGTTGAGAAGGCTGAACTTTTAAATTCCTATTTTGCATCTGTTTTCTCTCAGAAAGGAAATGTAACATCAACTGATCTTCACTGTCCTATTAAAGGAATAGAAGAATCCAGGATATCTATAAACAGAAAGACAGTGAGGAAACACTTAGCTAACATAAATGAATTCAAGTCTCCAGGTCCAGATGAATTACACCCCAGGGTACTGAAGGAGATAGCAGAAGAAATTCTTGAACCACTGTCCATAATCTTTGAAAATTCTTGGAGAACAGGAGAAGTCCCAGAAGACTGGAGAAGAGCAAATGTTGTTCCTATCTTCAAAAAGGGGAAGAAGGTGGACCCAGGGAACTACAGGCCGGTGAGTCTGACTTCTATACCAGGAAAGATCTTTGAACAAATTATTAAAGAACATGTATGCAAGTACCTGGATAAGAATGAAGTGATTAAACAGAGTCAGCATGGGTTTGTAACTAATAAGTCATGTCAGACTAACTTAATTTCCTTCTATGACAGAATCACTGACTGGGTGGATCAGGGAAATGCTGTAGATATAGTATATCTTGACTTCAGCAAAGCATTTGACAAAGTATCTCACACAATCCTTATTGAAAAAATGACTAAGTATGGAATGGACAAGGCAACTGTTAGGTGGATTCATAACTGGCTTAGTGATCGGACCCAAAGAGTGGTTGTAAATGGCTGCACATCCAGTTGGAAGAATGTCTCAAGTGGGGTACCACAAGGCTCTGTTTTGGGCCCTGTATTGTTCAACATCTTTATCAATGATTTAGATGAAGGAATTGAGGGTAAACTGATCAAATTTGCTGATGACACAAAGCTAGGAGGGGTAGCTAATACTAGAGAAGAGAGAGAGAGGATTCAAAAAGATATACATAAACTGGAGCAGTGGGCAGCAACTAACAGAATGGATTTTAACAGGGAAAAATGCAAAGTACTACATCTGGGCAATAAAAATGAAAAAAGCATATACAAAATGGGAGGAATAGGGCTAAGTAACAGCACATGTGAAAAAGACTTGGGTATACTAATTGATCACAGACTTAACATGAGTCAACAGTGTGATGCAGCAGCAAAAAAGGCAAATGCAATTCTAGGATGTATCAACAGAAGCATACAGTCTAGATCACGTGAGGTCATTATTGCCCTCTACTCCTCTTTGGTCAGACCTCATCTGGAATACTGTGTCCAGTTTTGGGCACCACATTTTAAAAAAGACATCAACAAACTGGAGCAAGTTCAGAGAAGAGCCACCAGAATGGTGACCGGTCTGCAAACCATGTCCTATGAGGAACGGTTGCAGGATTTGGGAATGTTTAGCTTGCAAAAAAGAAGACTGAGAGGAGACTTAATAGCTGTCTACAAATATCTCAAGGGCTGTCACATTGTAGAAGGATCATCTTTATTCTCATTTGCACAAGGAAAGACTAGAAGCAATGGGATGAAACTGAATGGGAGGAGACACAGATTAGATATTAGAAAAAACTTTTTGACAGTTAGGGTGATCAATGAGTGGAACAGGCTGCCACAAGAGGTGGTGAGTTCTCCTTCAATGGAAGTCTTCAAACAGAGGCTGGATAGACATCTGTCTGGGATGATTTAGAGAATCCTGCTTTGAGCAGGGGGTTGGACCAGAAGGCCCAGGAGGTCCCTTCCAACTCTACCATTCTATGATTCTATGATTCTATGACGGTGCCATTGTTGTACAGGCTTATGGTGAGTGAGGTGGTGTTATCATCTGCTTGGCTTTTAATTTTAATCTGCCGTCCATTATTATTGTTGCAATTAATGTATCCAAATTATTCACCAAAGCTCACTACGTACCCATTCTCTTCCTTTCAGCCTGGTAGGTCCCTTCTAAATATATCTCCTCTAATGTAGATTCACTAGAATGTACCAATTTAGTCAAAGCCACTGACTTGTTTCCTTAGGGTCAGTTTTTTGAATTTATCTAGACCTATTATGAGCAATGTTTACTTTCTCTCCAGCTTATTAATGTAACTATTGATTGACCAATCTCTGTGTATATGGTACCTTCTTTTTTGTTTTTTTTATATTTTCTGTTTCTGCAATGGTGCATGTAAATCGTTCTATTGATACCATTTATGTTATTTATGTTATTTTTCTTTTATGTAGCAACTGAGGAAGGCCGCCTGTGGCCGAAATGTTTTGCGTTTTTGGCTGCAATAAAAAAATCAAAAAAATTCTACGTAAGTTGAGTGCCTAGTTTATTATATTCCATTCTGCCCCATGTCTCCATCCTGCCGTTGAAGCATATTGTGGCTTGCAGCTTTCAATAAAAATCAAAACCTTTCTCGTTACCTGACTGCGTTCCTGCGGCGATTTTCCCTCCAGGCATTTCAGCGCGCCCTCGCCGGCGAATGACAATGACATCATGCGACGTGCGCGCTGACGTCAGCTGCCAGCCTCCGATTGGCTGGCGGCTTTTTACTATTGCCATGCAGGCCCGCATGGCAATAGAGTTTAACTGAACCTGCAGGTTCAGATACTGCACCGGCAAAGCCTGCCACTGGGCCCCGGTGAGAAGAAGAAACGTGTCCCCTCTGCTCATCGGGCCCCATACACCAGTCAGGGCAGTAGCGCCCTGATAGTGGCCCTGATTGTCATAGTAGACAAGGATCAGAAGACCGCAATGATAATAGATGTGGCAGTGCCAAGTGACAGCAACATCAGAAAGAAGGAATATGAGAAGCTGGAGAAATACCAGGGCCTCAAAGGAGAAGTGGAGAAGATGTGGAAGGTGAAGGCCACAGTGATTCCAGTGGTGATAGGAGCACTCGAAGCAGTGACCCCTAAGTTGGGAAAATGGCGACAACAGATCCCAGGAGCAACATCTGAGCTCTCTGTCCAGAAAAGCGCAATGCTGGGAACAGCTAAGATCCTGTGCAGACCTCTCAACCTCCCAGGCCTCTGGTAGAGGAGCCGAGATATATATACAGGGTGGTCCAAAAGTAGCTGGACAGTATGTGTAATAAGGTTATGAAGGGGAGATTTATCAAACATGGTGTAAAGTGAAACTGACTCAGTTGTCCTTAGCAACCAATCAGATTCCACTTTTCATTCTTCACAGACTCTTTGGAAAATGAAAGGTGGAATCTGATTGGTTGCTAAGGTCAACTGAGTCAGTTTCACAGATCCAGTTTTCACAGATAAATCTCCCCCAAAATGGCAAATAATTAAATACAGATCATAGAAAATGGATTTTAAAAGAGTATTGGAAATCTCAAAATGCTGAAACAGTTAGAGCAAATTGGGTTGAAACATTTGGTCCTCAAGCCCCAAAGAGACAAACCATTTACCGCATTCGTGACAAATTCGATGCCACTGGCTCAGTCCTTAATGCTCCAAAAACTGTTCGACCCAAAACAGCCTGTACAGAAAATAAGAAACAACTTGTTGCTGAAACATTTGTTCAGAGTCCAAAAAAGTCACCAGAAGAGTCAATGGTATCCGGGTTCAGCAAGGAACTTTGCAGCCAGCAGAATAGCTCAGATGGTAGAGCTGCTGGCCAGTAGACAAGAGGTACTGGGTTCGACTCCTGACACTT
Source organism: Oophaga sylvatica (assembly GCA_033576555.1). Classification (NCBI taxonomy): domain Eukaryota; kingdom Metazoa; phylum Chordata; class Amphibia; order Anura; family Dendrobatidae; genus Oophaga; species Oophaga sylvatica. The sequence continues at coordinate 12,698,856 of JARQOD010000004.1, forward strand.
TGTTGGAGATAGCGTCATTTAAGGAGTTAAACAGCAGCGATCTGAGCCGACATCTGACACTTTAAAAAGAAGCGCTCAACTCTCCTGACATTTCTATTTTAGCTAATGCTCGCTTTTTCAAAGAAATCACAATTCTTGTTCTGATCTGTTCCTCAGTTATTCCTCCTGGAAATCTCTGACTAAATTGGCAACTGGGTGTTACCATTTTCTTCCCTTCTCTGACGGGTGTGTCCTTACAAAGTCTACACTGATTGGACAGGTGTGTTGAGTGTGTACGGACACGCCCCCGAGGGGTAACAACTATCTTGCTGTTTATTTCTACATTTCCAGGTGGTGTAACAGAGGGAGGAAACAATGCAAATCTCTAAGAATAATTGTATTATGCGGAATATAGCAAAATACTAAAACAGACATGTTAGGGGAAGCGACGGGTCCTCTTTAAAGTGGCAGCTATTTTATGGCCCTAAAAAAATTAAAGTTATTGTACCATCAGGACAACCCCTGTCCTTAGGACCCAATATAGAAGATGTCCTCCAGGCAATGAGCCCCACATATCCACCAACATCGCAGATTGTAGCGCCACCAACATTAATTTTAGTGAAATGTAATACTGCGTTTCACCTGCGGGGGCAGTGCATTATTAGTAGAATCACCTGATTGTAGGAGATTTCATCAGTGCTCGGAGGTCAGGATACGACCTCAACATGTACGGACCCTCCAAAAAATGTGGTAAGTAGGCAATCACTTTTCTAAGTGTCTCTGTCCTCCTGTAGGGACCAGCTTGCTGCAGGAAATCGTCTACTTAGTGAGTCAGGGAGCGGACCCCGATGAGATAGGACTGATGAACATCGATGAGCAGCTGCCCGTCCTCGAGTATCCGCAGCCCGGACTGGATATAATCAAGGTAAGTTCTTCTCAGGGGGCCTCAGACAATAAATGGTGGGACAGTACATCTCCTGACCATTCCAGACTGATGCAGTACAAGGAAGGGAACCTGTCATCACAAAAGATTAGATTTTTATGATAAATATATATTATTTAATTTTTAGTATAATTTTTTTTTCCTCCAAATCATGATCCACCAAAATTTTGCAATTTTTACACTGGCCTTATACTAGACTCCTATACTATACACCATGTTCTGTACAGAATACTTTTCAGCAGTTCATTATCACACAGACTGTATGATGACAGGTTTTCCTAGACTAATAAACACCTCTATATACAGTAGATAACACAGGATCCACCATTCACAATAGGTGATGTCACAGCTCACCTCCTCCTCCTGTACAATGACTGATAACACCTCTATATACAGTAGATAACACAGGATCCACCATTCACAATAGGTGATATCACAGCTCACCTCCTCCTCCTGTACAATGACTGATAACACCTCTATATACAATAGATAACACAGGATCCACCATTCACAATAGGTAATATCACAGCTCACCTCCTCCTCCTGTACAATGACTGATAACACCTCTATATACCAGTAGATAACCACAGGATCTCATTCCCGTTCACAATAGGTGATTCACAGCTCACCTCCTCCTCCTGTACAATGACTGATAACACCTCTATATACAGTAGATAACACAGGATCCATCATTCACAATAGGTGATATCACAGCTCACCTCCTCCTCCTGTACAATGACTGATAACACCTCTATATACAGTAGATAACACAGGATCCATCATTCACAATAGGTGATGTCACAGCTCACCTCCTCCTCCTGTACAATGACTGATAACACCTCTATATACAGTAGATAACACAGGATCCATCATTCACAATAGGTGATGTCACAGCTCACCTCCTCCTCCTGTACAATGACTGATAACACCTCTATATACAGTAGATAACACAGGATCCATCATTCACAATAGGTGATGTCACAGCTCACCTCCTCCTCCTGTACAATGACTGATAACACCTCTATATACATAGATAACACAGGATCCACCATTCACAATAATGATGTCACAGCTCACCTCCTCCTCCTGTACAATGACTGATAACACCTCTATATACAGTAGATAACACAGGATCCATCATTCACAATAGGTGATGTCACAGCTCACCTCCTCCTCCTGTACAATGACTGATAACACCTCTATATACAGTAGATAACACAGGATCCACCATTCACAATAGGTGATGTCACAGCTCACCTCCTCCTCCTGTACAATGACTGATAAACACTTCTATAACAGTAGATAACACAGGATCCACCATTCACAATTAGATGATGTCACAGCTCACCTCCTCCTCCTGTACAATGACTGATAACACCTCTATATACAGTAGATAACACAGGATCCATCATTCACAATAGGTGATGTCACAGCTCACCTCCTCCTCCTGTACAATGACTGATAACACCTCTATATACATAGATAACACAGGATCCACCATTCACAATATATGATGTCACAGCTCACCTCCTCCTCCTGTACAATGACTGATAACACCTCTATATACAGTAGATAACACAGGATCCATCATTCACAATAGGTGATGTCACAGCTCACCTCTCCTCCTGTACATGACTGATAACACCTCTAATACATAGATAACACAGGATCCATCATTCAATAGGTGATGTCACAGCTCACCTCCTCCTCCTGTACAATGACTGATAACACCTCTAAATACAGTAGATAACACAGGATCCACCATTGACAATAGATGATGTCACAGCTCACCTCCTCCTCCTGTACAATGACTGATAACACCTCTATGTACAGTAGATAACACAGGATCCACCATTCACAATATATGATGTCACAGCTCACCTCCTCCTCCTGTACAATGACTGATAACACCTCTATATACAGTAGATAACACAGGATCCACCATTCACAATAGGTGATGTCACAGCTCACCTCCTCCTCCTGTACAATGACTGATAACACCTCTATCTATGGTAGATGAGAGGACCAGATTAGAGCATGCTTAGATAACGCTTCTATACAAACTAATCAGTTCTCATTCTTTGTAAATATCTTTGTGCCCAAGAGAAAGTAGAAATCTAATATTAGGCCTAGTGAACAGTGTGAAAATTGCAAAATTGTTAATTAATTTATTTTATTTTTTAATACATTGAAAATGAACAAACTCTTCAATATTATATAATGTTCATCTTATTCCCACCATGGCTTAATGGATGGTCCCCAAAACTGAGTCTGAGATTAGTAAAACATTTTCTTAAGCTGTGCCACCCTTTGACTTTGTAAAATATTGCAGCTTAACCCTCAATCATGTGAATGTTGCAATACCAAAATCAGCCTGTGTCCGAGAGTTGCGCTGTTTCTAAAAGATGGGTTTCTAATCCCATAATAACCCTTTAAATCTTTGTTATGTTGTTCTCTATGTTCATAATATTGATGTATATTTGCTTTGGTCCAGGAATTAACATCTCCTAGACTTATAAAAAGTCACCTCCCGTACCGATTCCTGCCTACAGACCTGCACAATGGAGAGTCCAAGGTGAGGAACCATCACTGATGACTTTAGTGTGGTCACTTAATAGTGAGCGGTTTCTGGTAGACCCCTCCTGTCCTGTATTACACAGACAACATAATAATTTGAATGGACACTGTAATACTTTATTCCTCCTGCGGGGGAGCTGCAGATACATTGAACACTGTTAGGTTTCCTCCATGCGATCACAGCAGATCACTGAGTATCAGAAGGACTTAGGCATCAGCTTATTCTAAAGTAACCCTTCTAAAAAGTAGAATTCCCTACTTGAAGCTGGGCTGTAGTTACACACATACAAGCCAACATTTTAACAAGGAACGTCCACTTACGGGCCTTGTTTGGCAAAGCCCTGCCAATTTTTGAGGTTCTGTGTTGGCAAAATCAAGGCTGTTGGCCAATATGGTCTTATGATGTTTATAACCTATGTAATTTTTTACAGGTTATCTATATGGCCCGGAATCCCAAAGACCTCGTAGTGTCTTATTACCAATTCCACCGATCCCTGAGGACAATGAGCTACAGAGGGACTTTTCAGGAATTTTGCAGAAGATTCATGAATGACAAACGTGAGGAAAAGGGACTTTTTTACATTAATGTACTATTCTTTAATGTTTACAGAACATAAATCAATATTACAAGTGAATATAACCTTTTAATAAATACATCTCATTGGAGAAATCTGCTTCTTTCTCCACTTATGAGCCACTTCTCCCTTACTTATGAGCTACTTCTTCATTCACTTTAAAAATCTGATAAAATCTATCTTGCTGAAGGCAAGACAGGCTGTGTGTTAAGAGAGACACGCCTCCACCTTTCTGTTGCTTTCTAGTAAGGGTTTTATCTCACCCTAGTGCTGGATTCACATCTACACTGCTCAGTATGACTGTGTAATGTTCTTCATGCTGCTGCTACTTATGAGTATATGCTATATAGACACAGGAGAGCATGAATCCCTCATGTCTGTGTGTGTGCTGTGTCTGGGAAACCTCCATGGCAGAATTTTTCCATGCACTAGTGTAGAGATAACGGAAAATTAAAGAGAGAGCTTGCAGGGGAGAAAACTGGTGAAAATGCAGAGAAAAATGGTGAATAATGCAGAGAAAACAGGTGAAAAATGCAGGGAAAGCTGGTGAAAAATGTGAGACAAAATGCAGAGAAAACTGGGGAAAATGTAGAGAAAATTGGTGAAAAATGCAGAGAAAAGTGGTGAACAAATGCAGGGTAAACTCGTGGAAAAAGCAGAGAAAAGTGATGAAAAATGTAGAGAAAACTGGCAAAAAATGCAGTGAAAATGTGAAAAATGAATGGAAAACTGGTGAATAATACAGCGAAAATAAGTAAAAATGCAGAGAAAATTTAAAAATGCTGGAAAAACTGGTGAAAAAGCAGAGAAAACTAGAGAAAATGGTGAAAAATGCAGAGAAAAGTGATGGAAAATGGTGAAAAATGCAGAGAAAACTGGTGAAAAATGCAGGGAAAATTGGTGAAAAAAATGCAGGGAAAACTGGTGAAAAAATGCAGAGAAAACTGGTAAAAAAAAGCAGAGAAGACTGGTGAAAAATGCAGAGAAGACTGGTGAAAAATGCAGAGAAAACTGGTGAAAAATGCAGGTAAAATTGGTTAAAAAAGCAGGGAAAACTGGTGAAAAAATGCAGGGAAAATTTGTGAAAAATGTAGAGAAAACTGGCAAAAAATGCAGTGAAAATGTGAAAAATGAATGGAAAACTGGTGAATAATACAGTGAAAATAAGTAAAAATGCAGAGAAAATTTAAAAAATGCTGGAAAAACGTGAAAAAGCAGAGAAAACTAGAGAAAAATGGTGAAAAATGCAGAGAAAAGTGATGGAAAATGGTGAAAAATGCAGAGAAAACTGGTGAAAAATGCAGGGAAAATTAGTAAAAAATGCAGAGAAGACTGGTGAAAAATCAAGAGAAAACTGGTGAAACATGCAGAGAAAACTGGTGAAAAAAATGCAGGGAAAACTAGTGAAAAATGCAGGGAAAACTGGTGAAAAAATACAGGGAAAACTGGTGAAAAAATACAGGGAAAACTGGTGAAAAATGCAGGGAAAACTGGTGAAAAAATACAGGGAAAACTGGTGAAAAAATGCAGGGAAAACTGGTGAAAAAATACAGGGAAAACTGGTGAAAAAATGCAGGGAAAACTGGTGAAAAATGCAGGGAAAACTGGTGAAAAAATACAGGGAAAACTGGTGAAAAAATACAGGGAAAACTGGTGAAAAAATGCAGGGAAAACTGGTGAACAAATACAGGGAAAACTGGTGAAAAAATGCAGGGAAAACTGGTGAAAAATGCAGGGAAAACTGGTGAAAAAATACAGGGAAAACTGGTGAAAAAATGCAGGGAAAACTGGTGAAAAATGCAGGGAAAACTGGTGAAAAAATACAGGGAAAACTGGTGAAAAAATGCAGGGAAAACTGGTGAACAAATACAGGGAAAACTGGTGAAAAAATGCAGGGAAAACTGGTGAAAAATGCAGGGAAAACTGGTGAAAAAATACAGGGAAAACTGGTAAAAAAATGCAGGGTAAACTGGTAAAAAAAGCAGAGAAGACTGGTGAAAAATACAGGGAAAACTGGTGAAAAAATACAGGGAAAACTGGTGAAAAAATGCAGGGAAAACTGGTGAACAAATACAGGGAAAACTGGTGAAAAAATGCAGGGAAAACTGGTGAAAAATGCAGGGAAAACTGGTGAAAAAATACAGGGAAAACTGGTGAAAAAATGCAGGGTAAACTGGTAAAAAAAGCAGAGAAGACTGGTGAAACATGCCGAGAAAACTGATCAAAACTGCCGAGAAAACTGGTTAAAAATGAGGAGCAAATTGGTGAAAAATGCAGGGAAAATAAGTGAAAAATGCAGAGAAAACTGTTGAAAAATGCAGGGAAAATGTGTGAAAACTGGAGAAAAATGCAGAGAAAAGTGGTGAAAAATGCAGAGAAACTGGTGGAAAATTGGTGAAAATGCAGGGAAAACTGGTGAAAAATGCAGGGAAAATTGGTGAAAAATGCAGGGAAAATTGGTGAAAAATGCAGAGAATACTAGTGAAAAATGAGCAAATTGGTGAAAAAAGCAGAGAAGACTGGTGAAAAATGCAGAGAAAAGTGGTGAAAAATGCAGGGAAAATAGGTGAAAATGAAGAAAAAACTGGTGAAAAATGCAGGGAAAATTTATGAAAAATGAAGAGAAAACTGGTGAAAAATGCAGGGAATACTGGTCAAAAATTTAGAGAAAATTGGTGAAAAATGCAGAGAAAACCGGTGAAAAATGCAGGGAAAATTAGTGAAAAATGCAGAGAAAACTGCATTTTTTCACAGTTTTCCCTGCATTTTGTACCAGTTTTCTCTGCATTTTTCAACAGTTTTCTCTGCATTTTTTCAGTTTTCCCTGCATTTTGTACCAGAGAAAACTGTTGAAAAATGCAGGGAAAATTGGTGAAAAATGCAGGAAACGGTGAAAAGCAAGAAGTGTGAAAACTGCAGGAAACCGTGAAAAATCTGAGAAAACTTAAAAAAATTGGCAGGAATACAACCCACATAATGGGTAGAAACAGTATTATTCCTCATGTACATACACATGACACCTGAAAAGACTGGTGTGTCTTAGCAATAGTGCAGAAAAGTTGTGAAATCAGAGAAATGGAGAGAAATGCAGTCATCAGTTTGTGTTTTCCTGATAAGACCCTGATGTTTATTTTCTGTTGTCACCACTAGGGGGCAATCTCTATATGACATTTATTCAGGTTAATAGGAGCTGTATACAGATGAATACAGATCGGGCCCCCTAGTGGTGGCAAATGGAAGCCAATATTTTTACAAGTTTTATATATGATGAGCTTTTCGCGCCTCATTTGATATCTACTGACTGTTCTCATCTCTTTTCTTCTCCAGTGGGTTATGGTTCATGGTTTGACCATGTCCAAGAATTCTGGGATCATCATTTGGACTCGAACGTACTTTTTCTCAAGTATGAGGATATGCACAAGGTGAGGGAGGCTGGTCCCATCATTTATGTGGTCATAGTATAGCAGTATATACTGTATATTGTGCCTCTCTTACCAGGACCTGGGCACCATGGTGGAGCAGCTGGTGAGATTCCTGGGTGTCTCATATGACAAGGCTCAGTTGGAGTCCACGGTAGAGCATTGCCACCAGCTAATCGACCAGTGCTGTAACGCCGAGGCGCTTCCGATCGGCAGAGGTGAGTACACAGCCTCAATAGTCATTATTTCTGAGACCCAGTGTTAACATAAAGTTGCAACTCACAGGGGTTGTCCACCTTTGGGGTCATTTTTTGTTACTTAAATGCTTGCATTTAGGGCTAAAAATCTTTTTTGCAATTTGGTTTCATTAAAAGTTTTGCCCCGTTTGCCTTCTATAGCCTCTGTGTGCAAAATGAGTTAACTGAGAATCCATCAGTGAGCTCCTTCAGATTGAATAATGGAATAATTTGTAACTCTGTCTTTTTCTTAGCTCCTCTCAGCTGATTTATGGCCACAAATCAAAGAAAGAAAGCGCTTGTAATATGGTGCAACATTTTGTATGAAATTCAATAGTAAAAATGATTTTTATCATTTAAGAAAAAATAAATAAATAATGATAACCTATCCTTGGGGCAGGTCAATAATATCAGATCAGTGGAGATCAAATTCCAAAACAATCAGATGATCGGCAGGGTCTGTGGCACACTCTAAATGGCACAGCGCCATAGAGGGTGTAGTGGCCATGAGTGGTACTGCACGCTCTCTATTGTATAAGTGAATGGGTGAGAGCTTGACCTCTCAGGGTGACGGCACATTATTAGTTCCATTGCAAGTCGGTCATTTCCCAAGGTCTTTAGTTAGGTTTTTGTTAATTTGGTTCATGATTTTATTTTTTTAATGCAAAAAAATTCTTTTACATTTTAAATGACTTTTATGTTAATTTTATGTCTATATTTTTCAAGCATTATTTATTTCTTAAATCATTTATGTTATTTCCATCTTTCCATTCTGTCGTGGATCTCGTCTTACTTTTCGGTTCTGTTTTGCTTTCTTTTAGCTCATTGGTTGTTTTCATTCTGAAGATTCAGTTCTTCTTTAGCTTGTATTGCATGTGCCCCAGTTGCGGGAACGCAGCGCGTCAGGTGGGTCACGTCTCCTAAATAATGCCGCCGATCAGCTGCCTGTACGCTCACATTTAAAGGAACATTTCACCAGTGGTTAAAAATGCCCAGAATTCTGCTGCAAAACATCCGTCCCTGACACTACTGCCCATTGTCTGCCCGTGTCCACCGGCCATGACACTGTCTTGGTCAAAAATAGATTTTGGAGCAAAGAACAACTGACAAATATAGAGAAATCCTGTAAATGGAATGTCCCGATAGAAACTGACCTGTTTTTAATGATAAATTGTAATTTTTTTAAAAAATTTTTTATTTTCTACATTTGAATTAAAGAAATACAGAAATCTTTCAATTTTCATACCGGCCACTAGGCTTTATATTAGAATAATGCTTACTGTTCTATACAAAATACTTTTCAGCAGTCTCATTATGACCACAGACAGGTTTAAAATGACAAAATGACTGATAACTGTGGCAGTGCTCGGAATGCTGAGCTACGTATAACTCCGCCCACACCACTGATTGGACTGTTTCCTCTGTACACTGTCAAGCAAGTTACCAATCAGTGTTTGAGGGCGGGGTTACACAGATTAGCTGGACTGCCTAGCACACAACACCTAGTCCTGCAGTGATAATCTCCCGCTGATAAAACACTAATTGTGTTGAATCTACAGAAAACTGCTGAGCAAAATTGGAGGGAATGAAACACAAGTGATCACCTCCTGTATGTAGTGAATAACACACCATATCTGAGCTCCTGACTCACCCTGGGACTATAAGAAGCACCTGATAAAACATCAGTCCAATCAGTAGTGTGGGCGGGGTTATTCACAGCTCAGCATTCTGAGCTCTGCCACATCTACAGCAGAGAAAACAGGGATTCTATCAAAACTGCACCAAGCAGCCCAGTGAGTGACACATCACTGGAATCAAGGTCTCTGCCCTACATCATGCTGCTTTCAGATTGCTTAACAAAAACCTGCTGACAGATTCACTAAGGCTGTGTTTCCACCATCAGGAAACACAGCGTATATGACGGAGCGGAAAATTCCGCTCCGTCTAAGTCCCGCCCCCTTTCTGACGCGCGTTATTTCCGGAGGTGTTCAGGACACCTCCGGAACACCTCCGGAAATAACGCAGGGCTACATAGCCCTGTGTAAATTCTGTTGCGGCGACGCACCGTCGCCGCAAGACGCTAGGACATGCTGCGGTCTGAAAAGACGCGCCGCATGTCCGTAAACGCAGGTGTGCCGCCTGCGTAATTTTGCGCATAGTGGAGATGGGATTTCTTGAAATCCCCTCCACTATGCTGTAACATCTGGACGCTGCGTGTTTGGCGCTGCGCCAGCGCACAGCGCCAAACACGCAGCGTTTCCTGACCGTGGAAACTCACCCTTAAAGGGACACTATGTAATACCCTTTTCCTCCTGTGGGGGAGCTGTAGAGAAATGTAACACTTGTTGTCAGTTTTCCCTATAGATCCCATATGTCTCCTGGAGGTCCCTTCACATTTTATTATAGTTTTTTTTTGTGTTATTAAATTAAAGGGGTTGTCCAAAGTGGAGAATCCCTTTGATGAAACTGAAACTATAGCTCGACAGTTATTTACTGGAGTCTCTGCCATTGAAGCTCCCATAGAAGTCAAAAATCAATCAACCCTCTAAAAAGGGAAAGAAAGTCTAAAAAAATAGATTTTTTTTTTAATGAAATGCCTTTTTTATTCTGACTGTCACTTCCATCATGTCTCCAATGATCATGAGGTTGATGATTAGGAAGAGGTTAGACAATTTCTCTGAGTTGTCCCTCTTAAAGGGAAATACGGAAACTAACAGCGCCCCCCAATCCACAGGTTGTGTGCGATATTACTAACGAGACCCTATTTAATGCAGGGCAGCTGAGCTGTAATACCGGACACAACCTGTGCATAATGGGTGGCGCTGCTTTTCTAAAAATATTCTTACTACCTCCGCCCGAAGCAGTGCAACGCTGTCCCCTATGGACAAGGATCTGAATAGTAGGGAAAACTGTCAAATTTAACTGCAGTTTTTAACTTTTATTTTTGGCTTTTCAGGCAGGGTCGGCCTATGGAAAGACATATTCACTGTTTCCATGAATGACAAATTCGACCTGGTGTATAAGCAGCGGATGGGGAAGTCGGATCTGACGTTTGACTTCATCCTATAGGAAACGCATGCATTAACCCCGCGTACTCGGCTGACGAGCGTACGTCCTCTGCACAATATTCTGTAATTACCCCATGTAACTCTTTCACCAGAACCGTTCCCAGGCCGCGGCCCGTCTCTCAGTATTTCATTGCTTGTATCTTCTTCCATCCTCGGAGCAGTGACTGCTGACACATCCGGTGCCGGGTACTGACGGCGGTGCCGGGTACCGTCCGGGAGCCGCCGCTCAGCCGCATCCAAGCCTGGTGAACCTCGAATATGGATCGCGTCCTGTCTCTTCTCTCTTTATCTTTGTGGAGCGAATAGTTTCTCATATTTTCTAGCGCTTTTCAATGGAAAATCTTTGATAAATCAGATCCCGATGGCGGAGCGGATGGACGGCCGCTGGCCGGGGCAGCCGATGCTGAATGCTGTGTGTGACTCTCATCTCAGGGCTTTGTGGTCGCATTGGTCGTCTGGTTTGTGTCATCATTCTATAGAAATAAAATCTTGATCTTATGTATCAGCCTGGAGTTTATGGAGTTTCTCCTTGAGGTTATTGGGCCCATTGCCCCCCGATGCCAGGGACAAACGCGGCCGTGATCATCTGTCTGACTCCATATAGGAGCGGAACGTAAACTCCGACACCGCTCCGTTAGTAGAGGTGACTGGTGGGGGAACAGGAGTTCACGACTTCTCCGCTTCCCCCCAATATGCAGGTTGTGCCCGGCTGCCAGCAACCTCTGTACACCAGGTAAAATATGGCGACTAATGAGTACCAAGAAAAAAGCTGCCACCATGTGTGTTTGGGAGGAATTAGTTTTTTCTGTGAGGCACCTGTGTGGCACTATCATTTTGATTTACAGGGTATTATGTGTGACACTGGTATATTCAGGGAGCATAATATGTGGTGCTGTTATATACAGGGGGTATAATGTGTGGTGTTATATATAGTAGGTATAATGTGCAGTGCTGTTATATACAGGGGTATAATGTGTGGTGCTGTTATATATAGGGGATATAATATGTGGTGCTGGTATATACAGGGGGCTAATATGTGGTGCTGTTTTATATAGTAGGATAATGTGTGGTGCTGTTATATATAGGGGGTATATATGTGGTGCTGTTATTTACAGGGTATAATATGTGTGTGTTGTATATAGTAGGTATATTGTGCGGTGCTGTTATATATAGGGGTTATAATGTGTAGTACTGTTATATACAGGAGCATAATATGTGGTGCTGTTATATATAGGGGGTATAATGTGTGGTGTTATATATAGTAGGTATAATGTGCAGTGCTGTTATATACAGGGAGCATAATATGTGGTGCTGTTATATACAGGGGGTATAATGTGTGGTGTTATATATAGTAGTTAATGTGCAGTGCTGTTATATACAGGGGTATAATGTGTGGTGCTGTTATATATAGGGATATAATATGTGGTGCTGGTATATACAGGGGGCATAATATGTGGTGCTGTTTTATATAGTAGGTATAATGTGTGGTGCTGTTATATATAGGGGGTATAATATGTGGTGCTGTTATTTACAGGGGTATAATATGTGGTGCTGTTGTATATAGTAGGTATATTGTGCGGTGCTGTTATATATAGGGGTTATAATGTGTAGTACTGTTATATACAGGGGGCATAATGTGTGCTGCTGTTATATATAGGGGTATAAAGTGTGGTACTGTTATATACAGGGGACATAATGTGTGGTGCTGTTATATACAGTATAGGGGCATAATGTGCGGTGCTGCTATATATAGTGGATATAATTTGCTTTGATTATATTTGTAGAGGGTGCAATGTATAGCACTATTATATACAGGAGGCATAATATGTGGTGCTGTTATATACAGGGGGTATAATGTGTAGTACTGTTATATATAGGGGTATATTGTGTGGTGCTGTTATATATAGGAGGTATAATATGTGGTGCTGTTATATACAGAGGACATAATGTCTACTGCCGTTATATACAGGGAGTATAATGTATGGTGATGTTTGTATACAGGGGATATAATATGTGGTGCTGTTATATATAGTAGGTATAATGTGTGGTGATGTTATATATAGTGGATATAATTTGCTTTGATGATGGGTGCAATGTATAACACTATTATATACAGGAGGCATAATATGTGGTGCTGTTATTTAGAGGCGCAGTGTGTAACAGCGCCACATTCAAGGACATAGAACGCGGCACTGCTGTATTGAGGGGTCAGCGTGGCACTATTGTATTGAGGGGTCATCGAGTGGTCAGCGTGGCACTATTGTATTGAGGGGTCATCGAGTGGTCAGCGTGGCACTATTATATTGAGGGGTCAGCGTGCGGCACTATTGTATTTTTGGGCACGTTACAGAGAGCACTTTGCAAATTTTGGCTCAGTATAGGAGGAAAGGATTTGCAACCAAAGTGATTAGACAATGACACTGGCAGCAAACTCTATCCTCTATCTGGAGAAGTGGTCGTGGCGGTCCGTGCCTGACAGAGAAGAAAAGGAGAACAGCTCCAATAAGGGAAGCATCACATGTGAGTCACTGAGTATCATTATTTCTTCTCCCCTTCACTGTGTTTTACCATTTCTGGACTCATAATGGGCGCTTCTAAGTCTATAAGTAAATCAGTGTTTGTGAGTTGATATGTACATGTGAGGCCAATGAGTTTTCAAGTTCTAGGCTGGAGGGAGGGGGGATGTACAGATGTTTGGAATTTGTTCGTGCTGTTGCTCTTCAATAATATTTATAAGAATTTTAGGTTATTACGGAGTTGGACGTGCTGGAGACGCACATTACATATTGGGGAAAAAAACATTTAAAATATATAAATAACTTGTTTTTTGACTTGTCATTCTCATAATCATCCACTAGATGGAGACATTTGTACATTTATTCTCATATACTCCTAGTGCTAAATCTTTTCCCATAGACTTGATGCAGTCCGGCCGCTTTACTTGGATACAAATATTCCACCGTAAAGGCCCAATAATGAAAGTTGCAAAAAAAGAAAAGATTATTTTTAACTATAAAGTTAAGCACCTGTAGCATTTTTCTATGACTTCTTATTTCAGGGTTTGGACAAGTGATATTCAACTTTACCATATAACAAGATACAACTTTAAGTTGCCATTAAATGGTTAATGTCATTTTAACAAACTTTGCATAGATCACTAGTACAACCAAGTACAAGAAACTTTATAATATATCTATTCAGAGATACACACTTCTTTCTCCACTTATGAGCCATTTCGGAACTTTGCATAAATAAATCACTTGTACAAGGGAATACAAGAAATTTTAGAATATATCTTTTCAGAGAAATATACATCTTTCTCCACTTATGAGCCACTTCTCTTCTCTGCTTTATGAACTTATGGGAAAAAAAAAGTTTGGTCAAAACAAAGGACTTGCGCCTTGCTGAGGGATCAGATTACAGATTCCTATTGAAAACTATAGAGAAGGGAGCAAAAAAAGGCAGAGGATACATACAGACAGATTGCGCTGCTGCTTTCTAATAAGTGTTTTATTTTACCCCAGTGCTGGATTCACAGCTACACTGCTCAGTAATGCTGTATAATATTGTTCATGCTGCTGCTGCTTCTGTTATATAAAAACAGAAGTGCAGGAATACTTAATATCTATGTGTGATGGGTATAGCAGCTAGTCTGTACCCACCCGCTCAGAGACAACTGATAATTAGAAATAGAGTCCGCAGAGGGGAAAAATGCAGGATGCAAGTCAGGTATTGGGCAGGAATATTATTATTCTTTATACTTATTCTGAAAAGTTACCAAAAACGATTTTTATAAAAAAAAGATTTTTGTTTTCTTTTATAAAATCACATTTCAAGTGGCTGCCAGTAGGTGGCGCAATGGTTTGTCTACATGAAATCCTTGGGAAGTAGCCTAAAAGTTTACAGCAGAGAGACCCCGGCGCGCGTCCGTGTTATATGCATCCATAATAACCCAATCATTAACAATGAATTACTGATGAAGCTTTCCAATTACTGGTATGAATAAATAGAAATGAATTGTTGACCCAGTATGGGGCAGATTAATACCCCCTCTACAGCAGAGCGCCCCCAGGGACATATTTCTTATATCTTATGTCTTGCTGAGCACCAATATATATTAGATATACAGAGATTGGATCCTATAACTATCTTCTTCCAAAGATTGAGAAGTTTAATTTATCCGAGCACCAGGACATTGCGCCGTCTCCTCGCCGGCCTGTGCCGTGATTGAAAATCAGCGGGAATGTGCAGTAATTGTGCCACCACGACTAGATGTGAGATACGTGTATATGTAATAATGTAAATTGTACCTCGAAGGTATTAATCTTAATTTTGCAAAAACAACAACTCCCAGCATTCCTTACACCGATTGAAGATCATTAAAGGATCACAAGAAATTGGCTCAATCAGCCGTAATTGTTACCGTAAGACCAAGCAACCAAGGGGGTCTACCTCTGGACCTCCGAAAGGGTAGCCATTGCCAGCATTCCCATATATCGATAGATGGTGGTCATTCTGGAAAGGGATGCCTATGTGAATTTTACACTTGTGCCCCATGGTCTTTAGCCCCTGCATAATACATAATAATCCAGGGGTCCTCAGAACAACTATAAGAGTCTAGAGATGGAGTTGGGCATATACGGTCACCCATTTTACCATCTCTAGAGGGCACGGCTGACCCCTCAAGGTTTGTGTTGGTTGGCATAGACAAAATAAGCCATTAATGTCTGGTTGACAAAGGACCAATTGCTGGTATCTCCATTAGTGCCAAAAAATGGGTCTTCCCTCTGACTAGCTATGCAGACCCCAAAGCCAGGGGAGCCTCCTGTGCCACTATTTTTAGGGACACATTATCTCCTAGGATATGACTCCTGTACCGCTGTTATTAGCACCCTTATTTAAGGCACTTTATCCCAAACTTTTGTCTTGGATCCATGGATCCATCCTCGGGATACAGATAAAGCTGAAAACTATGGGAGTTGAGATCCCGCAGCCTATTTTCTGTTTCTTAGGCTATAAGTCGACTTAGGTACAAGACATACAGGGCATCAGTTTGTGCATGGCGTGGTGACATCAGAGTCTACCTGTTACACACCGGTCCCAGGTATCTCGGGCTCCACTTCCTTCCCCTGGATCCGCTGCCCTCTGTTGTGCTCCACATCGGGTTTTGCAAGTTGCCCGGAGTCGATCACTGACATAATCTCCCTAGACCTACTTAAGGCCTATTACGACACACACACTGTGTCTTGGGATTGTGACTGTAGACCTCTATGTTTGGTGTGCTCCATCTTCTGTGCTTTCACTTGCTTCCTTCCCTGCTGGAATCCACTTCATCCATCCTGCTGCTCATGATCGTGTCTAGTCTTGGTTGCCCACTTGGCTTCCTGCCTGCTGCATCAATGCCCCGCATCCATGTGCCCACCCAGACCTGAAGCTTAGAGGATCCACCTCACCTGCTGAACCTAACACCACCTCATGCACCAGGATCACTACGCTATAGTGGTCCTCATCCCTTTTACAGTTGACATATTTTCCGGTCATACTTAGAATCATAGAATGGTAGAGTTGGAAGGGACCTCCTGGGCCATCTGGTCCAACCCCCTGCAGGATTCTCTAAATCATCCCAGACAGATGTCTGTCCAGCCTCTGTTTGAAGACTTCCATTGAAGGAGAACTCACCACCACTCGTGGCAGCCTGTTCCTCTCATTGATCACCCTAACTGTCAAAAAGTTTTTTCTAATATCTAATCTGTGTCTCCTCCCATTCAGTTTCATCCCATTGCTTCTAGTCTTTCCTTGTGCAAATGAGAATAAAGATGATCCTTCTACAATGTGACAGCCATTGAGAAATCTGTAGACAGCTATTAAGTCTCCTCTCAGCCTTCTTTTTTGCAAACTAAACATTCCCAAATCATGTAACCGTTCCTCATAGGACATGGTTTGCAGACCGGTCACCATTCTGGTGGCTCTTCTCTGAACTTGCTCCAGTTTGTTGATGTCTTTTTTAAAATGTGGTGCCCAAACCTGGACACAGTATTCCAGATGAGGTCTGACCAAAGAGGAGTAGAGGGCAATAATGACCTCACGTGATCTAGACTGTATGCTTCTTTTGATACATCCTAGAATTGTATTTGCCTTTTTTGCTGCTGCATCACACTGTTGACTCATGTTCAGTCTGTGATCGATTAGTATACCCAAGTCTTTTTCACATGTGCTGTTACTTAGCCCTATTCCTCCCATTTTGTATATGCTTTTTTCATTTTTATCGCCCGGATGTAGTACTTTGCATTTTTCCCTGTTAAAATCCATTCTGTTAGTTGCTGCCCACTGCTCCAGTTTATTTATATCTTTTTGAATCCTCTCTCTCTCTTCTCCAGTATTAGCTACCCCTCCTAGCTTTGTGTCGTCAGCAAATTTGATGAGTTTACCCTCAATTCCTTCATCTAAATCATTGATAAAGATGTTGAACAATGCAGGGCCCAAAACAGAGCCTTGTGGTACCCCACTTGAGACATTCTTCCAACTGGATGTGCAGCCATTTACGACCACTCTTTGGGTCCAATCACTAAGCCAGTTATGAATCCACCTAACAGTTGCCTTGTCCATTCCATACTTAGTCATTTTTTCAATAAGGATTGTGTGAGATGCTTTGTCAAATGCTTTGCTGAAGTCAAGATATACTATTATCTACAGCATTTCCCTGATCCACCCAGTCAGTGATTCTGTCATAGAAGGAAATTAAGTTAGTCTGACATGACTTATTAGTTACAAACCCATGCTGACTCTGTTTAATCACTTCATTCTTATCCAGGTACTTGCATACATGTTCTTTAATAATTTGTTCATGATCTTTCCTGGTATAGAAGTCAGACTCACAGGCCTGTAGTTCCCTGAGTCCACCTTCTTCCCCTTTTTGAAGATAGGAGCAACATTTTCTCTTCTCCAGTCTTCTGGGACTTATCCTGTTCTCCAAGAATTTTCAAAGATTATGGACAGTGGTTCAAGAATTTCTTCTGCTATCTCCTTCAGTACTCTGGGGTGTAATTCATCTGAACCTGGAGACTTGAATTCATTTAGGTTAGCTAAGTGTTTCCTCACTGTCTTTCTGTTTATAGATATCCTGGATTCTTCTATTCCTTTAATAGGACAGTGAAGATCAGTTGATGTTACATTTCCTTTCTGAGAGAAAACAGACACAAAACAGGAATTTAAAAGTTCAGCCTTCTCAACATCCTGTCTTACCATTTCATCATTTTCATCCTGTAAAAATCCTATAGCATCTTTGACTTTTCTTTTACTTTTGACGTATCCCCAAAATCCTTTTTTGTTGCTTTTGACGTCACTTGCAAGCCTTAATTCATTGTCAGCTTTAGATAATCTGATTTGTGCCCTGCAGGTTCTGCAGACGGCATTATTTTCTTCCTTAGATATGCCTCCCTCTTTCCATTTGATAAACATTTCTTTCTTCCTTTGTAGCATGTGTTTAAGTTCTGTGTTCATCCATCCTGGTTTCCTTAAATGCTTCCCATTCTGCCCTCTTTTCGGAATTGTTAACGATTGTGCTTTGAGAATCTAATTTTTCAAGATTTTCCATCCTTCCTGGACATTTTTGTCTTTAAGGATATCCAGCCATTGGATCCCTCCAATTCTCGTTCTGAGTCCCTTAAAATCTGCCTTTCTGAAATCTAACCTTGACGTCTGAGTCTTCACAGGTCTTCCTCCTCTTGTTATCCAAAATTCTAAAATAGCATGGTCACTACCTCTTAGGGTCCCAGCCACTCTTACCTCCTCAACCATTTCCTCCCTGTTTATAAGGATTAGATCCAAGGTAGCAGATCCCCTTGTTTTCTCCCCTACCTTTTGGAAAATAAAGTTGTCAGCAAGAGAGGATAAGAATTTCCTTGACCTGTTAGTTTTGCCTGAGAGAGATTCCCAACAAATGTCTGGATAGTTGAAATCTCCCATGACCACTATGTCATATTTTTTGGAGAACTTGGCCATTTGATGCATAAAGAGTTCATCCATATCTTCAGCTTGCATAGGTGGCCTGTAGTAAATGCCTACAATGGTGTCCTTTCCATTGTTCTGTCCTTGTATTCTTACCCAAACAGTTTCCACAGAACTCCCAGTCTCTGAAGCGTCAATCTCTGTGCAGATATACGCTTTTCTAACATACAATGCGACACCTCCTCCTCGTTTATCAAGTCTGTTTCTTGCAAATAAGTTGTATTCTTCTAGTCTTGTATTCCAATCATGTGTATTGTCCCACCAAGTTTCAGTGACTCCAATGACATCATATTTCTTCTCCTGCGTTAGTAGTTCCAGTTCTCCTTGTTTGTTGCCCATGCTTTGTGCATTCGTATAGAAACATTTTAGTTTGTGATTGGTTTCTCTTTCTTCAATATTTTTATTATGTAGATTTTTTTTGTCTTTGTTCTTCCCCTTCACTTCTAATAGCAGAAATCTCAATAGTATTTGTCAGGTGTATGGCTTTTGCAGGCGTTTTGCTTCCCTTCCCACATTGTTCAAGTTTAAAGCTCTCCTGATGAGTGTAGCAAGGCGACTTCCAAATACATGTTTTCCAGTCTTCGTAAGGTGCACCCCATCTCTAGCAAGTAGTCCATCGTATAGGTAATTCACTCCGTGATCCAGAAATCCAAATCCTTGCTGACGGCACCATCGACGTAGCCAGTTGTTCACCTGCAAAATCTTCTTCCACCTCCTTGTTCCATGGACATCCACTGGAAGGATGGAAGAGAACTTGAGTAATTACTTACTTACTTGAGTACTTACTTACTTGAGTAATGACTAATCCTCACCGGATAGTTTGTGTTCTTCTCCACTTTTCAGTCTGAATAGTTAATGTAACATCTTGTTACCTTTCCATCACATCAATCCCGAAGCCGCCTGCACACATACGTGTGCTCCCACGCCTCCTCCTGCCGCAGACACCCCGATATTGAGATTCCCCGCTCTGTCATTTATCAAAAACACTCAGCGCTGATGCAAGATGCTTTCTGGTAACTTGGGATTTAGTAAGACTACATAACAACTGTTCACACTGACATCTATGGAGAGCGGAGATGAGTTACTTCGTCTACACTGAGATTATATCGGCACTATGATAGGAACATAGTAACATAGTTCGGAAGGCCAAAAAAGCGACATTTGTCCATCCAGTTCAGCCTATATTCTATCAGAATAAATCCCCAGATCTACGTCCTCCTAAAGAACCTAATAACTGTAAGATACAATATTGTTACGCTCCAGGAAGACATCCAGGCCTCTCTTGAACCCCTCGACTGAGTTCGCCATCACCACCTCCTCAGGCGAGGAATTCCAGATTCTCACTGCCCTAACAGTAAAGAATCCTCTTCTATGTTGGTGGAAAAAACCTCTCCTCCAGATGCAGAGAATGCCCCCTTGTGGCCATCACCTTCCTTGGTATAAACAGATCCTCGGAGAGATATTTGTATTGTCCCCTTATATACTTATACATGGTGGTCTTTTTTCTGGACTAAATAATCCTATTTTTGCTAATCTCTCTGGGTATTATAGCTCCCCAATCCCCTTTATTAATTGTGTTGCCCTTCTTTGTACTCGCTCTAGTTCCATTATATCCTTCCTGACCAGCGGGATTTGTACAGTGGCAGTATAATGCTCTCATCATGTGTATCCAGACCTCTTTTAATGCACCCCATGATCCTGTTTGCCTTGGCAGCCTCTGTTTGGCACTGGCTGTGTAAAAGGGAGAGATTCGTTGGATGCAGTGAAGAACCGTAGGCAATGAAGGGGTTAACAGGGTTTACTGAACAGGTTATTATACAAGGAATACTCCACGCAGGGAGACAAGATCAGTAACGGCAACGACGGTAATTGCACACAAACACAATGCTTGAGAAAAAGGTATGCAAAAAAGGTAACTTATCGCTTGCAGTTCTTGTAGGGGTAAAGGCTGGAATATCCCCCGACGGCGTCGCAAATCGTGGACAATGTCTCTGGCTCTGTTACGAAGGAACGAAAAGCACCGTCTCCCAACAGTGCTGATGTATCCGGTCTCGCTTGGCTTGAGTGCGCTGGAACGTAGAAAACAGTCCTTTGTGTGGATTTCTCTGGAATGGCGCTGAATGCGAACCGTGGGCAAGCTCGCAGACCTTGACAGCGGGCGGTCCTCTGGAGCAGTCTCTAAGAATGGCGCAAGTCAGCTTATCCGCAACTGCGAGCGGGAAGGAGCCGTCCAGAAAGGAAGGGTCAGAAGACAGCTCGGTAGTGACACAGTCAATGGTAGAGTCAGAACGCTGGGGTATCAAAGACGTGAAGTTAGCAGTCGGAGCAGTGGAGAGGGAGTCAACCTTCTCCTTGTTCTCCTGTCGCGTTCCCACCAAGTCTGTCTCGTTCCCGCACTCAGTCCTTTTTATCTTCCCCGCGCCCCCTACTGTCCAGCGTAAAGGTGCTCCCCTCCCAGAAAAACCTTCCCCCGGCAACAGTGGTGAAAGTCCCGATAGTTCCGGCCCCAAAGGGCACCAGAAACCGCTGACTCTGTCTCGGCCCCTCTTCTTACAGCTGCTCCAGGTAAGTTTACCATTAATTAGGATCCCCAAGTCCTTCTCCATGTCAGATTTACCCAGTGCTTTCCCGTTCAGTGTGTAATGGTGATATTGATTCCTTCTTCCCATGTGTATAACCTTACATTTATCATTGTTAAACCCCATCTGCCACCTTTCAGCCCAAGTTTCCAACTTATCCAGATCCATCTGTAGCAGAATACTATCTTCTCTTGTATTGACTGCTTTACATAGTTTTGTATCATCTGCAAATATCGATATTTTACTGTGTAAATCTTCTACCAGATCGTTAAAAAATATCTCGAAGAGAATAGGACCCAACAGCGACCCTGCGGTACCCCACTGGTCACAGCGATCCAGTTAGAGAATACACCATTTATAACCACCCTCTGCTTTCTATCACTAAGGCTACTTTCACACAACCGTTTCTTGCCGCCAGGCATGATCTGTCTTTTTTTTAAAAAAACGGATCCGTTTTTTGCTTCCTCCGGATCTGTTTTTTTTGTAATTGCCTTGCGTTAGCACCCAATCGCGCCACATGTGCTTCCGTTTCGGCATTTTTTTCCGGATCCGTCAAAAATTTCATTTCCGGCGGCCGGACACAACGCGTCTAGGAACGTTTTTTGTGTCCGGCGAAAAAACGGACAGTAGATGCATCTCTCTCTCTCTCTAAAAAAACGGATGTGTGAAAGTAGCCTAAGCCAGTTACTTACTCATTTACACACATTTTTCCCCAGACCCAGAATTCTCATTTTGTGTACCAACCTCTTGTGTGGGCCGGTATCAAACGCTTTGGAAAAAATCAAGATATACCACGTCCAATGACTCACCTTGGTCCAGTCTATAGCTGACCTCTTCATAAGAACTGATTAGATTGGTGTTACAGGAGCGATTCCTCATAAACCCATGCTGATATGGAGTTAAACAGTTATTCTCATTGAGATAATCCAGAATAACATCCCTCAGAAAACCTTCACATATTTACCAACAATAGAGGTTAGACTTACTGGCCTATAATTTCCAGGGTCACTTTTTGAGCCCTTTTGGAATATTGGTACCACATTTGCTATGCGCCAGTCCTGTGGAACAGACCCTGTCGCTATAGAGTCCCTAAATATAAGAAACTAGCTGAAGAGCCAGGCGCTGCCCGGGCATAGTAACTAACTATGGTTAGTTATCACAAATTGTAATGATTATATCTATATATATAAAGCTGAGTGTAGAGCCCACTCCGCATAGCCACACTCACTATAATATCCCACATAATCCCATCAGCCAGAGCTACCGGACTACTACTGTGTAGCCCTGGTATGTAAGGCACACATTATCCTGGAGTCTGCACAGAAAGGTAACAGTTAAAGCTCACATCATCCATTCACACTTTAGACACACCCTCAGGGTATATAAGCTTGTGACATGCAGCAGAGACAAGCCAGTCTAGTCTGGATTCGTGGAGTAGTGGGAAGTCTTCCAGGAAGTGAAGTGAAAGACAGTCACTCAGTTGGTTCCTGTCAGCAGTTCATAAAGTGGAGGCTAGTAAGGGTGAGCCAGTTCACCTTAGCCTAGTCAGAGCTGTTCCTTAACCTGAAGACAGAGACAGCTTTGAAGAAAGGATTGACTTGTACTACCTTAGAAAGTGTGCAGTGCCTGTGTTGAGAGTGGAAAGCAGGGCGAAGGGCACAGTGGAGAGGACGGAGCAGTGCCTTAGGTAGTGAATTGCCTACACTAATTATCCGGTCACTGGGGACAGAGGAGTTGCTATTGATTCACTCATAGTAACGGGACAACCAGAGTCTTACTGGACCTTAGGTCGCAGAAAGCAGCCCTTGAAGTGTCGGTACGTAATCGGGGTCAGGAGGAACAAGGACTTTTAGCTAGGCCTAGCATAGAAGGACTCTGTTCCCACCACATAGAAGGCTCCACCACAAAACTGACCGGGCAGTACAGCTAAAGGAGTAAGCTGGAGAAGTCGGAGTGAACTTAGCTCTATGCTAGTTGGACTCATAATATTGGAAGTAAAGGAGGCCTCTACCCTGCTCTGCTGTTACCTGGACATGCAGTATCCTCCACCCGACCAGCCTCCCTGGGACCTGCCTAAACATCTGACAAGTAAAAGGTATGGAAAGACGCTGGATGGTGTGAGACTGATTTATTTATCTGCACCCGACATCATTAACCATAGACTTTGAGGGACCAGTCCCACCTGTGGGGGACCCGTCATCTAGCTGCCACAACATCCCCTCAGAGATCTACAGCAGCGCTGGTCTTAGTGACTAGAAAACTACAGGTGGCGTCACGAACTGTTATCTACTAATCCCCTGTAAATAATTCCCCCCATCATACGCCTGACCGCCAGGGCCACGGACCGAGCCACGCTACCAGTGACATTCCCTATAGAAATCTACAGGCTCGGCTCCGAGTACCCCATTGCCCTGGTAACCCACAATTGTGGTGCGGGTCACAACAAAAACTTGGCGTCACGAACAGGATCCGAAACTTGCAGCATTGCGAGCCCTGTGTGCCTGTGGAGTGTTTTGGTGAAAAAGACTGTCTGTGCTTTTGGCGCCAAATACCGCCATATTTGCCGCCATATTCGCGCCCTGAGGCGCTGGAGAAGAAGGTGGGCGTACCTGAAAAGCGCGCAGAGTCTCGGACACGCCCCCGGCTCTGACTCAGCGGCAGGTCCTGCGACAGGAAGTGAACGCTCTGACATCAGAGCGCCTGCGACGAAGGTCCTGTCCCCATCGCTGTGCTTGTGGAGCGGCAGCTTCTGGAAACGGTAGGCCCCGATTAACCAAGGGGGCACTAATATGTCGCAACAACCGGCCGACAGTGCGGCCCCAGCCGGAGGCCCCGACCCCGCGCCGCGTGGCGTTGTAGCGCCGGATGGGGGCGCAGGCCCAGCACCCGCCCCGGTAGTCCCGCTCATGCCACTAACGCTCCCATATATGCCTGGGGCAAAATGGCTTCCCCAGTACAGCGGCGAGCCAGGCACTTTAGCAGGATTCAAACGGAAGATATGCAGTGTCCTGGAAATGTACTCTATGTCTGAGAGGCAAAAAGCTGCAGTATTAATAGGGCAGCTAACTGGCCTGCTGAGAGAGAAGTGGAGACTTGGGCTACCACGGACCAGGAGTTGGTGCCTGCGATCCTCTTAAAGTTACAGGCCATTTTTGAAGATCGCACCGAAACAGATCTCCGGATGGCATTCTACAACTGTTCACAGCAACCAAGTGACAGCATAAGGGACTATGCCTGCCGACTACAAGGGGCCCTGAGAGCCCTCAAGCAGGTTAATACCATAAGTGTCATTGATGAAAATAAGATGCTGAAAGAACAATTTGTGCAAGGACTGAGGTCCCAAGCGGAACGCAGAACTGTAAATTGGTGGTCTTTAGATCATCCAGATGCCACCTTTGATGCCCTAAAGGACATGGCAATAAAAGGACTGCGACCCCTGGGCAAACCTGAAGTGGCAACCCAACATCACCAGGGTGAAATCACTCTGGAACCGGCAGTACCCACCTTTTCCCCGCTAGTGGCAGAAGCCAAAACGCAGGTGACGCCCCCTAGTGAATTGGACTGTCTGCGCTCGGAAGTGCGCCAGTTGACTAAAAATCTGGCTGCTGTGATGAGTGCCCTGCAGCTGCGGAAAGAGGAAGAAGGAAAGATCTTATTAGCCGACTGCCCGGAGGATGTCCCATGGATGAACCGGAGGAGAAGGAGGACGTCGCCCCACCGGAGGAGGACAACGCCACCCCCAGGAGCAACCCCTGACCAGCACCCTCCTCGCCGGGAGATCATCTGTTACCGCTGCAACCGGAAAGGTCATATGTCGACACAGTGTCCTTTAAACGGGCAGAACCTGGGTCCGAGGGCCAACACCCAGGTGGAGACTCGTCAGGCCCCTTAGATTGGAACCGCAGGTTCGTGGGTGGACGACCCTACCTGTCCATCATTCTGGATGGGATTGCAGTTCCGGCATTGCTAGATACTGGGTCTCAGGTGACCATAATACCTGATGCCCTATATACGAAGTTCTGGTCTATGGATAGTCTTCAACCCCCGAGCCCTGACTTTACCGTGTATGCTTCTAATGGTCTCCCTGTGGAAGTACTCGGGACCAAAAGTGTGGATGTGAAAGTGGGCAGAGAGGAGTTGAAAGACCAGGGGCTTCTAGTAGTAAAGACTGTAAATGAAGAGAATGGTTTAAATATAATTTTGGGTACTAACATTATCAGTAACTGTCTGGGAGAAGTTGTGTTTCTACTCCAACAGCTCGCTGAGATCGCCCGACCAAGGCAGAAGGGAGTGATCCAGAGAGATCCGGGCCCTGATGTGTCAGCAGCAAGCGAAGCTTACAGACGGCGAAATTGGTAATGTACGGGTCACCGACTCGAATCCTATTGTGATACCCCCAATGAGTGAAATGATAATATGGTGTAGGGCAGCCATAGGTCTGAGAGGACAAAACTACCAAGCAGTAGTAGAACCCCATTGCTCAGAACATAGACCCACACTCATGACAGCGAGGGGGGTAGTGGAAGTGATAAATGGGAGAGTACCGGTACGGCTTCTCAACTGGGGAGATGATGAAGTAAATTTACCCCGTTATGCAACAGTTGCTAAATTACATGCCGTCGACAATAATTCTATTCTCCCGACTGAGTCCTTAGACTCCCGCCAACTAGCGGAGGATAATGACCCGGCAACTCAGGTGGCGGATTGGTGTCAGCAACTCCATGTCGGGACAGACACCACTCCCGCCCACCAGAAACAAGGGGTATTACGGGTGGTACAAGAGTACGCACAAGTGTTTAGTAAACACCCCCTCGACTTTGGGGCCATTTAGGGAGTACAGCATCATATCCCTACAGGTGGTCATCCTCCCATCAAAGAGCGGTACAGGCCTATACCTCCAGCCCATTATCAGAAAGCTAAGGAAATGTTACATGATATGAAGGAAGCCGGGGTGATAAGGGATAGTTGTAGCCCCTGGGCAGCCCCTCTAGTTCTGGTTAAAAAGAAAGATGGTAGTATGAGAATGTGTGTGGATTACAGGCAAGTGAATCGCATAACACATAAAGATGCTTACCCATTACCACGAATTGAGGAGTCCTTAGCTGCTCTGAAAACGGCTAACTACTTTTCTACCCTTGATCTGACTAGTGGGTACTGGCAAGTGGCTGTGGCTGAGGAGGATCGTGAGAAAACGGCTTTCACCACCCCAATGGGGCTCTGTGAGTTTGACAGAATGCCGTTTGGGCTCAGTAGTGCCCCGGGAACATTTCAGAGAGTGATGGAGAACTGCCTGGGTCATCTCAATTTTGAAACCGTGCTGCTATACCTAGACGACGTCATCGTGTATTCCAAGACATATGAGGATCACCTGAAGCACCTGGCAGAAGTATTCGAGTCCCTGTCCAGGTACGGGATGAAGTTGAAACCCTCAAAATGCCATCTACTCAAACAGAAGGTACAATACTTGGGGCACATCGTCAGTTCAGAGGGAGTAGCGCCGGACCCAGAGAAAGTCACCGCCATCCAGAAATGGCCGGAGCCGAAGAACCTCAAGGAAGTGCGACAGTTCCTGGGACTAACGGGTTACTACAGGAGGTTCGTGAAAGATTACACGAAGAAGGCAGCGCCTCTACAGGACCTCCTAGTAGGACAATCCCTAAAGAGCAGAAACCCTCCCTTCAATTGGGGTAAGGAACAGGCTGAAGCATTCCAAAAGATGAAAGAGATCCTTACAGGTGATGAAATCTTGACCTATCCTGATTACAGCCAACCGTTCCTGCTGTACACCGATGCCAGTAATGAAGGTTTAGGAGCAGTTCTCAGTCAGAAGCAGAATGGCCAAGAAAAAGTCATCGCATATGCCAGCAGAAAACTCAGGCCAACTGAGAGGAATCCGGAAAATTACAGCAGCTTCAAGCTGGAGTTTCTGGCGCTGGTCTAGGCCATTACTGAAAGATTTAAGCACTACCTTGCCTCCAACAAGTTCACGGCGTACACAGACAACAACCCGTTAACGCACCTGGAAACAGCCAAGCTGGGAGCCATGGAGCAGCGTTGGATGGCTCGGTTGTCAAATTACCAGTTTACCATCAAGTACCGGGCAGGCCGTAAGAATGCTAACGCCGACGCATTGTCCCGAATGCCACATGAATCTGACACGGAGGAAGAATCGGACGACCTGGAAGAAATTGAGCTACCTGCGTTCCATCGAAATGGGATAATCCATGAACAGCGTGTCTACAGAAAGCAGTATGGCGCAACATTAAATCCCTTACCCCATCACAGCTGGAAAGAGACCCAGGACAGCGATCCAGTGGTCAGCCGTATCAAGGAGTTGTTAAAACAAGAAGGTTCCTCCTTGGAAAAAGATGCACCCATGTCAGCGAAGCTCCTGTGGAATGAGAGAAGCCGGTTGTTCCTATACCGTGAGAAGTTGTGCAGGAGATACGTCAACCCCAGGACCCATGAGATGGTATGGCAGATAGTGGTCCCCAAGGCAGACGTTCAAATGGTGTTGGAAGCGTACCACGATCAAGCAGGACACTTTGGCTGGAGAAAGCTGGAGACCCTGTTGAGGTGCCGGTTCTACTGGGTAGGAATGCGCAGCTCCATCGAGAGGTGGTGTCGGAACTGTGGACCCTGTGGTCTCAGACGAAAGGACTACGGTAGTCAGAAGGCACCCCTGCAGCCTATCCGGACGACTCGTCCCTTGGAGATCGTGGCCTTGGACCACGTCAAATTGTCGCCCAGCAGGTCTGGATACTCATATGCCCTGACCATGGTGGATCATTATTCGAGATTTTTGGTGGTCATCCCCGTCAAGGATCAGACAGCAGTGACGGCAGCAAGGACCTTCCAGGCAAGCTTCTGCAGACCACATGGGTATCCAGAGCAGGTACTGACTGATCAAGGCCCTGCTTTTGAAGCGGATCTGTTTAAGGAATTTTGTCACTTGTATGGGTGTAAGAAAATTAGAACGACGCCATACCACCCCCAAACCAACGGCCTTTGCGAGAAAATGAACCACATTGTCGTTGACTTGCTAAAATCCATACCGCTGGAAGAAAGAAATCGGTGGCCAGAATTGTTACCTGACCTGGTTGACTTGTACAACCACATACCAGTGAGTTCTACCAACTGCACACCAGCTTACCTTATGAGAGCAAGGCCTGGAAGACTGCCAATGGACTTGGAACTTGGTGTGGTGGAACCAGAGGCAGATGACACTGTTGAAAATTGGGACACAAATCGGCAAGAGCAATACAGAAGAGTGCAAGCCTGCGTAGAAGAAAGTCTTAATAAAGCACGGGAAAAGCAGGAGAATATTTACAACAAGAATGCTCCCGCGAAGCCTTTGATGCCTGGAGAAATGGTGTTAAAAAGGAAAAGGAAGATGCACAAGTTGGACAACCAGTGGGAACAAGAGCCCTATGTCGTACAAAATTCCAAATATGATAACAGAAAAGTCTGTATCATCAGTAAGGATGGAGGAAGAACGACCGCCACTGTGTCTAGAGACCATTTAAAATTGTGTCCAGAGCCATTAAAGCTTTGTGAAAAGAACCCTGTCGTCAATCGAGAAGAAAGTGAAGAGGAGGTCATACACACGGATCTGGGAGACTTACCTGCGGATTGGCCCAGACTGGGAGATGCGGTAATCATTCCTGTGTTGCAGTTTTATCAGCCACAAGAGGAAGCTCCACCTCCAGTCATGCCCATTGTGCCAACAGAACCAGTTCTAGAGGTACCTATTCCAGCAGAACCCCAGCCTGCAGAATCTCAAGAAGTAGAATCACCAGAAGCAGTGCCCCATGCTATGGGATCCCCTGGTGAAGCTGACTCACACCGCCCAGCCCTCAGTACGCTTGCCAGATCCATAGAAAGATTGAGACAGTATTATAGTTTGTCGTTACGCAGAACAGATAGATCAGAGACCAATATACCTGATGCTACTCCACGTAGATCGGAACGAACAACGAAAGGGAAGCTACCTATTCGTTATCAACAGTAGTCCTAACAAACTAGTTTATTATGACTCAGAAAAGGGTTATTATTTATGACCAATTGTATAAAGTTGTATAAAGAAGTTTATTGCATTTGAAGGAATTTAAAGTATTGTGATATAATGTGAATTACTTGAGAATGTCTTATAATGGACTGCGTGGCTGAGGACTGAGCCAGCCCAAAAACTGTATCCTGTAAATAGTTGCACTTTGTGCCTTGTCTCGGTTTCACACGAAGCCTTGACTTACCTCTGAATATAAAACCCGTGTGGTGTGGCACTGAGCGAGGTCTGCAGTCAAATGTCCTGCAGCCCACCCAGGACCCACGTTGAAGGTTTGGTGCGGGTCCTTCACAAGAATACTATGAATATTTATTGAGTGTCTTGATGTTCTGATACTTTTGTATTTTCTTACTGTACATATTGTAACGTTTAAGATTTCGTACCTCCCGGATGGGATGAGTTTCCTGTTAATTGTTTAAATGCAAAACAAAATGTCTTTTTCTTTTTGTATTTCACAGCCCGGAGTGCTGTATTTTACCAAGGGGGGATGTGTAGCCCTGGTATGTAAGGCACACATTATCCTGGAGTCTGCACAGAAAGGTAACAGTTAAAGCTCACATCATCCATTCACACTTTAGACACACCCTCAGGGTATATAAGCTTGTGACATGCAGCAGAGACAAGCCAGTCTAGTCTGGATTCGTGGAGTAGTGGGAAGTCTTCCAGGAAGTGAAGTGAAAGACAGTCACTCAGTTGGTTCCTGTCAGCAGTTCATAAAGTGGAGGCTAGTAAGGGTGAGCCAGTTCACCTTAGCCTAGTCAGAGCTGTTCCTTAACCTGAAGACAGAGACAGCTTTGAAGAAAGGATTGACTTGTACTACCTTAGAAAGTGTGCAGTGCCTGTGTTGAGAGTGGAAAGCAGGGCGAAGGGCACAGTGGAGAGGACGGAGCAGTGCCTTAGGTAGTGAATTGCCTACACTAATTATCCGGTCACTGGGGACCGAGGAGTTGCTATTGATTCACTCATAGTAACGGGACAACCAGAGTCTTACTGGACCTTAGGTCGCAGAAAGCAGCCCTTGAAGTGTCGGTACGTAATCGGGGTCAGGAGGAACAAGGACTTTTAGCTAGGCCTAGCATAGAAGGACTCTGTTCCCACCACATAGAAGGCTCCACCACAAAACTGACCGGGCAGTACAGCTAAAGGAGTAAGCTGGAGAAGTCGGAGTGAACTTAGCTCTATGCTAGTTGGACTCATAATATTGGAAGTAAAGGAGGCCTCTACCCTGCTCTGCTGTTACCTGGACGTGCAGTATCCTCCACCCGACCAGCCTCCCTGGGACCTGCCTAAACATCTGACAAGTAAAAGGTATGGAAAGACGCTGGATGGTGTGAGACTGATTTATTTATCTGCACCCGACATCATTAACCATAGACTTTGAGGGACCAGTCCCACCTGTGGGGGACCCGTCATCTAGCTGCCACAACATCCCCTCAGAGATCTACAGCAGCGCTGGTCTTAGTGACTAGAAAACTACAGGTGGCGTCACGAACTGTTATCTACTAATCCCCTGTAAATAATTCCCCCCATCATACGCCTGACCGCCAGGGCCACGGACCGAGCCACGCTACCAGTGACATTCCCTATAGAAATCTACAGGCTCGGCTCCGAGTACCCCATTGCCCTGGTAACCCACAATTGTGGTGCGGGTCACAACACTACCCCTAATATCCCACATCATCCCGTCAGCCAGAGCCACCGGACAACTACCACTAATATCCCACATCGTCCCGTCACAGCCTCCAGACTACTACCCCTAATATCCCACATCGTCCCTTCAGCCAGAGCCACCGGACTACTACCCCTAATATCCCACATCGTCCCTTCAGCCAGAGCCACCGGACTACTACCCCATATATCCCACATCATCCCATCAGCCAGAGCCACCGGACTACTACCCCTAATATCCCACATCATCCCGTCACAGCCTCCAGACTACTACCCCTAATATCCCACATCGTCCCTTCAGCCAGAGCCACCAGATTACAACCCCTAATATCCCACATCATCCCGTCAGCCAGAACCAACGGACTACTACCCCTAATATCCCACATCATCCCGTCAGCCAGAGCCACCGGGACTACTACCCCTAATATCCCACATCATCCCGTCACAGCCGCCAGACTACTACCCCTAATATCCCACATCGCCCTGTCAGCCAGAACCACCGGACTACTAATATCCCACATCGTCCCGTCAGCCAGAGCCACCGGACTACTACCCCTAATATCCCACATCATCCCGTCAGCCAGAGCCACCGGACTACTACCCCTAATATCCCACATCATCCCGTCACAGCCGCCAGACTACTACCCCTAATATCCCACATCGTCCCATCAGCCAGAGCCGCCAGACTACTACCCCTAATATCCCACATCGTCCCGTCAGCCGAAGCCACCGGACTACTACCCCTAATATCCCACATCATCCCGTCACAGCTGCCAGACTACTACCCCTAATATCCCACATCGTCCTGTCAGCCAGAACCACCGGACTACTAATATCCCACATCATCCCGTCAGTCAGAGCCACCAGACTACTCCCCCTAATATCCCACATCATCCCGTCAGTCTGGGGTGAGAACCAGAGCGCTGAGTGGAATGGCCCTAACTTCCATACCGGGGATCCCTTTAAGAGAGGCCTGGCATCAGAACCAGAGCGCTGAGTGGATTTGCCCAGACTTCCAGACCAATGATCCCTTTAATAGAAGCCTGGGGTGAGAATCAGAGCACTGAGGGATTTGCCCTAACTTCCATACCGGGGATCCCTTTAAGAGAGGCCTGGGGTCAAAATCAAAGCACAAGATGGATTTGCCCTCACTTCCATAACAGGGTTCCCTTTAAGAGAGGTCTGGGGTCAGAACCATAGCGCTTACTGGAATTGCCCTAACTTCCATACCAATGATTCCTTTAAGAGGCCCTGGGGTCAGAACCACAGCGCTGAGTGGAACGGTCCTAACTTCCATACTGGGGATCCCTTTAAGAGAGGCCTAGGGTCAAAACCAAAGCGTTAGATGGATTTGCCCTAACTTCCATACCAATGATCCCTTTAAGAGAGGGCTGGGGTCAGAATCAGAGCGCTGAGGGATTTACCCTAATTTCCATTCGGGAGATCCCTTTAAGAGGGAAGATGTGCCTATGGGATGAAGGATGTGTGATGAGGATATGGGCGCGGGAGCGGGTGATTCATTTCTGTCATGTGCTCTCTGCTCCTTTCTGGGGGGGGGCAGACAATGGCTGGAGCTTATGTTCCCGGGGATGCTAGATTTCTCCCACCTGGTCAGTGTCAGCTGAGGTGTTGTCGTGGAGTGAGAAAACTGTTGCTCATAGCAACCAATCACAGCTCAGCTTCTATTAAACAGCTCTGGTTAAATGTAAGATACTCCGTGATTGGTTGGTGATACACACACACACACGCATTCTATTATATATATATAGATAATGGTTTGTCTATTACATTACTTAGTTCTCTTAGTACTCGTGGGTGTATGCCATCCGGTCCCGGAGATTTATCTTTTTTAATCTTATTTAGCCGGTTTCGCACCTCTTCTGGTTAGATTGTTGACCCTTAATATAGGGTTTTCTTTGTCTCTCGGCATTTCATCTAGCATTTCATTTTCCACCGTGAATATCGTGGAGGTGTTTAATATATTAGCTTTTTCCTCGGCATCTAAAACCATTCTTTCCTCACAATTTTTTAAGGGGCCTACACTTTCACTTTTTTTTGCTATTGATATAGTTGAAGAACAGTTGGGATTAGTTTTAAGGGCCCGTCTCACATAGCGATATCGCTACCGAGATCGGTGCTGAGTCACTAGTTTTGTGATGCAGCAGCGAGCTCACCAGCGATATCGCTGTGTGTGACATTCAGCGACGATCAGCCCCCCTGCTGGGTATCGCTGATCGTCGCTGAAATGTCAGGACATTTTTTTGATCGCTGGTCTCCCGCTGACAGGCACGCATCGCTGCGTGTGACAGGCGGGAGACCAGCGATCCGCTGGTAACCAAGGTACACAGCGGGTTTCCAGGCGCGGGACTGTACCTAGAAACCCGCTGTGTACCTTGGATACCAGCGCCCTGATGCAGGGAGCTGGTATCCAAGGTAAACAGCGGGTTTCCAGGCACCGCGCAGCGCTTGGAAACCCGCTGTGTACCTTGGATACCAGCTCCCTGCATCAGTGCGCTGGTATCCAACGTACACTGCGGGTAACTAAGCGATGTTACCCGCAGTGTCGCTGTCCCAGATCGCTGCCTGAGCTGCCTTTTGGCAGCTCAGCAGCGATCATGTAGCGATACACCAGCGATCCTGACAAGTGCATATCGTTGTCGGGATCGCTGGTGTATCGTTATGTGAGACCCAGCCTTTACTCTCCTTAGTAATGTGCTTCTCTGTTTCCTTTTTGGCAGCTTTAATTAGTTTTTTAGATAAAGTATTTTCCACCCTTTAGTTTACATGTAACTTTCAATTGAAGTCAGTGGGAGACAAACGCCATGAATAGAGCATGTGGGGATTTATAGAAAGAAACGTTGGCTATAAAGAGTTGTCCACTACTTTTATAATGATCACATATCCTTAGGATAGGTCTCCATTCAGTAGCGTAGCTACTGGGGGGGCAGAGGGGGCCCTCGCCCCGGGCCCCGCCACATGAAGGGGCCCACTTGGATCTACTGCTGCTTCTGTCATAAGGCTGCATTGAGGGAGACCACGGCAAATTGCTTCTCCGATCTTCCTGAGACTCTGCACACTGGCTAGCACAGCGGCAGAGGGCCTTGGTGCACTGTGACGGAGCTCACCTGATAAGGCCTCTTTCACACTTAAGTCTTTTGGCGTCAGTTAAAATCCGCCAAAAGTGTGAAAAAAGGGGATTCGCCAGAAAAGCGTAAAAACGGATGCAAACGAGAAAAGAGAGAGAGAGACCCCTGACTGTGTTCTTACCATTTTCCTCAGTATTTTCTATGGAACAATGGATCCGCTGGCGGATTCCGTCAAAAACGGATGGCAGCAGATCTGCGACCCATAGGGGGCCCATTATACAAAATGGCGGACGTGGCGGATCGTCATAGTCCACCATTTTGACGCACACAAAAAACGTTGTGGTTGAACGTTTTCCAAAAATGGCGGACGCCAAATTTTATAACGGACGCCCATCCGTCAAAACCATCACTAATGCAAGTCAAGGGGGAAAAAAGCGGATCCGCCAAAAAAAAAATGGTGGATCCGCTTTTTTCACATTTGGCGGATTTTGACTGATCGCATGACTGAAGTGTGAAAGAGGCCTAAGTTTCTGACAGATCCGCCATCATGCTGCAGTCAGCCCGCTCCTTGCTCTGGCTCATGCACGCTGCACC
Source organism: Oophaga sylvatica (assembly GCA_033576555.1). Lineage (NCBI taxonomy): Eukaryota > Metazoa > Chordata > Amphibia > Anura > Dendrobatidae > Oophaga > Oophaga sylvatica. The sequence continues at coordinate 12,733,652 of JARQOD010000004.1, forward strand.
TCCCCTGCGTCCTAGTGCTCACAGCTGATTTACCTCAGATGCTGCCTGGGCCTTCTGACCTCAGCTGGTGCTGTTCGCCTGCAGAACTTGGATCACAAATTGCCAGGGCCATCCATGAACTACCTGCAAACTTCTTCTGAGGGGCCAGAATGTATTAGGCTAGTTAAATTCAGGTATGTGATGATCACTGTGGGTGAATGTGACAAGATGGGGGCAGAGTGGGAACTGAAGGGGTGGTGGAGCAGGACAGGGCAGGGGGGCTTATTATTAGTGTTTACTGTTCTGCACTAAAAATCACATGTGCTGTTTGGGGGGCTGAAAGGGAGGTAGGGGGCTTATCATTCTTACAGCCAGTGGTCTTATTAATATCCCCAGCCTGGAGTATAACAAGCCCCCATACAGTAACAACGGCATGAGCTGTGTTATATCACTACTGTTATATAAGCAACTTATTATTATTACTAGATGGAGGCCCGATGCTATCGCACTCGGAGGGCGGAAAATGTCACGATGGGGGCAGGCTTTGCAGCGTTGAGAATCTCCCCCCCATGTGCTCACCCACCTATCCACTCTCTCTTTCCCCAGTGCTGACTTCTCCCATCTTGCTCTTTCTTTGACCTGTCACACCATGTGCTATACATTTTGTGAGGTAAAATATTGTTTAAAAACAGTCAGTGAAATATTTTTCCTCACAAAAAGAATCCACTGTATCCCCTGCGTAAGTCAGTATTGTCTTTTGCTTCCTCCATACACGATCAGACACAGGAAGCAAAAGACCAAGTTCCTCTGAATTTTAGACACATCGCGCATCTGCCGCCGGGATCAGCCGAATGATTCACCTGCAACTGCGCATGCCCTCCGCCTATACAAAGATGGCAACAGTCAGTGAATCATTCGCTGATCCGGCGGCAGCATGTTCGCAACGGTGTTCCGTGGTGGTACTGCGCAAGAGATAGGAGAGTGTGTAAATGTGAGTGTGTTAGTGTTGAATGTGTTGAGAATGTGTGCGTGTATTAATGTGTGAGTGCGAGTGTCAATGTGAGTGTGTGAGAGTGTGTGTGGTGTGACGGTGTTCCACTGGTGGTTCCGCTCAAAGTTTAGCCCAGCTCGCAGGCACCATAAAGTCCAGGAGAGTGGCACAGGAAAGTAACCAGCAACGCTTGATATCATTCACTGTCACTCACTCTTTCAGACACACCCATCTGAGATAAAGGAGGGAGTGACACGTAGCTTAGGTTGGTTAGTCAGTCAGCCAACCTAGGAGGGAGAGTAGTGGAATCTGGCTCCTGTCTTTGTACGGATCAGCTCAGTGTCAGTCCAAGTGGGACTTAGAGGATACTGAGGGCTACTCAGCGAGCCCTAGAGAAAGCTGACCTCGCCATTGAAGTTACAAGTGCTTATGTTAAAAGCGGGAAGCAGGGCGAAGGGCACAGTGGAGAAGATAGAGAAGTGCTTTAAGGTATTGGATTGCCTGCATAAATTGCCGGACACCGGGTCCGAAGCGTTGCTACAGTTTCAAGCTTAGTGACAAGAAACCGGAGGCATCTGGACACAGGTCGCAGAGAGCAGCCCTAAGTGTCAATACGTAACCGAGTCAGGTGGAACAGGGACTTTGAGTCAAGCCAGACAAAAGTAAGGACTTAGTTTCATCACTTAAAGGCTCCACCACAAACGTTGGCCGGCAGTACAGCTATAGAGAAAGCTGGAGTTTCAGAGTTTACTTCGCTTCACGCAAGTTGGACTCACCTACAATTGAAGTTAAGAGGCCTCTAACCTGCTCAGCTGTTACCGGAATGTGCACTCTCCACCCCGACAACTCCCCGGGATCTGCTTGAACCACCATCAGTAAAAGGTATGAAAGGAACTACCTTGTTGTGACTGAATTCTTCTACACCCTGCATCATCTCACCATGACTTCCAGGGACCCGTCTCACCTGTGGGAGACTACTACCAAGCTGCCCCATAACATCCCCTGTGAAAGTCCTTAGAGCAGCGCTGGTACAATTTTACCAGAAACCGCAGGTGGCGTCACGAACTACCTATACCTAATAATCCCCTGTAAATATTCCCCCAACGCTTGACTTGCCAGGGCCACGGACCGAGTCCCGCTACCAGTGACAACTCCCATAGACTCTATGGGCTCGGCTCCGAGTACCCCATACCCTGGTATCCACATTGTGGGGCGAGTCAAATACGTTGACCACAGCAGTTTCAATTGAGACACCCATCACTTGGGTTCCCAATTGGCGGTCGGCCAATTCCTCCCTTGGAATTCTGGGGATATGGGGACATCTGGACGAACAGGAAAGAAAACATACAGGCAATTATTAAATAGATAAAGTTATTTTAAAACCTCCTGACCGGTGAACAGGCCGCTATGGTTTGTGCACTCTTCACGCGCTGTATTCCCAGCAGGGGATTTCCCGGTCAAAACCTCAGTTGGATGCTGTACATCTGAGAAGTCCAACCCGCAGCACCAGAGTTACACATGTGGTGGATTTCAAGAAAATCCCAATCTAAGTGTCACTGACGCTCGTGGATACCTGCGTAGAAGGACATGGACACATTTTCCAGACCACTGCAGTCAATTTTTG
>JARQOD010000004.1:12736345-12776631 GCA_033576555.1 Oophaga sylvatica
TGACCAACGGGGACATAACGAAAACCCCCGTCTGTGAGTAAAAAGGGGGAGAAAGGGTTTGTCACACAGTTTTGTTTGATGGCAGTTATACATTCTCCTTTTACACTTTATCTTAAATTTCCTCACTATGTGTAATATTGTATAGGCCGCGTCTCTGCACCTCGGTCCTATTGTAAGGCCAGATTGTGACTGAGCTTCATAGGAAACTGCCAGTGACTGTATACAGCAACCCTGAGATTATACAGTTATAGTACAAGCGAGAAAACGACTGCAAGACTGAAAAAGGTTTAAACTAAACAAAAGTTATCAAAAATAGAACAAAAATAAAAAACAATTAACATATTTTTACCTTCACAGTTACAATGACTTTTAAAAAACAAAAATTTTGTATTCCAGCGTCCACAAAAATCCAACCTGTTGAAAATATAAAATAATTTCACCTTTACGGTGAACATCATGAAGCAAAAAGGAAAGAAATAAAAAAATCCAGAATTTCTGTTTTTTCTCCATCACAATTCCCTGAAAAATCAGTCAAAAGCGATCAAAATATTGTATTGACCTGAAAATGGCTCTATAAAACTAAAGCTCCTAATGTAGAAAACAAGCCTAAAAAGTAAAGAGATCTCTAAAAAGGGGACACAACCAATTTCAGGCCCACGTTCACACGTTGAATTTTTGGGTTTGAGTTTTTTTACTTAGTGACCAAAACTAGTGAACAATCAGAGGAAAAGTGTAATAGAAAACACGACACCACTTCTGTATTATCACCCACTCCTGGTTTTGGTTAATAAATACTGATGGAAAATACTGACCAAATATGATTGTGTGAACGGGGGCCTAAAGGGTATGCCACACTAAACAATATCGCTAACGAGATCGCTAAAAACGTCACAATTTAGCGTTTCCCGTTAGCGATATTGTTCAGTGCGGCAGCTTCCAGCGACGAGCTTCCTGCTGTGATCTCGCTCGTCGCTGGAATCGTTCCCCGACCCTATTTCATCGCTGGCGCTCCCGCTGGGTAAGTATCTTATCGCTGTGTGGCACCTTTCTTAGCGATTTAGCGGTACTTTTGTACCGCTAAAGCGTTAAGAAGATCGCTAACGGCGATAGCGTCGTTAACTATATCGCTAAATGTGGCCGCATTAGCGATATAGAAAGATCCCGCTAGCGATCTCATTAGTATGCAACGCTAACGAGATCGCTAGCGGGATTGCTTAGTGTGGCATACCTTAAGAGGAGGTTCACACCAGAGTATAAAAAATCGTCAGTTTCATACAAAAAAGTAGAACGATTATTTTCTCACTTATCTCTGTGTACAATTAGTTTTTACAGCAGCAGCTTTTAAACCATTTAGTTTCCTTTTCCCGAATTGAAATGTATCTGTAAAGATCGGATACTATACTGTAAACATGTGAGTTTTTTCTAGCACGCCATAGACATGAATGGGGGAGTCTCTGCGCCATGGAATAACATTGGTCCAAGTGTGGTCGGGTGAAATAAAAGGTCGTGTGCAGGAGTCTGAGGGTCGTTCTCCAGACGGTCTTTTTAGTATGAGTGATATTAGTTAAAAAGAACAGACGGCGCCAGGAACAATGTTGGCAGCTGAAAAAAATCACAGCGTGCGCGAGTTTCTTGTGTAAATCGGATTAAACTCATCTATTCAAGTCTATGGGTGCGTAAAAAAATAATAAAAATAAAATGTGCTGCCATACAGCGCCATGGTAAGGGATCTGATTATTACGGATACATTGTAATTCTGTAACACAGGAAACTAAAGAGTTAATAGCTGCTGTAAAAAAAACTAATTGTACACGGAGGACAAGTGAGAAAAAGATCGTCCTACTTTTCTGAATGATTTTTTATACGGTTTTGTGAACCTCCCCTAAAACTAATAACAGTAATGATCCGGGGGGTCATCCATAATAGGGTCCACAGATCACATGACCTGTTATATTAACTGTTCAGCCAGACTCCCCTCCCTGTGATGTCACCGATCTCTGGGCAAATTTCTTACAATAATTATTATTGTTCAGTTGCAAATTCTAATCCAGCCACCACCAAAATATGACGGGAAACTTAAATATAACGCAGCATGAAGGGGCTCGGAGAAGGTGGCAGTGAAGGTGTGTAAGTGTCTGATGGGGTCACACAGCTCATAAAAGGACAACCGCCCGGCCTCATAATCCAGACATATCCTGAATCTATCACTGGAGATCTTGTCAGGTAACGGGATCTCATTACTGTCATGTATCACTGAATACTGATTAAAAAAACTCCCCAAACTCCAGGACTTGTTATTATTTCCAATCAGTGACTGATCTCCCCTTCTGTCTATACTGGGATAAGACATCCCCACCCTCCACCACTCTGATCTACTGCTCTCCACATCCCAGTAATGTCGTCCTGAGGTAAATCCCCTCCTGCTCATCATCTGATTTTTCTGGAATCTTTCTGCTGCTTCTGGACGTTTCTGATCCTCTTGTGTCCATGTTGCAGTTTTCAGGTCGTCTGATAAAAGGAGATGATTAGCAGCTGTGGTTACATCCAGTAATATGTCTGCAGGACCCTCCACATAGATCCCGCTCCTTATACCTGATATTACGTCACATAATGTGTGTAATGTGTGTGAGATCACAGCCACATCCAGGTCATCTCCATTATGGGGCTGTTTATCATGTCCCCCTGTGTCCTCATCACCTCCGTCCTCCTCCTCAGGATCACACAAGTCACCGGTGTCTGGTTCCTGTAAGACAGTCAGTGGATCCGTCATGTTACACAGTTCCTCAATGTGTCTCATCTTCCCGGACAGCTTGTCCTTCTTTATTTCCAGCTGATGGATCAGAGCAGACACTGGCCGTGACTCTTCCTTTTCCTGCCTGGAGATCTCACTCAGGACCTTCTTCTCCAGGTCGTCCACCCGTCTCCTCATGTCTGTACACAGGGCAATGACTCTCATGGATTCTACAGCTGCTTTTTCTTGAGCTTTTCTCCTGCGCTCCTCCAGACTCCGGACTCTTTCCTCAGTCTTCTCTCTCTTTGTGGTCAGTTTCTGGAGAACATTTCTCAGTTTCTCCTTCTTCTTCTCTGAGACCTCATCCAGCATCTCCACCCGATGTCCTCGATGTTCTCCGGCCAAACTGCAGGACACACAGATAGAGATGGCATCCTGAGTACAATAATACTTTAAAAGTTCCTTATGGACAGGACATTTCCTTTTCTCCAGAGAAGTGCTGGGATCAGATAAGACGTGTTCTGGTGATTTGCTGTGGACCCTCAGGTGTTTATCACACAGAGAAGCCTCACAGTGTAGACAGGATCTAACAGCAGGTACCGGAGAGTCCACACAGTAAGTGCAGCAGATCCCGGTGATCTCCTCTTGTTCTTGCTGAGTCATCAGGAAACGTTCTGCAACATTATGGAGATTTATGTTCCTCATCAGTGTCGGACGATGCCAAAATCTTTTTCTGCATTCAGGACAGGAATAAAATCCAGACCTGTCCTGTGTATCCAGCGCACGACCAATACAGACCCGGCAGAAGTTGTGTCCACATCTCAGCGTTACAGGGTCCTTAAACGTAGATAAACAGATGGAGCAGAGCAGCTCGTCTCTCAGATCAGCAGACGCCATGGCTGAGGGAAGTAGTGATGTGTTGTTCCTGAAGGATCTGAGATGAAGACCTGGCAGTTTGCTTAGCTTCTTCCTGCCTGACTGGGGGCTGGGAGGAGTGGAGGAGGAGACTTAGATCAAGGGGGAATGACTGGCAATGCTTTGCTGTGACTGGGCTCCTCCATTTTCTGTGATTGGCTGCTCAGTGTATTGAGTGCACATATGATCTGTGATCTATCACAATGTGCAGTCACAACTGGACAGTGGTCGATGTCCAGCAGCTGCAGGATGAGCTGAGGTGATGAGGCACTGGCAGCCATCTTAGGTTAAAAGCAGGATTTCTACCTCATTATTTTCTGTAGTTCCTGCTGCTATACAGTGGGAAAGTAATAATATAAATCTGAGGCAGACAAATACTGTGGACAGATCCAGGTGTAAGTAAAATAATAGTGTAATAAGTCAGCAGCACTGACTCACACACACGGCCTCTATAACCCCTTAATAGTGCAATCATGGAACGCTACCTTTTTTTCCGGCTCTTTCATTTTTCCCTCCCCTTCTTCTAAGAGCTGTAACTGTGACTTTGTCAGTGGGAAAATAAAAAGTGTTGTTCGCGCTTGTGTTTTTTATTTTATTGGGGTGAAAAAATTGAGAAATTTGTACCAAAAAATTACTTGAGCTGCAATTTTCCAAAACATCTGGGACACCTACAGTCATGGCCAAAAGTTTTGAGAATGACACAAATATTATATTTTCACATGATCTGCTGCCCTCTGGTTTTTATGTGTGTTTGACAGATGTTTTTATCACAGACAGAAATATAATAATTGCAAACATATGAGTAACAAAAGCTTATATTGACAGTTAGAATGAGTTAATGCAGCAAGTCAATATTTGCAGTGTTGACCCTTCTTCTTCAGGACCTCTGCAATTCTCCCTGGCATGCTCTCAATCAACTTCTGGACCAAATCCTGACTGATAGCAGTCCATTCCTGCACAATCAATGCTTTCATTTTGTCAGAATTTTTAGGTTTTTGTTTGTCCACCCGTCTCTTGATGATTGACCACAAGTTCTTAATGGGATTAAGATCTGGGGAGTTTCCAGGCCATGGACCCAAAATCTCTATGTTTTGTTCCTTGAGCCATTTAGTTATCACCTTTGCTTTATGGCAAGGTGCTCCATCATGCTGGAAAAGGCATTGTTGATTGCCAAACTGCTCTTGGAGGGTTGGGAGAAGTTGCTCTTGGATGACATTCTGGTATTATTCTTTATTCATGGCTGTGTTTTTAGGCAAGACTGTGAGAGAGCCGATTCCCTTGGCTGAGAAGCAACCCCACACATGAATGGTTTCAGGATGCTTAACAGTTGGCATGAGACAAGACTGGTGGTAGCGCTCACCTTGTCTTCTCCAAATGAGGCGTTTTCCTGATGTCCCAAACAATCGAAAAGGTGATTCATCAGAGAAAATAACTTTACCCCAGTCCTCATCAATCCACTGCCTGTACCTTTTGCAGAATATCAGTCTGTCCATTATGTTTTTTCTGGAGAGAAGTGGCTTCTTTGCTGCCCTCCTTGAGACCAGGCCTTGCTCCAAGAGTCTCCACCTCACAGTGCGTGCAGATGCACTCACACCTGCCTGCTGCCATTCCTGAGCAAGCTCTGCACTGCTGGTAGCCCGATCCCGCAGCTGAAACACTTTTAAGAGATAGTCCTGGCGCTTGCTGGTCTTTCTTGGGCGCCCTGGAGCCTTTTTGGCAACAATGGAACCTCTCTCCTTGAAGTTCTTGATGATGCGATAGATAGTTGACTGAGGTGCAATCTTTCTAGCTGCGATACTCTTCCCTGTTAGGCCATTTTTGTGCATTGCAATGATGACTGCACGTGTTTCTTTAGAGATAACCATGGTTAACAGAAGAGAAACAATGATGCGAAGCACCAGCCTCCTTTTAAAGTGTCCAGTGGTGTCATTCTTACTTAATCATGACAGATTGATCTCCAGCCATGTCCTCATCAACACCCACACCTGTGTTAATGGAGCAATCACTGAAAAGAGGTTAGCTGGTCCTTTTAAGGCAGGGCTGCAATGATGTTGAAATGTGTTTTGCGGGATAAAGTTCATTTTCAAGCCAAATATTGACTTTGCAAGTAATTGCTGTTAAGCTGATCACTCTTTATAACATTCTGGAGTATATGCAAATTGCCATTAGAAAAAGTGAAGCAGTAGACTTTGTAAAAATTAATATTTGTGTCATTCTCAAAACTTTTGTCCATGACTGTATATTAACCGCTTTGAGACGAAGCCTGTTTGCACGTTAATGACCAGGCCAATTTTTACAATTCTGACCACTGTCACTTTATGAGGTCATAACTCTGAAACGCTTCAACGGATCTTGGTGATTCTGAGATTGTTTTCTCGGGACATATTGTACTTTATGATAGTGGTAAAATTTCTTCCATATGACTTGCGTTTATTTGTGAAAAAAACGGAAATTTGGCGACAATTTTGATAGCAAAAATTTTTGGAATGTTGAAGGAAACAATAAACATTTACTTTTCTTTCACAAAAATTTTCATTTAGACTTAATTTTTTTTCCTTTCGCAAGGGTAAGGCCGGGGTCACACTGGCAACAAAATCGTACGACTGCAAAGTGATACATAGCATCAGTTCAGCAGTATCAGTATCTGATATCTGGTACCAGCCCCCCTGCTGGGTATCGTTGATTGTCGCTGAATGTCCTGGACCATTTTTTGATCGTTGATCTCCCGCTGGCCAGCGTGCATCGCTGCGTGTGACAGCGGGAGCCCAACGATCAGCGAGCTGGTATCCAATGTTCATATTGGGTAACTAAGCACCGCGCGGCCCCTAGTTACCCGATATGTACCCTGGTTACCGGCTCTCAGCACTCTACAGCAGAAGCTGAGAGCCGGTATCCAGGGTACATATCGGGTAACTAGGTGCCACGCGGCGCTTAGTTACCCGCTGTTTACACTGGATACCAGAGTGCTCACTGGTTCTGATCGCTGGTGAGTCTGCCTATGTGACAGCTCACCAGCGACCACAAAGCGACGCAGCAACGATCCCTGCCAGATCATGCGTATTTTTCTCGGCCGTATCTTACGGTGCGAGACACCTGCAGCATGCTGCGATTGTATGCGTATTACACCCTTTGTATGCCAATGAAAGTCTATGGGTGCGAGAAAACAACGGATTACACATGGACCAGGCGTGTGACTTGCGAGAAATACAGAAGACTTCTGCAGCTCACAGGAAATGGTGCAACACATGCAGGAGGAAGCTGACACATGCAAATTAGCTCAAAAAGAGCCCCAGACATCCCGAAAGGACGCCTCCATGGAGTCTGCCATGATGCCTACGCTCATCAATGTGGACATGTTGAGACTCTTGCTGCAGTAGAGGGCCGAAATGTGCCACAAAAGAGATACACATTACACGGAACGCGCAAGGAAATAGGCGGGATGGAGGCGCATCTATGGGCAGATGTTTCCCCACTTTGGCGACAGCCCACGCGAGAAGCATCAGCGAATCAGTAAGTTACATGATTGTTTGCCAATTTTCTTAATGCTCACAGCGTAGTTCTATCGCAGAATTAGCCCCCCATTTTATTGTCTTATTTTATCCACCAAATTTGTAGTATAGTCCCATCCTACTAGACCCCTATGACTATATAACGTGTCTGCAGAATAATTAGGCTTTGTCCAGCTAGCTAAATGATTACATTATATGTCTCATTGCAGTGGATGATGGTATGAGAAGATGGAGAAGCAGCCGCGACCAGTACAGGCACCAACGCCAGCAGAGGGCCAAGAGCGGGTCAGCAGCACCCAGAAAGCGAAAGTACGTTTGCTTAGACAGGCTGGGTTTTCTTGCACCTATTCTGGATCTCAAACCGTAAGTACATACATCACACCACATACCACATATGCAGTTTAGGGTCACCTCTCAAACATGTTCTAATCCCTTTCATTTCCCAACAGATATGATGATCCTCCTGCACGGGCACCTACACCTCTACCCATTTCTCCACCGAAACAACGTTGGCAACAACAGGGTCAAATGGCTGCCTATAATCCGACTTCCCAATATGACCACTTGTACAGATCCAGTGTTGCAGGCTGGTCCCAACCTGGATGTGCTCAACATGGTCATATTGGGGGGTATGATTCTCGTGGGTATCATCTTGGACAGGAATATAATCTCCCTTATCTGTATGGCAATGTGCCCACACACCAACCTGACCATGGCCAGATGTTAGCTCAGGGGCCTCAAAATCTACCCCAACTGGGTGATGGTCAAGGTGGTGACCCAAGCCAATCCCACAGAGATGCTGGGAAGCCGACAACCCCACCACCCACATACCACCAGCTGTGATTTTGTATGTAACTTATATTTTAAGATTGAAAAACCAATTAGTAATGGTTTTATATTTACTTTAAACTCCTATTGTGTCTAAGACATTAGCAGTAATATAGATGCCTGTAAACAACATATGCTAGCAATGTGCTGTTCACTAGGCATAGTAAACCTATATTATTTTCATTATCTGCTCCTATTGCGAGAAATGTTATTTATTTTTTATCATTTATTTTAACAACATGTTGTGTAACGCATATTTGCACTAATCTGAATGCCTACAAATACCATATGGTATTTAGCTGATGGTATGTGGGATATGGGAAAATATTATTATTTCGTTAGATATTATAATTTCTACCAATGTTTGTTATTTTGTCCCCATCCCTGTTAAAAATTGTTGTCTAATGCATCATTGCATTAGTCTAGTCTTAGAACCTAACCATATGTGGCAGATATGGTGCACACTAGTGTTAGTGAAAGTTGGTTATTTGGTTAAATGTAAGTTAAATCCATCTTGGCTACTGCATATTTAAAGTAGTATAATCTTGTCAACCAAACATATGTGTAACATATGATCAGCATTACCCATAGTCACTATTGGTTTTGGCCTTTATATACTTTTATGTATGGAACAATTTGTAATGTTGTCATGCCTTATTTTTTTTCTTGTGTAACACTGCACACTTACACTATTGTGCTGTAAGAAATATACCATATGAAGCTAATATGGTTGTCACTACCTCAAGTGGCAGTTGTGAGACAGTGAGAGTATGTGTATTGAATGGGGTGTACATTTCGCCTAGATACTTTGCTGACTGGTATAAGGGAAATGTATGGCTTTGTAAACCTAGTGGTAGAGAAAGGTCACTACACCTTACATTCAGTACACACTTGCAGCTCAGGCCTGAAACCATTCAGCTGTTAATTAGGAGACCAGAAGTAGGTGTCTGCGAACACAGTCAGAGAGCTCGCTTAGTCTGAACAAGGAGTCCCGGCACAAGAAGCAGTCTCCAGGAGTTTGAGCTATCTCAGTCTGGGTGCTCGATGTACCCCTGACACAGGAGTAGTCTCTGTGAGAATCCATGCGGATAGCAGCTGAATAGGAGGGGAGCTCTCTCAAGTCTGGACGTTGCAGGTGCCTTCAGACACAAGGAGGAGACTCTGTGAACCTCAATGCTGGTAAATGCTGGTAAAAGCTGAACATATGTGTTGTTTTGGCCCCGGCTGGTAGAGTCGGGACCCAGATAGATAGGGAAATCTATCTAAGTGTAGTAAGTGGCTAGACAAGCCTAGGTCTTCTGTTTATGATTTGTTTTATATTTGTTTGCTGTGGACTTTAATAAAGCTGGTTGCGGCCAGTTTTCACCAGAACTGCTTTCTGAATGAACTGTTTCTATGCCATTCTGTCTACCCGGACGGCGATCCCAGAGCTATATCCCCTGAAAAGCTTACAATTGGCGGAGAATGCTGGGGCAGCACAGTGGCTGATACAATTGGTGCTGGAATGTGTGTGCAGCACAGTGGCTTAGAGACAGCAATAAAGGTGAAGTCTGTTGAAATAACAGCAGAGAAAAAAAAAAGTGTGTCAAGAAAAACTCTGATTGGAGCAGTCTTAAAGAGACAGTAGCCCTAATAGAGTTTGCAAAAGAAAAAAAAAAAAAAAGTGTGTCTGCACAGCAAAGCTGAACTTGTTGTGGAAAAGACTGTGGAGTGTGCAGCAGCAAAGAGAAACGTCTATTGGAGCAGTCTTAAAGAGACAGTGGCCCTAATAGAGTTTGCAGAGAAAAAAAAAAAAAAGTGTCTGCACAGCAAAGCTGAATTTTCTGTGGAAAAGACTGTGGAGTGTGTATGTCTTGAGTGAAGACTGCCGTTGTTGAGACAGAGAAGTCTGACAGCATGGATGACAGCATGGAGGCGCTGTTTGAACAAATGGCGCAAGTTAATGTGCAACATAAGACTGCCGTGGTTGAGACAGATAAGTCCGGCAGTATGAAGGAGCTCATTGAGTACCTGGTACAGGCCCAGCAGAGCCTGCAGCAGAGCATGGAGCGGCAGCGCCTGCAGCACCAGCAGGAGAATAACCGGTTGTTGGAGCAGATTGCAGCTCTCAGCACCTCGTCCCAGAGTAATGTTGTGAAGGCACCTGCGTTGTCCGCTGTAAAGAAGGCGGTAAGACGGTCCTTGAAAAAAATGACACCTCATGACGATGTGGAGGTATATCTCACTAGGTTTGAGGGACTGGCAGAGAAGGAGAATCTGCCCCTATCTGAGTGGGCCATGATGGTCGCACCCTATCTGATTGGAGAACCCCAAAGGGCCTATGCTGACCTGAGCGAGCAGGACAGCCAAGACTATGCCAAGATGAAAGCGGAGATTCTTACCGGCTGGGTGTTACGGTGACAGCCCGTGCCAGGGGAGTTCATGACTGGAGATACAGTTGGGAGTCTGCAGTCAGCAAACCTGATTATGGAGTTGAAAAGGTGATAGTGAACCGCTACACCCGAGCATGTCCTCCTGAGGTACAGCCAGAGGTCGGACAAGAAGACCACCAGGACGCCAATCGTCTGGTCAGCCTGATGGAGAAGGCCTTCGCCAGCAAAGACTGTCTCCGTGACCAGCCGTCTGAGAGGTCGTCACTTCAGAGTTCCCGGACGCTGAACTCTCGCGGTAAGAGCGTTCCAGCTGTTGGGGACATGGGGTATGCTGATAAGGGGGTTCGGGCCCGAGGGGACATATGGGTGGGAGAGTGTGATGGACAGTGTTGGAGATGTCGTGAAATTGCAGCCAACTGTCCAATAGAGGGGGAGCCTATGTGTTGTGATGTTGGCGGATCCCTCTCTCCCTGCGCAGAGCCTGTGTGTGTGTCCACCTCAGCCGAAGAGACTGGACCACAGGGGTCCCCGGTGGTTGTAAATGACTGCCCAGCACAGGCCCTCTTGGACTCAGAGAGTCCAGTGACTTCCGTATGGGACAGCCTGATTGATAGGGACTTCATCCCTGATAAGCACCTGAGTGTGGTGTGCATCCATGGAGACACCAAAGTCTACCCAGAGACTGCCGTGGACTTGGTCCCTAAACTCGGGGAGGTTTCATATGAAGTGGGGGTAGTGAAGAACCTGGTGCACCCCGTCATATTGGGTAATGACTTTCCCCGATCTAAGGATCTCTGGGGGAAAAATGTTTCTGATGGACAGTGTGATGAAGCTCCTATTGAGGGTGCGCAGTCCCGAGGGGCGGAACACAATGCTAGTGGGCCGTTAAACTTATGTGATAATGATGATAATGATGATGATGATCATGATAATGATGATGACCATGATAATGATGATGATGATAATGATGATGATGATGATGATCATGATAATGATGATGACCATGATAATGATGCTGATGCTGATAATGATAGTGATGATGATCATGATAGTGATGATGATACTGATCATAGTCATGATAATGATATTGATAATAATGATGACTGTGATAGTGATGAAATTCCTTTGCAGGTGATGTTGGGAGACGAGGATGGTGGTTCTCGGGAACCGAGTGTCCCTGACTTACCTGTGTCCTGTGACAATTTTGAGAGTGAACAATGGCGAGACCCCACTCTTAAAACGGCACAGGAAAATATAATTGTTCTAAATGAGGTTTCCCAAGAGCCTGGCTCTGAGGAGAGGTTTCCTCATGTTGCCATAAACACTCACCTGTTGTATAGGGACACTGAAGTCCAGGGAGAGGTCGTGAGCCAGCTCCTAGTACCTGAGCTATATGGAAGTATAGTGCTGGGGTTGTCACATAGTCACATACTTGAGGGACCACCTGAGGGAAACCAGGGACCAGATGGTGAAGTTAATGTTGTGGATGACATGTTAACTAAGGTTCCAGATCAAGATGTGAATGAGAATGAATTGTATAACCCTGACAGTGAGCAAGATGTGAATGAAAATGAAGTGTATAACCTGAAAGTGAGCCAGATGTGGCTGAGAAAAAGGGGTCAGACAGGGATAGTGGTAGTGATAGTGAATCATCTGATGACAATAAAGCAACCAGTGCAAATGAGGAAGGCATGGTAGCAGAGGAGGTTGAGAGTCCTGAGAGGAAGGCTGATGCTGACCTTGCAGCCAGACAGAAGATGGCATCTGAAGATGTTTTACAGTTGGCCGGTTCCCTGGCGAAGACTAAGGTGAAAGGAGGAGAGTTGAGCTTTAAAGGCAGGACTCTGAACCTGAACACAGCACAAGTGGATGCTGTTGAAGATGAGAAGTTGTCGGTGTGTGGTGTGGATCTGCATCATGCCAAGGACTCTGAAGGTGATGCTGCAGAGGTGGAAAAAGCCATAGAAGTGGTAGACACCAAACCAGATGCCTCATCAGTAGCTGCAACTCGTGAAGCTCAGGCTGGAAGTTCGGCGCCCGGAGTCCCAGCAGTGTTCCCGAGTGATACCAAGGATCTGGATAAGTCACAAGATGAGATTTTGAGACATCGGGCTGGCGTTGGTGAGCTCAAGCGCACTTTCAGGGAGGCTACATCGGAGCCACGTCCCAACAAATGGGAAAAGCGATGTGTCATTCCGTTGCCGCTACAGACACACGGGAGCCCAGATGGGATGCAGAACGTGGTGGAAGAGAAGAATCCGGCGGGTTCTGAGTATACAGATGCCGCTATCAAGGAGAACTTGAAAGCTGGAATAAATGGAGATATTGGAGACCAAAATGATGTGACTGAAGAAGTAGAATGTAAGACTGACGGTAGGGCTTCTGAGCATGTCCTACCAGAAGATTAGTAAACACCAGCACAGTCCTGTAATGGAGGTGCACCAGTAGGTTCCCAGGCCGTAATAGTTTGAATGAAAAGCTGGGCACACTCATATAGGTGAGCAGAAAGTAATGGTTTAATATACATACAGTAGTCACAAAATCAGACGTTTCGGTCTATCTCGACCTTCATCAGTGAACTACAAAAACGAAGTAAGACTAATGATAATGCATGAAAATAAAGTATGTACAGTGGAAAGTAATAGTGGCAGTCATATATAATAAGCAGTATAACTTTAGGATAACCACAACATCATGCCTCAGCAAAAATAACAATGAAAAGAATCTTTTATGATATCAGAAAAATTCAGGACATATGTGGACATACCTAGGTGAAGGTGACAGGCATCTTGGATCTTATAATGGTTAGAAACTGATTGTTTGTAATCTGGAAAGTATAGATATAGCGCTCACATAATCAGCAAAAGGTTTGTGCACAGTGCTGAGGAGATATAATTACCAAATAAAACATACCACTAGTATGAGATGGTGAAAACGTGGTTATGCTGTGGTATACAATTGGAAAAAGGAGAATTAGTGTGAAGTGTACATCCCCAAACAATCGCGTTTCTTTAAAAAAAACAATGTAAAACGTACCGGAGTGCAGATCACTTGTTGTGGGATAATAGTAAAGCAGTTTAGTGCTGTGAAGACAATATAGTAGCCTGTTCAACGCTGTGAATGAAGGCACCTTCAGAACAATAGACTAGTGCGGACGCAATCAGACTTACCGATACCGGAAGTAAGGAAGCTGTGTGCTGTGCGGCTCCAGACGCGGCATCCACCGCTAGTCAGGAGGGGCCGCTAAAATGCAGCGTGCATCTATATATAGGGAGTATCGTGTGTTGGTGAGCACAGCAGTGCATAGCGATACCGGAAGTGCCGTAAACCGGAAGTGGAGTAAGCGTTCCACGGGGGTGGGCGTGATGCGTTCCACAGGTGGGAGTGACGCTGATTTGCGTTCCATAGGGATATGCTTGCGTGTCACAGGCGATATATTGATCAGGGAGTGAAGAAAATGCTCAGTGATGAAAACAAAACTGTGTGATAGTCAATGAGGATGATTCTGTAAGGTAAAGAGATAATATTAGTTATATTTGCAAATACAGAATGTGAGTACTTTGGCAAAATTAAGTAAAATGGATTTAGTGACAATGTTAAATGTGGCACTGTCACCTTCATAATTCACAAAAAAGCACAAAGATCATAATCTTTATTAAGTCCCTTGGGATGCAACGTATCTAATTCGTGTATCCAATAAGCCTCTCTACGCTTGAGTAAAGTAATACGGTCACCTCCTCGTCGTGGCATAGGTACATGTTCCAGTACCTGGAAACGCAATTGGGATATGTTGTGGCTTTTGGCTTTTTTGGACACCTTGGTACTCAAAGATTCCCTTGGCAATCTATCTACTGATCTTTATTCTAAGCCAACGGATAGAAATAGCCTATTACACTTCTCCAGTTTTCATCCACAAAAGATGAAGGAATCCATTCCACAATCACAGATACAACGTGTGACAAGAATAGTCTCAGATTCGGATACCCGTTCTCTTCGTGTACAAGAGATGCAGTCCAAGTTCCTCGATAGGGGCTACCCACCACACACCGTAAGGTACAATCCTTCACACACCAGGATCACTGCTAATGATACCAGGATACGCATCCCTTTTGTACATGAGTTTCATCCTGCAGCGTACAAAATACACACAAGCATACGTAAACACTGGCACATCCTACAAACGGCTTATCCAACTATTGAAGCCTTTAAACAGCCTTTTCTACCATGTTTCAAAAGAGCACGTAATATACGTGACAAATTGGTTCGTGCTGACCTGGGCTCAACAAAACCAACTACCATACAAAGATTCCTGTCAACCCCAAAAATGGGTACATTCCCCTGTCTTAATTGCAATCAATGCAATAACATTCTCAGGGGTAATGCAATCTACCATCCCCACACGGGTAAACGTTACAACATTGACCAGTATTTTACCTGCAACTCGAATTTTGTTGTATACTTGATCAAGTGCCCGTGTGGTCTCTTATACGTTGGGGAGACTACCCAGAGCATTAAAAATAGGATTTCAAAGCATAAATCGACTATCCGTTGCAAGGATCTATTCCTACCCATTCCACAGCATTTCATTTCCAAAAGCCACAACATATCCCAATTGCGTTTCCAGGTACTGGAACATGTACCTATGCCACGACGAGGAGGTGACCGTATTACTTTACTCAAGCGTAGAGAGGCTTATTGGATACACGAATTAGATACGTTGCATCCCAAGGGACTTAATAAAGATTATGATCTTTGTGCTTTTTTGTGAATTATGAAGGTGACAGTGCCACATTTAACATTGTCACTAAATCCATTTTACTTAATTTTGCCAAAGTACTCACATTCTGTATTTGCAAATATAACTAATATTATCTCTTTACCTTACAGAATCATCCTCATTGACTATCACACAGTTTTGTTTTCATCACTGAGCATTTTCTTCACTCCCTGATCAATATATCGCCTGTGACACGCAAGCATATCCCTATGGAACGCAAATCAGCGTCACTCCCACCTGTGGAACGCATCACGCCCACCCCCGTGGAACGCTTACTCCACTTCCGGTTTACGGCACTTCCGGTATCGCTATGCACTGCTGTGCTCACCAACACACGATACTCCCTATATATAGATGCACGCTGCATTTTAGCGGCCCCTCCTGACTAGCGGTGGATGCCGCGTCTGGAGCCGCACAGCACACAGCTTCCTTACTTCCGGTATCGGTAAGTCTGATTGCGTCCGCACTAGTCTATTGTTCTGAAGGTGCCTTCATTCACAGCGTTGAACAGGCTACTATATTGTCTTCACAGCACTAAACTGCTTTACTATTATCCCACAACAAGTGATCTGCACTCCGGTACGTTTTACATACGTTTTTTTAAAGAAACGCGATTGTTTGGGGATGTACACTTCACACTAATTCTCCTTTTTCCAATTGTATACCACAGCATAACCACGTTTTCACCATCTCATACTAGTGGTATGTTTTATTTGGTAATTATATCTCCTCAGCACTGTGCACAAACCTTTTGCTGATTATGTGAGCGCTATATCTATACTTTCCAGATTACAAACAATCAGTTTCTAACCATTATAAGATCCAAGATGCCTGTCACCTTCACCTAGGTATGTCCACATATGTCCTGAATTTTTCTGATATCATAAAAGATTCTTTTCATTGTTATTTTTGCTGAGGCATGATGTTGTGGTTATCCTAAAGTTATACTGCTTATTATATATGACTGCCACTATTACTTTCCACTGTACATACTTTATTTTCATGCATTATCATTAGTCTTACTTCGTTTTTGTAGTTCACTGATGAAGGTCGAGATAGACCGAAACGTCTGATTTTGT
Organism: Oophaga sylvatica; assembly: GCA_033576555.1. Taxonomy (NCBI): domain Eukaryota; kingdom Metazoa; phylum Chordata; class Amphibia; order Anura; family Dendrobatidae; genus Oophaga; species Oophaga sylvatica. The sequence continues at coordinate 12,752,557 of JARQOD010000004.1, forward strand.
GACTACTGTATGTATATTAAACCATTACTTTCTGCTCACCTATATGAGTGTGCCCAGCTTTTCATGTCCTACCAGAAGAGCCTGAAGAAGGGGCTGAAGACATAAAGGACGTCCAACAGGTACAAGATGAATTGATTACTTCTCAGAAAAAACTCCAAACTGTGATGAAGGAGCGTGATGAGAGCCATGAGCATCTTCTGGAGAAGCTCAATGAAGTAAAGAAGGTTCAAGGGGAACTGGAGAAAAGTGAAAAACCCCCTATACCTTCTGTGATATTTGGTGACACATGGTCAGTGCACCAGGGACAGGAGGTACGTGAGTTTCTGAGGAAGAGTCAGCAGAAGTGTCCTGATGTGCCGGGTCGTACTTCTCTGGCCAGGCACTATATCGAAACTGAACCCGGCCCTAAGGTCAAGATGAAACCGTGCAGGATACCCGAGGCCCGCAGATAACATAGGCCTGGGAGGGTACAGGGTAGTGCGGATGCTTCAGATGAAGAGAAAGCTGATGTTGGCTATGGCTCAGGTGAAGATACAGATGACAGTAGTGAAGATGAAGCTGATGAGGGCCATGACTGGTCCAGAGTTCACTGTCTCGTTTGGATTATTGACCAGCCCTCCGGTCTGGATGACCAGCCCTCCGGTCTGGAGAAGAGGGGGGGGATATGTGAGACAGTGAGAGTATGTGTATTGAATGGGGTGTACATTTCGCCTAGATACTTTGCTGACTGGTATAAGGGAAATGTATGGCTTTGTAAACCTAGTGGTAGAGAAAGGTCACTACACCTTACATTCAGTACACACTTGCAGCTCAGGCCTGAAACCCATTCAGCTGTTAATTAGGAGACCAGAAGTAGGTGTCTGCGAACACAGTCAGAGAGCTCGCTTAGTCTGGACAAGGAGTCCCGGCACAAGAAGCAGTCTCCAGGAGTTTGAGCTATCTCAGTCTGGGTGCTCGATGTACCCCGGACACAGGAGTAGTCTCTGTGAGAATCCATGCGGATAGCAGCTGAATAGGAGGGGAGCTCTCTCAAGTCTGGACGTTGCAGGTGCCTTCAGACACAAGGAGGAGACTCTGTGAACCTCAATGCTGGTAAATGCTGGTAAATGCTGGTAAAAGCTGAACATATGTGTTGTTTTGGCCCCGGCTGGTAGAGTCGGGACCCGGATAGATAGGGAAATCTATCTAATTGTAGTAAGTGGCTAGACAAGCCTAGGTCTTCTGTTTATGATTTGTTTTATATTTGTTTGCTGTGGACTTTAATAAAGCTGGTTGCGGCCAGTTTTCACCAGAACTGCTGTCTGAATGAACTGTTTCTATGCCATTCTGTCTACCCGGACGGCGATCCCAGAGCTATATCCCCTGAAAAGCTTACACAGTTTACACATATAAATATCTATTTTTGTAAAAATTTTGGAGTCTTTTTCATTACTTCTTTGTACTCAAACACAAACACAAGTGTTATGACCATTAACACCAGACAGAGACTATGAGAATATGGGAAGTTGCATTCCACTCTTCCATCTTTGGCTCAGCCATCACCAGTTGATGAAGTATGTAACACAGTTGTGGGCAGGTATCACGAACAATGGCAGAGATGTTGGACGTGCCAATACAAAAATGCAGATGGAGTGCCGAATAGGATATGCCAGTAGTTAAGAAGCGACAAGTAACCTATTGTGCAGAGAACAATCAATGCACATGCACAAAGATTAATCAAACACACTATACATAACCCTTACACGACTGAATGTCCAAACAATCATAAGTTACATGTAGGCCAAGTACCATTTTACTCTAATGTCAATATTCACATCATTGTTCAGGTATTTCAAGGTGATATATGGCCTAGATTATGAGGATATTTCTGCAACAGCCATAAGGGTAAATGGAAACTAGTGGTAAAACACATCATCATAGACAGTATGTAGGTAATAAATCCAGACGTTGCGTAAGGAGAAGTCGCTCCTGTGCACAGATAGCTTTCCGCATCCTGCTAGGTGATCCCTGGCCGCACAATCTCCCACAAACCTAACATCTGGGAATGGTCATCAAACAAAACTGGACAAAATAATAAGGAAGAGTCTGCAGACATGCATACAAGCAGTGAAAATGGGCTTTATTGAGTGGTTGCCTCAAATGCGGACAAGCCCACATTCGCCTCCTCCTTCGCGAGTCAACGATCACTGGGTAAGGCTGGCCAAAGCGGCGGGACAAACCCAGTTGTACAACACTCTATCATTTGGTGTGAACTGAAGAGTGTCAGACATGTGGCAAACAAGCAGCAGCCCTCCAACACAAGCAGACCACAAAATGGCAAGATTGGGGGTTGCAACCGGATGCAAGGCAATAAATAGCCTTGCTGATGATGATTTGAGCATGAGTTTCAGGCCAAAAACGTTAAATGTCCATTTTTGCAAGGTGCGATGAAAATTACTGCTATACAAAGCCATACGGATTGCATACGGATGCTTACATGCGCTAAATACGCAGCCGCACCCTGAAAACGCATTAAATATGGATTGTTGTGCCTGCAACATTTTGGCGTAATACGGCCGTAAATACGGTCCATATTTTTGTAAGGTGAGTGTGTCCCCGGCCTATCGTAATCTCAGGGATTTTAACAGTCATGATCTCAAAGGCTCTTCTAAAGTTCTATGTTAAATGTGCAACTAGGGTATTGGATCTCCTCTATGCAAATGTTAAAGATGCCTATTCATGGTCTGCACTACCACCCTGGGGAAATCTGACCACAATCTCATACTATTGTCTCCATCTTATCAACCAGTTGTCAGCAAACAATCAGTGACTCTAATGGCCCCGTCTCACATAGCGAACACCAGTGATCCCGACAAAGATCAGGATCGCTGGTGTGTCGCTACATGATCGCTGCTGAGCTGCCAAACAGGCAGCTCAGCAGCGATCAGGACAGCGACACTGCGGTACCTTCGCCTAGTTACCCGCAGTATATGTTGGATACCAGCACACTGATGTAGGGATAAGGTAACCAAGGTACACGTCGGGTTCCAGGCGCTGCTCGGTGCCTGGAAACCCGACGTGTACCTTGGTTCCACTTCCTGCAGCAGTGCGCTGGTATCCAATGTACAGTCATGCCAAAAGTTTTGAGAATTACACAAATATTAATTTTTACAAAGTCTACTGCTTCACTTTTTCTAATGGCAATTTGCATATACTCCACAATGTTATAAAGAGTGATCAGCTTAACAGCAATTACTTGCAAAGTCAATATTTGGCTTGAAATGAACTTTATCCCGCAAAACACATTTCAACATCATTGCAGCCCTGCTTAAAAGGACCAGCTAACCTCTTTTCAGTGATTGCTCCATTAACACAGGTGTGGGTGTTGATGAGGACATGGCTGGAGATCAATCTGTCATAGATTAAGTAAGAATGACACCACTGGACACTTTAAAAGGAGGCTGGTGCTTGGCATCATTGTTTCTCTTCTGTTAACCATGGTTATCTCTAAAGAAACACGTGCAGTCATCATTGCAATGCACAAAAATGGCCTAACAGGAAGAGTATCGCAGCTAGAAAGATTGCACCTCAGTCAACAATCTATCGCATCATCAAGAACTTCAAGGAGAGAGGTTCCATGTTGCCAAAAAGGCTCCAGGGCGCCCAAGAAAGACCAGCAAGCGCCAGGACCGTCTCTTAAAGTGTTTCAGCTGCGGGATCGGGCTACCAGCAGTGCAGAGCTTGCTCAGGAATGACAGCAGGCAGGTGTGAGTGCATCTGCACGCACTGTGAGGCGGAGACTCTTGGAGCAAGGCCTGGTCTCAAGGAGGGCAGCAAAGAAGCCACTTCTCTCCAGAAACAACATCATGGACAGACTGATATTCTGCAAAAGGTACAGGCAGTGGACTGCTGAGACTGGGGTAAAGTTATTTCTCTGATGAATCCTCCTTTCGATTGTTTGGGACATCAGGAAAACGCCTCATTCGGAGAAGACAAGGTGAGCGCTACCACCAGTCTTGTCTCATGCCAACTGTTAAGCATCCTGAAACCATTCATGTGTGGGGTTGCTTCTCAGCCAAGGGAATCGGCTCTCTCACAGTCTTGCCTAAAAACACAGCCATGAATAAAGAATGGTACCAGAATGTCCTCCAAGAGCAACTTCTCCCAACTCTCCAAGAGCAGTTTGGCGATCAACAATGCCTTTTCCAGCATGATGGAGCACCTTGCCATAAAGCAAAGGTGATAACCAAATGGCTCAGGGAACAAAACATAGAGATTTTGGGTCCATGGCCTGGAAACTCAGGATTTGGTCCAGAAGTTGATTGAGAACATGCCAGGGAGAATTGCAGAGGTCCTGAAGAAGAAGGGTCAACACTGCAAATATTGACTTGCAGCATTAACTCATTCTAACTGTCAATATAAGCTTTTGTTACTCATATGTTTGCAATTATTATATTTCTGTCTGTGATAAAAACATTGTCAAACACACATAAAAACCAGAGGGCAGCAGATCATGTGAAAATATAATATTTGTGTCATTCCCAAAACTTTTGGCTATGACTGTACACGTCAGGTTTCCAGGCACACCCCCGCACCTGGAAACCCGATGTGTACCTTGGTTACCAGGAGATCGCTGGTCTCCTGCCTGTCACACGCAGCGATGCGTGCTGGCCAGCGGGAGACCAGCGATCAATAAAAAGGATCGCTGGTCTCCCGCTGGCCAGCACGCATCGCTGCGTGTGACAGGCAGGAGACCAGCGATCTCCTAGTAACCAAGGTACACATCGGGTTTCCAAGCGCGGGGCTGTGCCTGGAAACCCGACGTGTACATTGGATACCAGCGCGCTGCTGCAGGGAAGCTGTTAACCAAGGTACACGTCAGGTTTCCAGGCACCGCGCAGCGCCTGGAAACCCGACATGTACCTTGGTTACCAGCTCCCTGCATCAGTGCGCTGGTATCCAATGTACACTGCGGGTAACTAGGCGATGTTACCCACAGTGTCGCTGTCCTGATCGCTGCCTGTTTGGCAGCTCAGCAGCGATCATGTAGCGACACACCAGCGATCCTGATCGTTGTCGGGATCGCTGGTGGTGTCGCTATGTGAGACAGGGCCCTTAAACTAATCAGCAGCTGAGGAGGTCCTGCAAAAGACTGCTTTGACCTCACAGACTGGGAGGTGAATCAGGGGAGAGCATGATGATGTAAATTATATTGTCAGGAGAGAAACTGATTATGTAAATTTTTGTACTGATACTGTAGTACCAATTAAAAAGATTCAATGTTATGCAAATAACAAGTCTTGGATTACAAAAGAATTGAAATACTAAACAAGAAAAAACTGGCATTTAAAATGAAGGATACAAAGAAATTGAAATTGAAACATAGGGACTTAAAAGGGAAAATTAAGAATGCCCATGAGGCGTTCCGAATTAAATTAGAAAATAAATTGTTAAACAGCAATTCCATGGAGGTGTGGTCGGGCATGAAACAGTTAACTGGGTTTAAGGCAAGGTGGTAGTGTGGGGAAGTGAATCTGCCCATGGCTAAGAAAATGACTGAGTTTTTCAACGGATTCACCTACACTTGCGCAGCCCCTCAGGGTACAGCGCTGTCGCCTTTCCTCTTCACATTGTATACAGCTGACTTTCAGTATAAATGAGATCCCTGTCACCTCCAAAAATTCTCAGATGACTCAGTGATTGTAGGGGGACTGGAGGTTTGAGGAATATAGAAGGGTGGTTTCTGACTTTGTGGATTGGTGCCAGACTAAAGGCCCCGTCACACATAACGAGACCGCTAGCGAGATCGTTATTACGTCACTGTTTTGAGATCGCTGGAGATCCGTATCGTGATCGTTGGGGAGCTGTCAAACATGCAGAACTTCCCAAAGATTTCGGCCGCCCCAGCGATCTAACTAACGATCTCGTTGGTCGTTGGGACGCTTTCACAAAGCAGCTATTTCAACGATCCACACCTTGATAGGGGCTGTACTGTGTCACCAATCATCTCCGATTGGTGGACGCTACTGCGTTCTGATTGGGCGGCAGGTTTAAAATAAAGCCAGTTGTAGCAATTCCGTCCCTTTGTTCCTGTTTGCGTTCTGGTTTCGGATCGTAGCAGCGTTCTTCGGCTGTGACTCTGTATCCATTCATCTGGGCTTTGTTTCTGACAAGTGTTCTGGTTTGTGGATTGTAGTGTTCTTCGGCTGTGACTTCACACAACCCGGAGAATTCTGCTAAGATCTGCAATCCAACACGAGGTCAGAAACAAAGGATGGAATCGCTATTCTGTTGCTTTCTTTATGCACGGCGGGAAATGAGAATGCTGTAGCGACCACCAATCGGGGACGAGGGGCGCGAAAAAGTCCAATTTATGCACGCCTACGTGTTTCAGTTCTGAATCGCTAACGAGGTCGTTGGTTAGGTGTCAAATACAGCGATGCACACTGCCCAGCGGGAGCGCAACGACCCAGGAATGGTCCAGGAAGCTTTGTAACGATCAGCGATCTCACAGCAGGGGCCTGATCGTTGCTACCTGTCAGACGTAACGAGATCACTAGCAATCTCGTTATGTGTGACGGGGCCTTTTACTGTCTAGAACTAAATGTGAAGAAAACCAAGGAGTTGGTGGTGAGGTATAGAAGGAAAAAGAACGATTACTTACTGATCACTATTGCTGGCCTGGAGGTGGAGATGTTGAGAGCTACAAATATTTGGGGGTTCACTTTGACAGTAAACTCGATTGGAGGTGTCATACGGAGATTTACAAGAAGGGAGTGAGCAGACTGTACTTTCTACGGAAGCTCAGGTCGTTCAATGTGTGCAGTAAAATACTCAAGATATTTTACCAGTCTGTTGTGGCAAGCGCCATCTTTTTTGCTATCATTTGCTGGGGCAGTAGTGTGCGAGTAGCTGACGCTAATAAGCTCAACAAACTTATCAAGAAGGCAAGCGCGGCTGTTGGCCTCCATCTTGACTCTTGAGGAGGTAGTGGAAGATATGATTCAGAAGAAGTGTAGGGCTATAATGAACAATAATACATACCCTCTATACGAGCTTTTCTTGAATCAGAAGAGCACATTCAGCAGCCGTCTAATCCTACTTAGGTGCAAGAAGGAGAAATTCAGGAAATCTTTTGTGCCTACTGCTATGGAGATGTATAATAATTTCCTAAGGGTGAAAGACGACAATGACCTATGGCTGGTGCCCTAATGACAATGATCAGAGATTTAAGATTTAACCCCTTTCTGCCATCGGACGTACTATCCCGTCCATGTGACCTGGGCCCGTATGACCATGGACGGGATAGTACGTCTCAGCGATCGGACGCGCTCTCGGGGGGAACGCGGCCGATCACGGCCGGGTGTCAGCTGATTATCACAGCTGACACCCGGCACTATGTGCCAGGAGCGGTCACGGACCGCTCCCGGCACATTAACCCCTGGCACACCGCGATCAAACATGATTGCAGTGTACCGGGGGCACAGGGAAGCATCGCGCAGGGAGGGGGCTCCCTGTGTGCTTCCGTGAGACTCTCAGAACAGCGCAATGTATCGCGCTGTTCCGAAGGACCCTCCTCCCTGCAGGACCCCGGATCCAAGATGGCCACGGGGTCTTGCAGGGAGGTGGCTTCCTCAGCGCCTCCTAAGAGCAGGCGCTGAGAAAGCCTGCAGCACTGCCTGTGAGATCGCTGGTCTCACAGAGTGCTGTGCACACTGTCAGACCAGCGATCTGACTTTATACAGTGATGTCCCACCCTGGGACAAAGTAAAAATGTAAAAAAAATAAAAATAACGTGTAAAAAAAAATTCCAAAATAAAGGGAAAAAAAATATTCCCCAATAAATTCCTTTCTTCATGTTTATAAAAAAAACACAACAATAAAAGTACACATATTTGGTATCGCCGCGTCTGTATCGACCCGCCCTATAAACGTGTCCCACTAATTAACCCCTTTAGTGAACCCCGTAAAAAAAAAAAAAAAAAGCAATGCTTTATCATCATACCGCCGAACCAAAAGTGGAATAACACGCGATCAAAAAATCGGATATAAATAAACATGATACCGCTGAAAACGTCATCTTGTCCCACAAAAAACAAGCTGCCATACAGCATCATCAGCGAAAAAATAAAAAAGTTATAGCTCACAGAATAAAGCGATGCAAAAATAATTATTTTTTATATAAAATTGTTTTTATTGTATAAAAGCACCAAAACATAAAAAAAAATATAAATGAGGTATCGCCGTAATCGTACTATCTCGAAGAATAAAACCGCTTTATCAATTTTACCACATGCAGAACGGTGTAAACACACCCCCCAAAAGAAATTCATGAATTGCTGATTTTTGTTCATTCTAACCTCCCAAACATTGAAATAAAAAGCGATCAAAAATGTCACGTGCCCAAAAATGGTACCAATAAAAACGTCAACTCGTACAGCAAAAAAATAAGACCTCACATAACTCTGTGGGCCAAAATATGCAAAAATTATAGCTCTCAAAATGTGGTGATGCAAAAACTACTTTCTGCAATAAAAAGCGTCTTTTAGCGTGACAGCTGCCAAACATAAAAACCTGCTATAAATAGTAAATCAAACCCCCCTTTATCACCCCCTTAGTTAGGGAAAAATAATAAAATTAAAAAAATGTATTTATTTCCATTTTCCCGTTAGGGTTAGGGTTGCTGTTGTGAACAAGTTGGAGATGACTTAGGAACTGAAGCTCCCTCTGGTGGTTGCTGAGGGTATTGAACCTATGTTGAACAGCAGAAGTCCCACACCTGCAATTAATGATTGGTTGTCAGGTGGCACGGACTGGCCTGATATAAGTGAGCTGACCTCCCAGGGTCCTTGCTGGTGATCAATTGTTCTTCCTGGTCTAGGTTGGAATTCAGCTTGCTTTTCTGCTGTCTCCTGCTTGCATTCAGATAAGTCATTTTCAGTTTTTTTTTTTCTGTGGTTTGATTTCCCTTGCTTTTTTGCTGCATTGCTTTTTGTCTTCAGCCATGTCCCCTTTGGGGGGCTTTGGCTGGTCTCCGTTCGTTTTTTTTGTATCTGTTCATTTGCTCAGTTCTTGTGATATTTTACTGCTGGGTAGCTACGTGTCCACACCAGAGATCTGATATAGGTGGTTGAGACCGTATGGTCACAGTGTTTTTGGATTCAGAAGTGTTGGAGTTATTCCTAGGGTTTTTATGGGTTGCAGACAATATTCTCTCCTGTGCTGTCCTATCTAGACAGTTTTGGGCCCCAGCGTTTGCTCAATCTATTTTCTGTCTGTGTTCGTATTTTCATCTTGTATATGTTTGGGGGCTTCCTACTCTTTTGGGGTCTACTCCGAGGCAATTAGCTTTCCTCTTTCCATCTTCAGGGATAGCTATCTCTCCGGCTGTGACGAGGCGTCTACGGCACCGTAGGAACTGCTTCTAGTTGTGCGGTTAGTTTAGGGGTCTGCAACCAATTAGTTTCCAACCTCTCTGGTATTAGGCTGCCTATGAGGTTTTTTGCTCCTGCCTCCTCAGATACCAAAACATAACTGTTTGCGGCTAAAGTTAGGGTTAGGGGTGGGGCTAAAGTTAGGATTAGGGTTAGGGATGGGATTAGGGTTAGGGGTGTGTTAGGGTTAGGTTTGTGGTTAGTGTTAGGGTTGGGAATAAGGTTAGGGGTGTGTTGGGGTTAGGGTTGGAGTTAGAATTGGGGGGTTTCCACTGTTTAGGCAGATCAGGGGCTCTCCAAATGTGACATGGCGTCTGATCTCAATTCCAGCCAATTCTGCGTTGAAAAAGTCAAACGGTGCTCCTTCCCTTCTGAGCTCTGCCATGCGCCCAAACAGTAGTTTACCCCCACATATGGGGTACCAGCGTACTCAGGACAAATTGCACAATAACTATTGGGGTACAATTTCTTCTGTTACCCTTGAGAAAATAAAAATTTGGGGGCGAAAATATTTTTGTAAAAAAAAAAGATCTTTCTGTTTTTACGGCTGTACGTTATAAACTTCTGTGAAGCACTTGGGGCTTCATAGCGCTCACCACACATCTAGATAAATTCCTTGTGGGGTCTATTTTCCAAAATGGGGTCAATTGTGGGGAGTTTCCACTGTTTAGGCACATCAGAGGCTCTCCAAATGCTACATGATGCCCGCAGACCATTTCATCAAAGTCTGCAATCCAAAACGTCACTACTTCCCTTCCGAGCCCCGACGTGTTCCCATACAGTAGTTTTCTCCCACATATAGGGTATCAGCGTACTCAGGACAAATTGGACAACTTTTGGGGTCCAATTTCTCCTGTTACCCTTGGGAAAATAAAAAATTGGGGACGAAAATATTTTTGTGGAAAAAAATTATGATTTTTTATTTTTATGGCTCTACGTTATTAACTTCTGTGAAGCACTTGGGGGTTCAAAGTTCTCCCCACACATCTACATAAGTTCCTTGAGGGGTCTATTTTCCAAAATGGGGTCACTTGTGGGGGGTTTCCACTGTTTAGGTACATCAGGGGCTCTCCAAACACAACATTGCGTCCAGCCAATTCTGCGTTGAAAAAGTCAAACGGCGCTCCTACCCTTCCGAGCTCTGCCATGCACCCAAACAGTGGTTTATCCCCACATATGGAGTATCAGCGTACTCAGGACAAATTGCACAATAACTTTTGGGGTCTTGTTACCCTTGGGAAAATAAAAACTGGGGTGAAAAGATAATTTTTGTGGAAAAAATATGAATTTTTAATTTTACGGCTCTACGTTATAAACTTGTGTGAAGCACTTGGGGGTTCAAAGTGCTCACCACAGATCTAGATAAGTTCATTAGGGGGTCTAGTTTCAAAAATGGGGTCACTTGTGGGGGATTTCCACTGTTTAGGTACAACAAGGGCTCTCCAAATGCAACATGGCATCCAGTCTCAATTCCAGCCAGTTTTGGTTGGAAAAAGTCAAATGGCGCTCCTTCCATTCCGAGCTCTGCCACGCACCCAAACAGTTTCCCCCCCACATATGGGGTGTCAGCGTACTCAAGACAAATTGGACAACAACTTTTGGGGTCCAATTACCTTGGGAAAAATCAAAAATTTGGGACTAAAAAATCATTTTTGTGGAAAATTGTTGTTTTTTTTTTCACACCCAGGCGTTATAAACTTTTGTGAAACACTTGGGGGTTCAAAATGCTCACAACAGATCTAGACAAGTTCCATAGGGGATCTAGTTTCCAAAATGGTGTCACTTGTGGGGGGGTTTCCACTGTTTAGGCGCATCAGGGGCTCTCCAAACGTGACATGGCATCCAATCTCAATTCCAGCCAATTTTGGTTTGAAAAAGTCATACTGCGCTCCTTCCCTTACAAGCTCTGCCGTGTGCCCAAACAGTGGTTTTCCCCCATATATGGGGTATTGGCTTACTCAGGAGAAATTGCACAACAACTTTATCTGTCCATTTTCTCCTTTTACCCTTGTGAAAATAAAAAGTTTGTAAAAGATCATTTTTGTGACTAAAAAGTTAAATGTTCATTTTTTTCTTCCATGTTGCTTCAGCTCCTGTGAAGCACCTGAAGGGTTAATAAACTTCTTGAATGTGGTTTTGAGTACCTTGAGGGGTGCAGTTTTTAGAATGGTGTCACTTTTGGGTATTTTCTGCCATATAGACCCCTCAAAGTGACTTCAAATGTGAGGTGGTCCCAAAAAAAATGGCTTTGTAAATTTTGTTGTAAAAATGAGAAATCGCTGGTCAACTTTTAACCCTTATAATTTCCTAACAAAAAGAAATTTTGGTTCCAAAATTGTGCTAATGTAAAGTAGACATGTGGGAAATGTTGTTTATTAACTATTTTGTGTGACATATTTATCTGTTTAAAGGGAATAAAAATTCAAAGTTTGAAAATTGCGAAATTTTCAAAATTTTTGCCATATTTGCATTTTTTTCAAAAATAAACGTTATATCGAAGAAATTTTACCACTAATGTGAAGTACAATATGTCACGAGAAAAAATTCTCAGAATCGCGAAGATCTGTTGAAGCGTTCCAGAATTATAACCTCATAAAGAGACAGTGGTCAGAATTGTAAAAATTGGCCCGGTCATTAACGTGCAAACCACCCTTGGGGTTAAAGGGGTTAAGTACCTGCACTTACTCAAATTTGTCTGTTACGTAATGTGGTTTTGTGTCTAGGAATTACTTTATGTAATGCTGTTTGTAATGTTGTAATGTTTGGAATGCTGTTTCTAACGCTGCTGTAATACTATAATTTCCCTCAGGATCAATAAAGTGTATTGTATTGTATCGTAAAGCAATAACTTTTAATTATCCAATCAATATAGTCATATGAAGGTTCGGTTTATTAAGAAGATTGTGTGCGTTAAATATACAATTTTTCTGCAAGTATACTGTACTGACTGATTATTCTTTGTTGGGGGTGCTACGCACTGGTGGACAAAGTCAGAAAAGGGCCCCTGTGCAAGTACAATACATGGGCCCTTTGCAGCCCAAGATCTCCTAAAAACGCAAAATTGCACCTGCTTTGGAGGTATAAATGGGCCCCCTCACCTCTTGGGCCCCTGTGCGGCTGCACAGGTTGCACCAATGATATGTCCGCCCCTGGTGCTACGTCATTAAATGAAAGAGCAGCAATTCTATCATTTTTTTCTTTTTGCAAGAATTGTATTAGAATATTCATCTCCAGGGCCGGCGTCAGCACCCGGCGCACCCAGACAAGTGCCGGGGCCCTGAGCAGGAGGGAGGGCCCACTTGCTGTCAGGGAAATCGGCGCGCTATTGGAGGCCCAGTGCATGCGCCGGTGTCGGCATCCATGAGTGACCCCCCCCTTGCTCAGGGCCTCGTCACTTGTGATACTCACCTCTCACCATTCCACCCCTGCGATGTCTTCCGCGTCTTCTCACTGTGACATTCAGGTCAGAAGGCGCTGTGACTTCACGTTTGTGCGCCCTTTGCCAGAGCAGTAATCAGTCACAGTGAAGAAAGCCAGAAGACACAGATGGTGAGAAGCCCGGAGCAGAGCAGCAGACTTATAACAGTAATACTTTATTAGTTCAAAATTAAAATTCTGCAATACAGAATTTTACACTCACAATTCTAAAGTAGGTGCCGTGTCGCACTCTGCTAGGTGTCGTAGTGGGGAATCCAAGACAATGCAAACTAAATATATGGAGTTAAGGAAACTGTCCCTATATTATCCCTTCAAAAAATTCCCTACCTTGCCACGGAGGTTGGCACACACATACTCAATAATTATATATATTATTAACGATGGTACTTATCCCATCACGAAACACTGTCTTGACTTGGTTCTCCTGACTAGTTTGTTGGGGTTCATCAGGAAACTTCAGGTGGAGCAGGTACAATCAGGGCCGGCGTTATCGGCAGGCAGACCAGGCAGCTGCCTAGGGCCCCCGCTCCCCCAGGTGCCCCCCCGCCTGCTGAAAGTGCCGACTCCCCCCGCCGCATTGAACTATACCAGCATCATAGGCCACTTGAAACAAAAGTTCCCATTATTTTTTTTTTTATTCCGCTTTACAAGATATGGACGATGATGGTATTGATGGCGACTTGGAACTTTACCACATCCCCACCAGGAAGATGAAGATCACAGCTGCAAACAATGTGCAAAAAAGGCCACGAATGTCTGGAAATTCATTTCTCTTGGGCAAACTTTACCTCTTACTAAAGTGGTACAGAATGAAGCATACACAGCTCCCATGTCTACTCAGCACAACACTAAGCCACCTTTATTGCACACAAAGGCTCTAGCCGACGTGTCACGGATACTTGTCATAAAGGAGGCCCACTTATAAAGAGTCTGTCTTTAGCTCTTTAGAAGGCCTAGAAATGAACATTAATAATTTGCATCCAAGAGTCACAGAGGAAGATATCATGGAGCTTTTCTGTGTATGTGGTGCCTTGAAGCGCACCTGCTTGTTGAGTTCCAGAGTTGCAGAGGTTGTGTTTGTAAGAAAGGAAGATGCAGTTGGTGCCTACAAAAAATACAACAGATACCTAGTTGGACAACCAATGAAATGCAATCTTCCTTTGAATGGTAGTGTGATAACATCAGACCAGCCCATTAAGACTAGCGAAACCCCATCAAAGAAGGAATGTTAATGTTGAAGAAACACAAACTCCTCCAGTGTTGCTTACAATCCTCCAACTGAAGTTGATCCTGATATTATCTTAAAAGCACTCTTTAAATCCTCAGGGTCATCAGCAATCATCCAACTACCTGCATTTAAGATTAAGCTCTGATGACACCAACACAACTTGGAGACTGTAATAAGAGAGATTCACAATTCACATATGGGCCCACAGACTCCTTTAAAAATAAAAATTCATTTTTCTTTTTGTTTAACGCTGGTGATGATCACCAGCCGGTAGGTGCTGTTTGAAGGAGTGTGGCATCGAACATTGGACTGTTCCCAGCTACAGTTCACCTTTGTTGTGGGGCAGTTGCGTTATTGCATCAAGAATTTCCGTTTTCCCCTTGCTCTAGTATTGTGATACAGCACGATTATGGTTCTATTGTGCTGTCAAGGGAGGCTAAATAAATGTTGAATAATTTGTTTACATTTCTTCAATAAACTTTTTCAAATGAAAAGATAATCTTTGTTGTTTTGTAGTTTTAATATTGGAATTTATATAAAGGTATCTCAAGACCTTCATATTCCTTTAAATGGGGGGGGAATTACTAAGTGTTCGCCGACTGTGTTTTAGACAAATACATTTTTTAGGCCTAATTAATGTTTCACACTGTACAAATGTAATCCAGAACTGTTCAATCGTAGGCAATACTTATTGCCCTGCGGCTGAAGCATTTTGTGATATCTGTGATATTAAGACAGGGTAATGATGAAGGGAAAGATATCACGGTAATAGTGATCTAAATACTGAGATGTGTACAGAGGAATGCTGGGAGGACACAGATTGTGGTTTTCTATCAATTTCATCTGCATGTAAAATTTGTTATGTAATGCTGATAATTTAAAAAAAGTTACTCTAGTGTTGACAAGGCGCAGTGCCATACAACGACTATCTATTTGCTCTTCCTGCCCAACTCTATGATTTTTTTAAATTGATATTTACAGTATTTGAACTCCTCATTGGGAGGGGGGAGACACAAGAAACGATAGGTGAACTCTGAAGAGACCACTAACACCCCTTTGCAAACAATAACGTGGCTGCTGCATCACAGACTAAGTTCACCCTCGTGTTCTAGTGGTGGTGTCTGAAGAGATGTGGAGGATGTCCTCCCGTGAATCTTTTCCCAATTTAAAGGAGCGGGTCTCCTATACTTGGAATGCTCATACACTAAGTGCATGGGCTGACAAAAATTTCCCCCTGGGGTATATGTTTGTTTGTTTTTAATTTTAGGGGCATCATAGACACCCTTGCAAAATAATAGACTGGCTGTAGCATCACAGAACAATGTTCACCCTGGTGTTCTAGTGGTGGTGGATGATGAGGCGTGGAGGATGTGTGGCGCCCCTGCGGTCCAGTCGCCACAGAGGTATTGCACCTCATCCAGAGGTGTGGTACCCCACTCTCAGGTAAGGAGGGGTCATTACCCAGGATTCTGACACTTGCACTCAACACCAGTCCTCTCATGGCCAGGGGAGAGCTGGATAGAGGGTAGGGTGGAGAAAGAGGAGTAGAGAGGAGCTTGTAGTGAGTGAGCAGTGACAGTTGGGGAAGGACAGTCAGTCAGAGCTGGGGACTTGAGCAGTGAAAAGCTCGCCCAGCTGCAGACGACAGTAGCAAGAGGGAAAGAAAAGACAGAAAGATAAGCTACTGAGGAAGGAATAAGGGGTCCTAGGGGCACGGTTAGTGAGAAGTCCACTTGTCGGGCCCATATCTACACTGACCGCTGTCAGGTGGAGGGAGCAGGTCGCAGTTAGAAAACTGGCCCCAAAACTAGTGGAGAAACTAAGGATTCAGCTAGAAAACCGAGGCTGCAGTATCTGCATGTGCTACAGCCATCCCCACATACATTCGCTGAAAAGGCAGACATCTAGGATCAAGGGTCTGACCAATGTCCCTCAACAAGATCCGAGTTTGCTGGCTTGGGACACTGTATGTGAAGGCGCAGGGCAGGAGAGGAGGAAACCAGTGCAGTGAGACGGCCAGGAAAGGACCATCTGAAGGGAATCCTGGTGAGGTGACTACCAAATTACTTGGGAGCTGGCAGGACCACAGACCTGGAGGACACAGCACCCTGGCTGGTGACTGTAACAACAGAACTGTGAGTAAAAGTTTGAAGACTGCACCCTGCTGTGTCCTAAGTTTATTTGCTGCGTCATCTGCCCTGCACTACAACCACCATTATCTAGAGCACCATAATCTGCCCTGGGGAGTAGCTCTGCCTGTGGAGAGCTAAACAAACTCTGCTGCATCAACAACTGCCTCAGTGGACTGAATCTGCTAACACCTTACTTGCCGAATACCACATGTGGCGTCACAAATCTCTTATAAACTTCATCCCTTATCATATTTTCATTGGAAGCCCAGGGCCACGGACCGGGTCACTGCTGCCGTGACAAATCCCCTTAAGAACCGGCCCGGTACCGAGTATCCCCATGGCCCTGGCGGGCACTCCATTTTGACGTCACGAACAGAATTTAACGACCCGGCACCACCGGGTCCCGTGTGCCTTAGACCTAATTGAACAGTAAAGTCGCGGCCATTGCGGTAACACGTGGCATGCTGGGAGGCGTGTCATCGTGGGCGGCACCAGTCCAAGGGCGCGAAAATTATGCCTACCCACAGTAGATACTTCTGTGCTTTAAGAACTTGTCAATCGGCCAGCGAGATCCGCCTCCTGAATGGCGGGAAAAGAAGAAAAAAAAAACGCCCATGAAGGAGAGCGCGAACAGCACCTGGGTGCACCAAAGGACCCGATAGGCAAGATGGCGAGTGGGGATACCCGGATCGTGGGTGGAAGCCAGGGGCTTCCCCAGCCAACCGGAGGAATATCATCGTCAGCTGCCTGCAGCGGACCCAGAGTTCCTGGGAGCGGAAGTAGAGGAGCTCAGCAACCAACTCCTGCTGTCACAACTGTCCACAGTGTCCAGGTGGAAAGCAGCCCTGAAGTGAAAACTGGTGGAGCAGCGTCCCATCCGGCGGCCCCTGATCTCAGAGGAGGAGACGTCTGATACTGGAATAACACCAAAAGCATGTACTGTCGCCATCCCTGCCCAGTAGCTGAGGAGCTTTTAGTAGGCCCAGTTACCGCGCTGCCAGTCCGCGAACCGGGCCTGGTTCGTGCTCATCTGGAATGGGACTGATCCTCAGGTATAGAGGATGATCTGGAGGCTTCGCTCCAGCCCACAAATCTGCCCAGGGAGGTATATGCGGAGAAAGTGGTGTGTGCCGCTGGGCAAACACTGCGAAGGATTTAATCGGTTCCCTGGGGAAGATCAGAACGAAGAAGAGAGGGTGGAGGTCCTTAGCTGGAGGAATAATAACCAACAGCACACCAGGAGAAATAGTGTGGCTGGGACCGAGTACCTTGGACAGCTGCCGCCATCAGGTTGCGGAAAGCTTCCGTCTCCACGAGCCTAAAAGGCAACATTTGAGCGCAAGCAGACGAGAAATTTGTGAATTTAGTGCTGTGGCCTGTGGGGCGTTGGATGTGTACTTCCACTTGCGTTCCAATGACTGTGTTATGGACAACTGAAGGTTGCACTGGGACAAGGATGTGCTTAATGATGGTGCTAGTTGAGTGTGGGTAGCGACAGGTGCAGGGCAGGAGGCATCTTCGCATGCACCGTGGACAGGGGATTGGCTTTCACGCACAAAAGTGAAAGAAGCAGTGGTGTTGCCCGCAGACACATGTTCCTGGTGCCTGTGGTTCGGCCCATAAATTCAGGTGCTTTGCTGCCATGTGCCTGATCATGCTGGTGGTGGTCAAGCTGATAGTTTTGCTACCCCTGCTGATGCGGGCATGGCAGGTGGTGCAAATGCCTGATTGAGTTATGGCAGAGTCTTTAAAAAACAACCAGACTCGGGAAGACCTTACAGTTGGACTGGCAGCTTCCGTCATGTTGGTGTTGTGGGAACGGTTGTTCACCTTCTGTCCGTGGCCACCACATGCTTCTTCCAGCCTTTGGTGTGCTACGTCTCCACCCCCCTGTGTGCTGCTGTCCTCGCTCTGCATGTCCTTACCAGGTTGGGTCAGTTACTATATCATCCACCACCTCTTCTTCCACTCCGCACCCTGGTCCTCCTCCTGACTTCCTGGCAGTTGTGTCTCATCATCGACCACCTCTTGTGCCCACCGTTCCCACCGTTCCCTTTCATGTGACAGTGGCTGCGGCAAATATTTGGGCATCGCTACAGGGAAAATCTCATCTTGCCCCGCTTCAAGTGGACCAGGCGAGAGGCCCGAATCGATAAATGGAAAAGTGAACAGCTCTTCGGAGTGTCCAAGTGTTGGATCAGTTTCTCAGGGCACTCGCTTGGTGGGAGGAAGGAGGATCAGGGTGAGGAAAATATGCAATCCAGACTCCCATATTACTACCACATAGTGGACCTATAATGCCACATACAAGGAACAAATACCGCCACACCATGACCAGACCACATATTACCACCACATAAGTGACCTATTATACCACATAAAAGGGGAAAAAAATACCACTGAACCATGACCAGACACCATATTACCACCACATAGTGACCTATAATACCACATACAAGGAACAAATACCACCACACCAGCCCAATTACATTTTACCATCACAAAGTGACTGATTACACAAACTGATCATTAATAAAAAAAACACAATACTAATGTCACCATCAGTGCCATTATACACCAGATCTGTATTTTTAGTATGCAGTGTCGTGAAACAGGTAATACAGTGATTACCGGACATTTTACACGGGAGCTCTGTATATAGAGTCAGTGTACAGGAAATACAGTGATCACCAGTGACATTATACCCAGGACTTTTATATTGTGTATTGTGTACAGGTAATACAGTGATTACCAGTGACATTATACACAAGAGCTCTGTATATAGTATACAGGTATTACAGTGATCATTCGTGACATTGTACACAAGACCCTGTATATAGTATACCGTTATAGTTCATTGTAGAGGTAACACACCCAGTGACGTCTCAAAGGGGAAGTCCTTCACCTTCACTTTTCATCTTCATTCAGCACAGACCGCCATAACTTCTTCCTGCCAGGACTCATCTCTGTAGGAAATAACAGTTATCTAGAGCAATGCTTGCAGAACACAAAACTTATTTTTTGCCAACTTTTACACTACACCAATGAAGAAAAAAAGGTGACATAGTGACGCTTTGCCAGTAACAGGACTCCCCCACCATTGAGAAACAATAACCCTCAAAAAAATAAAATACATGACTGTAGTAATAAATATCCCTTAATTAGCCCCCATGGTAAAAATCTCCCCTCATGGCCCCTTGTGTCTCATTCCTGACTCATCCATATGTTCTCTCATCCTGCCCTCATGAGTAATTCCATTCTCCCCATGTGATGTCCCATCCTGCCCCATAATGATCTCCCCATTTCCCGCCCCATCGGTCTCCTCCTGCCTCATGTTCCGCCCATCGTCTCAAACCTGCCCCATCTGTCTCCATCCTGCCCCATATTTGGCACCATCTATCTCCAACCTGCCCCAATTCCACCCCAGCTGTCTCCATCCTGCCTCATGATCTCCCCATCCGCCCCATCGGTCTCTATCCTGCCCCATGTTCCATCCTGCACCATGTGTCCCTCGTGCCCCATCGTCTCCATCCTGCCCAGATTCGCACCATGTGTCTCCATCCTGCCCATGCACATGGCAATAGATTTAACTGAGCCTACTGTAGCGGGCCCCAACGCAGTCAGGGGAGAATTCCCTGATGGCGGCCCTTGGTGTTAACCTTCAAGCGAGAGAATCGGCCGATTATGACACACTCGGCTCAAACCTCATCCAGTGTCATTTAGTGTGACCTGATTCCCCTTTGATGAAAGAATCGAGCACATGAGAAACAGAGAATTAACTTCCCTTCTTCTGTTGTTGAGGCCGTGGATCATGGCCTGCACGAGATGATGGCTGAATGCAGCCGTGTTACAACCAACCATAGACTTGATGGGGTGTTATCCGAATTTCGTAGTCTTCAGTCACAGTACGGAGGCTTCACACTAGAGAGGAATCGGAGATGCAATGCGGGAAAATACGCAGCCCGGACCGGTGACGTAACTGAGTCTGCACACCCCACACGGCCTAACCCGTGGGTAAACTGTTGAGCGTGGAAAAAATGCCAGTACATTTTTCCACGCCAAAGTTTACCGCGGCAGCCTGGAGGATGCGCAATCATTTACATCACCGGTACCACTGAGGTTTGGGCACCAATTCATTCATCCACAGTGTTTACAGCCGGGCCGGTCACATTTATCCGCCCCCCGGTTTAAACTAATTTACCCCGTATGGTTATTCGTGGGCACAAAACCCACGACAGGTATGGTAATTTTTGTTTTTTATTTTGATTTCTTACAGGAGATAGGGGTTCGCTTGAATTTATGCGGCTTTAATAGGTTTAATTAAAACAATAAAGGGTTGTCGGTCATTTCTTCAAATAAAGGACTTTAATCTGGCTGTTTTTTTTTTAACCACTTAAAAACATAGGATTAGAATGAGAGGTGTCTTTTGACACCCTCCATTACTAACTGGGTTAACATCACCTTACACAAAGGGACATTAACCCTTTATTACCCATAGCCACCGCTACAGGGTAGTGGGGGAGGCTAAGCCCCCGGAATTGGGCATCTTAGTGAGCGCCATTTCTGGGCAGCGTGTGTGGTGTTTGAACTAGGGGGAGGTCAATATCCATGCCCCTCCTAGGCTATGAATTATCAGCCCGCAGTGTTGCATAGCCTTTTCTGGCTATAAATTATAAGAGGACCCCACCATTTTTGGGGGGATCCCCCTATTTTAATAGCCATAAAGGCAAATAAAAAGCTGCGGGTGATATTATAGCCTGGGAAGACCATGGATTACCCCTTCCCAGGCTATAAACATCTGCCTCGCTGTCGCTTTCCTTCTCTGGGCAGAAAATTGCGCGGAGCCCAAAAAATTTTTTTTGGCTTGGAGGGAAATTGTTTGGAGACAATAAATAGGCTCCAGAAAAATTTTACTTTAAAAATTTCAGGCCGGGATCCATTATAGTCCATTTTACAGGTCTGCGATAAAATCAAGGCATACGGATACTTAGATGCGAGGAAACACACCCGCATTGAAACAAATTACAACAATAATGTTCGGGAACATTTGTGCTTCCGGGCGTCAAATTGGACCGATTTTTTTTAGTTTAGGGTGACTCCAGCTCACTGCAAATGATTTTTCACCCCACCAATTCGGTCTTGGAAAAAAATCACAGATCTGCCCTGCCCCATAGTTAACATTGAGCCGAGTACTATCTGATAAACTGCACATACAATACTAATAATACCTGATGGTGGCCCTGTTTCTCAGTGAAGAGACAGCGTGAATTTGCCTCTTGGTGACTTCAGGCGAGCACGGAAAATGAATATCGTACCGATTCCCATAAGACATAGGAGAATTACATGGGACCACCCACCCTACGGTAACAAATCATAAGTGAAGATGAGAAACCCCTATAATGGCCTCAACATTTTTGATAAATAACCTTTCGGTTCTTACTGTTATTTCCATTGAAGCGTGGAACAAACCCTGAAAGAGCATTTGGGGATTTATAAAAGAAACGTTGGGTATAAAGGTTTTCCACTACTTTTATAATGACACATATCCTTAGGATAGGCGCCATTTAAATCGGGGGGGTGGGCACCTCCAAATACACTACAAAATCAAAAACTAGGCCTCCAATGGGCAATGGCCAATAAGAGATTCCAATAGAGAGAACTGTAAACAGGAGAGGACCTGTTCCCGCCTCCTGAAAAAGAAAACCTTCAGGAATCGCCAGTTTCCGGAATTCAGGCAAAGGGGGGTTGGGATTTGCTGACTTTCCAGAGTCAGATGTCTCTTCTTCTTCTTCTGCCCGGTGCTGCCGCCCTGGCCCCCTCGCTACGCCTCCTGCCCCCATATATCACAAGGAGAACTGACGTAGTTATATTACAGGAGGAACGTTTATTAACCGAGCGGTTACATTTAGTATTATACAGTGTGGGATTACAAGGAAAGGAAAAACACAATCCCAAAATGAAAAAACCAAAATACCCGAAGTGACCAACACGGGACATACGACAACCCCTGCCGTGAGAAGAAAGGTGGAGTAAGGTTGTCAACAATTTTATGATGGCAGTTAACACTCCTGTTACACTTTATTATCAATTCCTCACTATTGTAAATTATAGGCCGCGCTCTGCACCTCGGCCTATTGTAAGGCCCAGATTGTGACTGGCTTCATAGGAAACTGCCAGGGACTTAACAGCAATCCGGATTAAACATATATATACAAGTGGAAACGACTGCAAGACTGAAAAAGGATAAATCAACAGAAGATATAAAAAAAATAGGAACAAAAAAAAAAAATTAACATATTGTATCTTCCCAGTTACAAAAAAATGACAATTAAACATAAAATATTTCGTTTTCCCCCCGTCCACAAAATCCAACATGTTTTAAAAAAAAAATAATTTCACCCGTACAGTGAACACCAAGAAGCAAAAAAAGGAAAGAAAACAAAACTCCAGAATTTCTGTATTTTTCCGTCACCCACAATCCCCTGAAAAAATCAATCAAAAGGATCACAATATTGTATAGACCGGAAAATGGCATCTTAAAACTCAGCTCATCAGTAGAAACAACCCCAAAAGAAAGCAATCCTAAAAAAGGGGAACAGAGAAATTTGTTTTCAGGCACTTTTACACATTGGGGTTTTTTAACCTCAGTATTTGTGTCAAAACCAGGAAGGAACAATCAGGGGAAAGTTAATAAACACTCACCACTTCTGTTTATCACCACCCTGGTTTTGGCTCAAAAACTGATTGTGGAAAGTGGCCTAAAGGGGCACACGAGAGGAAAAAAATGTCCAAGTTTATCCAAAAAGGAACAATTATTTTCCACTTACCGTGTACAATTAGTTTTTTACAGCAACACTATTAACCATTTGTTTCCGTTGCAGAAATTGTAATGATCGTACACCCAAAGACATGAATGGGGAGTCCTGCGGCATGTAATAACATTGGACCAAGGTGGGGGGAAATATAAGGTCGTGTGCAGGAGCCCCGAGGGTCGTTCTCCAGACGGTCTTTTTTGATATGAGTGAATTGGTGAGAAAGAAAAAGACGGCGCCAGAAAAAGTCGGCAGGGAACAAGAAATCACAGCATGCGCGAGTACCGTATTTTCCGGCGTATAAAGACACCTTTTAACCCCTGAAATCTTCTTAAAATTCGGGGGTCCCCTTAGGGCGGGTACGGACTAATCTCATATGTGGGGGGAGTGGCTAGATACAAAGCAAGGGGGCTCCTCACAGGGAAGGTGTTTGGAGAATCCCCTTTACCCATTGTCCGTGCATCCAGATTCAATCTGTCCCAAATCTCGGGAGGCGAGATCTGAAATGAATGGGGCCGCCTACACGGCCATTTCCCAAAAGCCCCACATCGCAGCAATGGACTGCCAGGGCCTCCGGGCTTTGAGGAAATGCCGGCAGACCCCGACTCTGCGCAAAGAGCACCGCTGCCACAATGAGGAAAGGGGGACCAACTTACACCTTCTCTGTGAGATGCCCCCTCCCTTCGCACAACCACTCCCCCCCCCCATATGCAATTGTCCGCACCCCCCTATAAGAACATCCCGTTTATAAGAAGACCCCTCACTTTTTTTTAGAAATTTTATTATTTTAACTGGAAAAAGTTGTGGGGTCATCTTATACGCCGGAAAAACGTATCTTGTGTAAAACGGATGAGACTCCTATTGAATCTTGGGAGCGTAAAAAATAAAAAAATTCTGCCATACAGGCCACGGTATAGATCGATTTGTTTGGAACTTGTAATTCTGTAAACAGGAACCTGTAAATGGTTAATAGCTGCTGTAAAAACTAATTGAACACAGAGGACCAAGTGGAAAAAGATCGTCCCACTTTTCTAGGAAACTCTAAATTTTTT
>JARQOD010000004.1:12776731-12914357 GCA_033576555.1 Oophaga sylvatica
GCTTTGTATGCAGTTGTGGGAAGAAGAGATAAGAGGGGAGTAGAGGAGGAGATCTTGAGAGGATCGAAAGTTGGGTGTGGGTATGTACCGGAAGACTATGTCACAGATGTATGGAGGAGACAGATTGTGGATGGCTTTGTAGGTCATGGTTAAGGTTTTGAACTGGAGCCTCTGGACGATAGGAAGCCAATGAAGGGCTTGGCAGAGAGGAGAGGCTGGGGAATAACGGGGAGACAGGTGTATTAGTCGGGCAGCAGAGTGCAGGATGGATTGGAGTGGTGCCAGAGTACTAGAGGGAAGGCCAGAGAGTAGTAGGTTGCAGTAGTCGAGGCGGGAGATGATAAGGGCATGCACTAGTGTTTTTGTAGTTTCATGGTCAAGGAATGCACGGATCCGGGAAATATTTTTGAGTTTGAGACGGCAGGAGGAGGCGAGGGTTTGGACATGTGGCTTGAAAGAGAGGGCAGAGTCGAGGATCACTCCGAGGCACCGAGCATGCGGGCTTGGGAAAGTGAGCAGCCATTGACGTTGATGGACAGTCTGGTGGGGGGTAGAGTGAGATGGGGGAAAGATGATGAATTCTGTTTTGTCCATGTTCAGTTTTAGAATGCGAGCAGAGAAGAAAGCAGAAATAGCAGACAGACATTGTGGGATTTTGGTTAGTAAGGAGTAGTTAAGAGACTGCCAATGTTAAATAAGTTTTATCTGGGTATTCTGGGTTCTAGACAAATTTCTGCAGTCACTTTATGTGACATCAGGCTCTCAAAATGTGACAGTGATTCCAACAATTAGGCCTAAAAAATTCCCCTTAAGTCAAAGGAATTATTAGAGAGGGCACTGACTTGTCAGATATAGGAGAATGTGCACAGAGAACAGTATGTATTGTTACTCAGCCCTACTGTAACCTGATGGGGGTTTTATGAATTATTATCCCACTCGTTCTGGAGATATTTATATATAGCCTCAATTCTGATCTGAACTAATACAAAAACATCTATGATTCTCCAGTGTATACTGGGCCCCGTATAATGCTCAATATATAATAAGCCTCATATATGATGCTCCAATGTATGATCGTCCCCATATATTGCTCCAAACATCATAAAATAAAATAAAAAAAATACTCACCTCTCCTCGCTGGTCGCTGCTCTGCTCCAGACTCCTCAGCATCGGCATCTCCTGGCTCTCTGCACTGTGACTGTTCTGGCAGAGGGCGCACAGACGTGATGTCACAGCCTGAGGCGTCACAGTCAGAAGACGCGGAAGACGTCTCAGCGGTGGAACGGGAGAGGTGAGTATCACAAGTGACGGGGTCCTGAGCAAGCGAGGGGGACACTCATGGGTGCCGATGTCTCTGATGGCAAGTGGGCCCTCCCTCCTGCTCAGGGCCCCGGCATTTGCCTGGGTGCGTCGGGTGCTGACGCCGGCCCTGGAGATGAATATTCTAAAACAATTCTTAGATAAAGAAAAAAGGATAGAATTGCTGCTCTTTCATTTAATGACGCACCCCCCAACAAAGAATAATCAGTCAGTACAGTATACGTGCAGCAAAATTGTATATTTAACCCATACAATCTTCTTACTAAACCAAACCTTCATATGACTATATTGATTGGAGAATTGAAAAGTTATCGCTTCAGGAAAGAAGAAATAAAGGGTTAAGTGACTGGGTGTAACTACAACTTTGTCCTCTGTTCAGCATTAGACACTTTCAGTTTAGTTTCTTCCTTTTTCATCAGTCATGGCGTCTGCTGATCTGAGAGAGAGCTGCTCTGCTCCATCTGTTTATCTACATTTATGGACCCTGTAACGCTGAGATGTGGACACAACTTCTGCCGGGTCTGTATTGATCGTGTGCTGGATACACAGGAGGACGAGTCTGGAGTTTATTCCTGTCCTCAATGCAGAGAAGAGTTTTGGCATCGTCCGGCACTGATGAGGAATATAAATCTCCATAATGTCGCAGAACGTTTCCTGATCACTCAGCAAGAACAAGAGGAGATCACCGGGATCTTCTGCACTTACTGTGTGGACTCTCCGGTACCTGCTGGTATATTCTGTCTACACTGTGAGGCTTCTCTGTGTGATAAACACCTGAGAGCTCACAGCAAATCACCAGAACACGTCTTATCTGCTCCCAGCACTTCTCTGGAGAAAAGGAAATGTTCTGTCCATAAGAAGATCCTGGAATATTACTGCACTGAGGACCATGCTTGTATCTGTGTGTTCTGCAGTTTGGCCGGAGAACATCAGGGACACCCCGTGAAGTCACTGGATGAGGCCTCCAAGAAGGAGAAGAAGAAACTGAGAAATGTTCTCCAGAAACTGATGACAAAGAGAGAAGAGACTGAGGAAAGAGTCCTGGAGTCTGGAGGAGCGCAGGAGAAAAGCTCAAGAAAAAGCAGCTGGAGAAGCGGAGAGAGTCACTGCCCTGTGTACAGACATCAGGAGACGGGTGGACGACCTGGAGAAGAAGGTCCTGAGTGAGATCTCCAGGCAGGAAAAGGAAGAGTCACTGTCACTGTCTGCTCTGATCCATCAGCTGGAAATAAAGACGGACAAGCTGTCCGGGAAGATGAGACACATTGAGGAGCTGTGTAACATGACAGATCCACTGACTGTCTTACAGGAACCAGACAGCAGTGACTTATGTGATTCTGAGGAGGAGGAAGGTGATGAAGACACAGGGGGACATGATAAACAGCCCCATGATGGAGATGACCTGGATGTGGCTGAGATGTCACACACATTACACACATTATGTGACGTAATATCAGGTATAAGGAGCAGGATCTATGTGGTGAGTCCTGCAGACATATTACTGGATGTAACCACAGCTGCTAATAATCTCCTTATATCAGACGACCTGAAAACTGCAACCTGGACAGGAGACAAGCAGAAACGTCCAGGAACAGCAAAGAGATTCCAGTATAATCAGGTGATGAGCAGGAGGGGATTTACCTCAGGACGACATTACTGGGATGTGGAGAGCAGTAGATCAGGGGATTGGATGGTGGGGATGTGTTATCCCAGTATAGACAGGAGGGGAGATCAGTCAGAGATTGGATATAATAACAAGTCCTGGGGTTTCAGTAGATATAATAATCAGTATTCAGTGATACATGACAGTAAAGTGATCTGGTTACCTGACAAGATCTCCAGTGACAGAGTCAGGATATGTCTGGATTATGAGGTCGGGCAGTTGTCCTTTTATGAGCTGTGTGACCCCATCAGACACTTACACACCTTCACTGCCACCTTCTCCGAGCCCCTTCATGCTGCGTTATATGTAGGTCACCCATTATTTTCTGGTGATACCTGGATTAGAATTTGCAGCTGAAGAATAATAATTGTTGTAAGATATTTGCCCAAAGATCGGTGACATTACGGATGGGAATCTGATTGGCTGAACAGTAATGTAACAGGTCATGTGATCTGTGGACCCTATTATGGACGACCCCCCAGGATCATTACTGTTATTAGTTTTAGGGGAGGTTCATAAAACCGTATAAAAAATCATTGAGAGTTTCATCCAGAAAAGTGGGACAATCTTGTTATCACTTGTCCTCCATGTACAATTAGTTTTTACAGCAGCTATTAACCATTTACAGTTTCCTGTGTTACAGAATTACAATGTATCCGTACAAATCAGATCCTATACCGTGGCGCTGTATGGCATCACATTTCATTTTTATTATTTTTTTTTACAAACCCATAGACTCATCCGATTTACACAATAAACTCCCATGTCACAGTATAGCGTCCGATCTTTACGGATACATTACAATTCTGTAACAGGAAACTAAATGGTTAATAGCTGCTGCTGTAAAAAACAAATTGTACATGCATGATAAGTGAGAAAATAATCGTTCTACTTTTCTGGATGAAACTGACGATTTTTTATCCTCTTGTATGAACCTCCCCTTAGGCCACATTCACACAATCAGTATTTAGTCAGTATTTTACATCAGTATTTATAAACCAAAACCAGGAGTGGGTGATAATACAGAAGCGGTGACGTGTTTCTGTGGAGCCCAGCTGCGCCTGGATTCATATCTCCCAAAGGGTGCACAAAAGGAATCAACCACTAAAGGTCCCAATATGCATACACACACCTTCACCCATCCCCTAAGACCACCAGAGGGAGCCGTATAGGCATATAAAAGAGGGTGAAGACAGGAAAGAGCAGCTCAGTTCGATCAGTTCTGAGGAGAGCTCAGTCTGCAGTGAGAACAGCTCAGGCTGTCTGCAGGGAAAGCTGAGTCAAGTCTGCAGAGCAGAGTGGAGTTTGCAGAGAGGGACTCCTTAGCTCAGAGAGCAGCAGAAGAGGCAGCTCACTAACTGCCAGTGTGTATAGTTGCATGAGGGCCCCAGTAGGCCGAAGGCAAGTGGAGAGAGCAGTAACCAAGGTAGAAGAGCCTAAGCAGCTTACCTCAATAAGTACAAACCGGACGCCGGGTCTGAGCTTACCAGGATCTTCACGACCCAGTAGGAGACAACGGAGTTCCTGGAGGACTACAAGTCTCAGGAGCCCTATAGAGCTGATACGTAACTGGGTCAGGAGGACAGAGTCCAGCAGTGCACGGCAATCAGGGACTGTGTTCTTCAAGAGAAGGCCCTACCACAAGGTCAGCTGGGCGTAGATTGGAGACAAACTCAGGCCTAGTTTCATACAGGTCAGAGACTTATTATAGGAGACAGGAGGTCCTATACCTACTCAGTGGGAGAATCTGGATGTGCACCCTTCACCCTAAAGTGCTCCGGGAAGTGCCTGCAACATCTACAGTAAAGGTACCAAAGTGACTTGTGTGTGTGTCCACCTTATTACCCCTAACTGCCGGGTTCCCCTCCGTCCTGTTTCCCTACACAACTACCTGCCCTGAAGGACTCAGCCTCACCTGTGGGAGGCCTAACATCTAGCTGCACAACACCAACCCTTCAGTGGCTCTGCACAGAGGCGCTGGTCACTCTGACCAGGTACCACAGGTGGCGTCACGAATCATCATACAAACATTTATTCCCCTGTAAATATCCCCATTAACGGTGAGCGCCAGAGCCACGGACTGAGCTGTGTTGCCGTGACACTCCCCATAGAAGTCTATAGGCTCAGATCCGAGTTCCCATTGCTCTGGAGGGCGACTCATCTCTATTCTATTTTCCCTCTGATCATTCCTCTTCTCGTTTTGGTGACAAATGCTGAGGAAAAAAAACTCAACGTGTGAACGTGGCCTGAAAACAAATTGCTCTGTGTCCCCTTTTTTAGAGATCTGCTTTACTTTTGAGGACTTGTTTTCTACATGATGAGCTGTAGTTTTATAGCTGCCATTTTCGGGTCTATACAATATTGTGATCTCTTTTGATTGATTTTTTTCAGGGAAATGTGGTGACGGAAAAAAAACAAATTCTGGAGTTTTGATTTCTTTCCTTTTTTGCTTCATGATGTTCACCGTACAGGAGAAATAATTTTATATTTTCAACATGTTGGATTTTTGAGGACGCGGGAATACGAAATATTTTATGTTTAATATTGATGTAAATACTTTTACGTCCAGTTATGACAGGAGTATTCTTAGAGTGATACCTGGATTTATGACTCACTACATGGACACAGTTAACACCTTCACCAGAAGGACTCCAGAAGAACACATTCGCACTGCCTCTCCATTTGTAAGAAAATGCTAATTCGATTTCCTTTGCTTATCTTTAGAAGGCATCACATCTCCCACCTCTTGAAAAAATTTCCCACTGTAGTATGCTTCAAATGTGTCTGTTTCTTATTAATCCAAATGTAATCTTGCCTGAAGAAGGAGCCTCTGCGCTCTGAAAGCTTGCGAACATAAAATTTTCTGGTTAGCCAATAAAGGTATCACTCTAAGAATACTCTTGTCATAATTGGACGGAGAAGTATTCACATCAATTTTTCTGGCTAACACGGTACCACAATATAATTTATTATTGTACAGTCATGGCCAAAAGTTTTGAGAATGACACAAATATTATATTTTCACATGATCTGCTGCCCTCTGGTTTTTATGTGTGTTTGACAGATGTTTTTATCACAGACAGAAATATAATAATTGCAAACATATGAGTAACAAAAGCTTATATTGACAGTTAGAATGAGTTAATGCAGCAAGTCAATATTTGCAGGGTTGACCCTTCTTCTTCAGGACCTCTGCAATTCTCCCTGCCATGCTCTCAATTAACTTCTGGACCAAATCTGACTGATAGCAGTCCATTCTTGCACAACCAATGCTTTCATTTTGTCAGAATTTTTGGGTTTTTGTTTGTCCACCCGTCTCTTGATGATTGACCACAAGTTCACAATGGGGGTTAAGATCTGGGGAGTTTCCAGGCCATGGACCCAAAATCTCTATGTTTTGTTCCCTGAGCCATTTAGTTATCACCTTTGCTTTATGGCAAGGTGCTCCATCATGCTGGAAAAGGCATTGTTGATCGCCAAACTGCTCTTGGAGGGTTGGGAGAAGTTGCTCTTGGAGGACATTCTGGTACCATTCTTTATTGATGGCTGTGTTTTTAGGCAAGACTGTGAGAGAGCCGATTCCCTTGGCTGAGAAGCAACCCCACACATGAATGGTTTCAGGATGCTTAACAGTTGGCATGAGACAAGACTGGTGGTAGCGCTCATCTTGTCTTCTCCGAATGAGGCGTTTTCCTGATGTCCCAAATAATCAAAAAGGGGATTCATCAGAGAAAATAACTTTACCCCAGTCCTCAGCAGTCCACTGCTTGTACCTTTTGCAGAATATCAGTCTGTCCATGATGTTTTTTCTGGAGAGAAGTGGCTTCTTTGCTGCCCTCCTTGAGACCAGGCCTTGCTCCAAGAGTCTCCACCTCACAGTGCATGCAGATGCACTCACACCTGCCTGCTGCCATTCCTGAGCAAGCTCTGCACTGCTGGTAGCCCGATTCCGCAGCTGAAACACTTTTAAGAGACGATCCTGGCGCATGCTGGTCTTTCTTGGGCGCCCTGAAGCCTTTTTGGCAACAATGGAACCTCTCTCCTTGAAGTTCTTGATGATACAATAGATTGTTGACTGAGGTGCAATCTTTCTAGCTGTGATACTCTTCCCTGTTAGGCCATTTTGTGCATTGCAATGATGACTGTATGTGTTTCTTTAGAGATAACCATGGTTAACAGAAAATAAACAATGATGCCAAGCACCAGCCACCTTTTAAAGTGTCCAGTGGTGTCATTGTTACTTGATCATGACAGATTGATCTCCAGCCATGTCCTTATCAACACCCACACCTGTGTTAATGGAGCAATCACTGAAAAGAGGTTAGCTGGTCCTTTTAAGGCCGGGCTGCAATGATGTTGAAATGTGTTTTGGGGGATAAAGTTCATTTTCTAGCCAAATATTGACTTTGCAAGTAATTGCTGTTAAGCTGATCACTCTTTATAACATTCTGGAGTATATGCAAATTGCCATTAGAAAAAGTGAAGCAGTAGACTTTGTAAAAATTAATATTTGTGTCATTCTCAAAACTTTTGGCCATGACTGTACACTATGTTTAATATTGTCATTGTTTGTAATTGGGAAGATACAATATGTTAATTGTTTTTTTTGTTCCTATTTTTATATCTTCTGTTTAGCTTATCCTTCTTTTTCAGTCTTGCAGTCGTTTTCTCGCTTGTACTATATACTGTATAATCTCAGGATTGCTGTATACAGTCACTGGCAGTTTCCTATGAAGCTCAGTCACAATCTGGGCCTTACAATAGGACCGAGGTGCAGAGACGCGGCCTATACATATTACACATAGTGAGGAATTGATAGATAAAGTGTAACAGGAGAATGTATAACTGCTCATCATACAATAATCTGTGTGACAACCTTACTCCACCTTTCTATCTCACAGGACAAGGGTTGTCGTTATGTCCCGTGTTGGTCACTTCTGGGATATTTCTGGTTTTCTATCATTTTGGAGATTGTGTTTTTCCTTTCCTTGTAATCCTCACACTGTATAATATCTAATGTAACCGCTCGGTATAATAAACTGTCCTCTCCTCCTGTAATATTACTACTGTCACGTGTCTCCTTGTGATATAGTGGGGGCTGGAGGCGTAGCTGTAGGGGCTGAGGTGGTCACACATGTAATCCTCTCTGGTGACTTCTTTGGGAACTCTGGATACAGATGATTACACTTGCCAGGCTCTCATAGAAGTCACCAGAGAGAGGCAAATTCACGCTCATCTCTCCACTGAGACACACAGGGCGCCATCAGGGTATTACTACCCTTACTGGTGTATGGGGCCCATGAGATCGGAAGCCTGTCGTCAGAGTTTTCATAAACAGGAGCGGTGTGTGGAGGGAGCAGAAAGAGGAGCATCATTGTGACAGAGCTGGGAGAGGCCGCCAGCGCTGAGCCACAGGAGAGCGGGGCCACAGTAAATGTGTCACTGAGCAGCAGGAGCAGTGCAGCCCCCGCCAGGTGAGTGTCTGAGCCAGTGCTGGTGGATGGTGTCCTGACAGGCGCCAATGCACACGTGCAGCAGACGCATCGTCAGTGAGTCGGCCGGTGTGCTCAGTGACAGCGTCAGTCCTACTATCAGCACAGCAGCCGACTCACCGAGGACGCTGCTATGTCCTGTCAGTCTGTATTAGCTATAGATCCTGATAAGAGCACAGAGCGGTCTGTGCCTGTGACCCCCCACCTCCTGCAGAGAAGCATAAGGCTGCTGAGCCAAATCTGCCCCCTGACAGGACACAGCAGCCCCCTCTCAGGATTTCCACAGGTGTCATTTACTCTCCAAACTGCTCTGATAAACTTCAGTCTTCAGAATTGAGCTGCTGTGTCCTGTCAGGGGGCAGATGGGGCACAGCAGCCTCATTCTTCTTTACAGAGGGTGAGGGGGTCGCCAGGACGCTGCTCATCAGGATATATAGCTGACAAATATGCTCACCTTCCAGAGATGTCATGTAACAGAAACACACACTATATACAGTGGGTATGGAAAGTGTTCAGACCCCTTTACATTTTTCACTCTTTGTTTCATTGCAGCCATTTGGTAAATTCAAAAAAGTTCATTTTTTTTCTCATTAATGTACACTCTGCACCCCATCTTTACTGAAAAAAACAAATGTAGAAATTTTTGCAAATTCATTAATAAAGAAAAACTGAAATATTACATGGTCATAAGTATTCAGACCCATTGCTCAGACACTCATATTTAATTCACATGTTGTCCATTTCCTTGTGATTCTCCTTGAGATGGTTCTACTCCTTCATTGAAGTCCAGCTGTGTTTAATTAAACTGATAGGACTTGATTTGTAAAGGCGCACACCTGTCTATATAAGACCTCGCAGCTCACAGTGCATGTCAGATCAAATGAGAATCATGAGGTCAAAGGAACTGGCCAAGGAGCTCAGAAACAGAATTTTGGCAAGGCACAGATCTGGCCAAGGTTACAAAATAATTTTTGCAGTACTCAAGGTTCCTAAGAGCACAGTGGCCTCCATAATCCTTAAATGGAAGAAGTTTGGGACCACCAGAAGTCTTCCTAGACCTTCCGTCCAGCCAAACTGAGCAATCGTGACAGAAGAGCCTTGGTGAGAGAGGTAAAGAAGAACCCAAGATCACTGTGGCTGAGCTCCACAGATGCAGTAGGGAGATGGGAGAAAGTTCCACAAAATCAACTATCACTGCAGCCCTCCACCAGTCGGGCCTTTATGGCAGAGTAGCCCAACGGAAGCCTCTCTTTAGTGCAAATAAGGTAAGATGGTCACAGAGGAGCGCCAGCCAAGCGCAGCTTTGGGTGATGTAATGCAGCTCCAGCTGGGTGCCTCAGATGAGGAAGGGAGGTGCAGAGTTGGATGAAACCCGGTCAGATAGAGCGCAAAAACAGGGGCTAAATTAATAAACAATCTTCATTTATTAAAACCACAACGCGTTTCAACAGGTAATTCTGTCTTCCTCAGGTGGCAATGATAAAGTGCACAGGGGGAGGATATTTAAAGGGGCAGTGGCCAATGAGAAATGACAAACAATTAGTTACATCATAGACAATTTCACACTTAAGCAAATTACTAAAAGTAAGAAAAAAAAACACCTATGTTTTTTCTTAACAATAACATCTTTTCCTTTGAGAACACCTGCTACCGCCAAGTGAGGGGCTGAGATTTGCCCCCAGTTATGCTAATCTCTATATGGGGGCTTTCGAGTCCGCTTTCATAGCGCAGTCCCCACTGGCGGTTGGCAAGATAGCCCTGTATCGAAGCTTTATTGATGATCTTTTTATAATATGGACTGGTTCATAATACAAGTATTCAATTTTTGGACCTTATGGTTAATATCGACCATCATGGTCGAATCTCAACTTCAACTCACTTTAAGGAAGTAGATGTTAACAGTAGAGTTGAGCGAAACAGGTCAGACAGATTCATAAATCGCCGACTTTTGGCAAAGTCGAGTTTCGCCGAGCGAAACCCGACCATAGTGTAAAGTCGCCATGCGGTCGGCGATACGAGCAGCAAAGTCGTATTTCGAAGAATAATTGCAGGTGCCTTTTTTCAGCCAATGAGTAGAGATGGGCGAACTCCTGGATGTTGAGGTTCCAGGGGTTCGGCCGAAACAGTATTTAAAAGGTCGGTTCGGGCACCCGAAACTTGCCTGATTTTCGGGCCGAAACGTGTTTCGCACATTTTTAACCTGTTTCGGACATTGAAATTTACACTGTCGGTGCGTTTACTGTCCTCCACTCACTGCCGACTTTTACTCCCCCATTGACTTTAATTGGGGTCGGGTTTCGTTTCGGTCGTAACTTCGACTTTTGCCGATAGTCGGCTGATTTCGTTCGACTCGACTTTTGAGAAAGTCGGGTTTCATGAAACCCGACTCGACCCTAAAAAAGGGAAAGTCGCTCATCTCTAGTTAACAGCTACCTTAGCTTTTCTAGCGGCCATGTACCCAAATGGATTCTAAACATCCTCTACGGGCAGTATTGGAGGGTCCGCAAGAATTGTACCTATGACACTGATTTTCATAAAGAGGCTAAAATCTTGAAAGATAGATTCATAAATAAGGGTTACCCCAAGAAATTATTACAGGATGCCTTGACTAGGGCCAGTGGACTCTCACAAAAAAGCTGTATTGCAAAAATAAAAGATAGAAGTAGAACTGACCCACAAAGGAATGATGAATCCTCTCATCGAATAAACATCCCAGAACATCAGGAACGGATTTTTGTTGCATAGCCTTTCAAAACATTTTTTGCTTGCACATAACAAAAATCCAAATTTGCTGAAACTCCCCATCATAGATCACATTCATGATGACGTAATAAATCGCTATGATAATTTAATTAGGAGAGAGTGCTTCTGGATTTTTAAACTCGCCACCTTGGCCCCAGAATGGTTAAACCTTACTAGTGAGAAAACTGAGATCTGCTGGCTACTGATGTTTTCTAAATATTTTTAGTATTTTTATTCTGCAATTTTTATCATGAACAATTTTTTAACCTTTTATTTCTGCATCTCTTATCATGAGTGTTTTTTTTTTACATAGGTTTTTATATAGGTGTTTTTTTTTTCTTACTTTTAGTAATTTGCTTAAGTGTGAAATTGTCTATGATGTAACTAATTGTTTGTCATTTCTCACTGG
This sequence comes from Oophaga sylvatica, assembly GCA_033576555.1. Lineage (NCBI taxonomy): Eukaryota > Metazoa > Chordata > Amphibia > Anura > Dendrobatidae > Oophaga > Oophaga sylvatica. Next base: position 12,788,358 of record JARQOD010000004.1, read on the forward strand.
CCACTGCCCCTTTAAATATCCTCCCCCCTGTGCACTTTATCATTGCCACCTGAGGAAGACAGAATTACGTGTTGAAACGCGTTGTGGTTTTAATAAAAGAAGATTGTCTCCTTAGTGCAAGACATATGAAAGCCCACATAGAAATTGCTAAAAAAAAACACACGAAGGACTCCCAGACTATGAGAAATAAGATTCTCTGGCCTGACGAGATGAGGATAGAACTTTTTGGTGATAATTCTAAGTGGTATTTGTGGAGAAAACCAGGCACTGCTCATCACCTGCCCAATACAATCCCAACAGTGAAACATGGTGGTGGCAGCATCATGCTATGGGGGTGAAGGAGTATTCCTGTTTCGCCCCACCCCTTAAGTGTACTTAATGTTTTATCATGTAAATAATTATTGTGTAGTTATAAACATTGGGTGGTATTGCTACATAATATTATGTATTACTGCTAATAGTTATGGTACTGCCACATTCATGATGTGTTACCATTGTGTACATATGTTTTGTGTTCCTCTGAATAACATTATATTATGTGATGTGCCTTACATATGTACAGCTTAGGGAAAGTTCAGTGCATCCTTTTGGGACAATAGAGGAGGGCACTTTAGTATATAGTTTCTATATCTGGGTAAGTGAAGTACTGTTGCGGGCCACTAGGTGGAGGCATACTAGTGGGCCTTGTTAAGTATAGCTGCTAGGTAGTTTCACATAGGGTTAAGTGTAGGAGGGGCTGCCGGGTAGTAGTGAGAGGTTCTTAGGAATTTATCTCAGACGGGGCCAGCGTGCCCAAGTGTCCACAAGGGCTTAGGCCCGGACAACCGGCAGCCATACAACGTTTAAGGACAGTAACCCACGTTACCCACGGCTGCTACATAGTCTCACAGTGGGCCTAAACAGAGAAGAAAGATGTGGCGTATTACCGCCTGGGCCAATGCTTTTAGGGCAGAAGTTGGCTAGGCCAAGGAACTGAGAGGAGCTGGAGCTTCGACGAGTTCGGTGGAAACAGGCCAGATGCTTCACCGGGGGCCACCAAAGCTAGTGATTGATGAATTTGCACAAATTTCTACATTTCTGTTTTTTTCAGTCAAGATGGGGTGCAGAGTGTACATTAATGAGAAAAAAATGAAGTTTTTTGAATTTTCCAAATGGCTGCAATGAAACAAAGAGTGAAAAATTTAAAGGGGTCTGAATACTTTCTGTACCCACTGTATGTATAATGTACACATATCACATGCACAGTATATGTAGAAGTATGAGAAAGTTTGACAGTATTGCAAAAAAAAGTAACTGAGGCCGGACTCCAGCTTGAAAGGCTAATTGGAGAAGATCTGCAGGGGGAATAATGGGTCTTATCTCGCTCACACGAGCGTATAACACGGCCAGGTGCTATGTGAAGGTTTATCAGATAGCACTCGGCCCAATGTTATACTATGGGGCAGCGCAGATCTGTAATTTTTTTTACACAGACCGCAGGGTTTTTTTGTAAGGCCGGGGTCACACACACTGACTAAAAAATCTGACCGTTTTAGTCGGTCGATAATCGCAGCAAAATGTCATGAACAGTCATCCGTCTGGCATCCGATTTTCCTGGAAAGATGCGATTTAGTCACATCTGACCGAAGTTGTAACATCCGATTTACATCCGACTTGCGAGATTTTCTCGCAGGCTTGCAAAACCGACATATAATAGATCCAAATGAATAGTTTTTAAATCATAAAAGAAAGGATATATACACATAGAACACACATATATATATATATATATATATATATATATATATATACATGTCATTGTGACACATACATATACATATATTTATAGTTCATACGCTTCTACATACTGTAATAGCCGCTAATTCAATTGCTGGCTTTTGTGAAAGTACAGAACCCGACATGAAATAACACATGGTTTACATACAGTTAACCATGTCATTTCATGTAGTTTGATATATGGTTTTAACTTACAACTACATGAGTGTATGTGTGCAAAATTGCAGACATGTAGGGGTTAATTAAAGGTGTAAATTCGTTGAAAAAAAATGCGTGGGCTCCCGCTGTATTTTCTCCACCAGACAGACAAAGCAAGCGAGTGGGGGCAAATAATAGTAGCCCTGGGAGGGTGCATTTATTTTGTGCCCCCCTGGCTACTAACATCTGCCCCCAGACACCCCAGAAAAGGCAAATCTATAATTAAATTCGCCCTTTCTGGCACTTTGCCCGTCAATTCCCATCAGTTCAGCTCAGGTCACCCGGGGACACCGCACACCAGCAGTGACGTCAGAGGGAGTCCCCGGGTAACCTGAGCTGAACTGATTACTGTGGGAAGAAATCAATTAAGCTTCACACATTAATCACTTCCTCTCCTGTCGCCGGGAGAGGAACTTATTCATTCAGGGTGTTACAGCTAGCAGGCAGCATTAGCTGTCCTGCTAGCTGTAACCTGTTAACCCTTTCTGATGGATTACAGCGTGGAACCTGACTGTGCATCGGATAGGTAAGAATAATTTTGCTTTTTTATTTTATTTTTATTACAGGAAATGGTTTTAGCAGGAAAATAAAAGATGGTCAAAAACTGTTTGCTTATTTCATTAAAATGTTTTATTATTAATGTGTGTGTGTTTGATTTTTATTTCATACAATAGGATTAATAATTGATAGTTGTCTAATTGACAGCTCTCAATTATTAACCTGGCTTAAAGTCACCTTTCAATAGCAAGGTGGCTTTAACCCCTTATTAACCCATTCGCAACCGCTACAGGGCAATGGGAATAGACAGGCAAAGTGCCAGAAAGGGCTAATCTAATTATAAATTTGCCTTTTCTGGGGTGTCTGGGGGCAGATGTTAGTAGCCAGGGGGGCACAAAATAAATGCACCCTCCCTGGGCTATTATTATCTGCCCCCACTCGCTTGCTTTGTCTGTCTGGTGGAGAAAATACAGCGGGAGCCCACGCATTTTTTTTCAACGAATTTACACCTTTAATTAACCCCTACATGTCTGCAATTTTGCACACATACACTCATGTCATTGTAAGTTAAAACCATATATCAAACTACATGAAATGACATGGTTAACTGTATGTAAACCATGTGTCATTTCATGTCGGGTCTGTACTTTCACAAAAGCCGGCAATTGAATTAGCGGCTATTACAGTATGTAGAAGTGTATGAATTATAAAAATATATATATATGTATTCTATGTGTGCATATGTAATGTTTCTATTCTTTATTAAACCTGTCAGTGTGATTTTACAGTATAGCCGGGGATGAATTGCGGCTTTTCTAAAGGACACCGGTGCGATTTAATCACAAGTCACACGTGCGGTCCGTTTGTAATCAGATTTTTCATCGCACCCATAGACTTGCATTGGCGATAGTCGACCCACAATCGGTGACAATCGCAGTATGCTGCGATTGCACTCGCACGTTTAAAATGGACCACAAAAATCTGATAGTGGGAGCTGCTCCATAGATTAACATAGGACTGACTTCAATGCGATATTTCATCGCATTGCAGTCGTCTGATTTTGTCGCCAGTGTGACCCCGGCCTAATAGTCCAATAATATTTTCTCTGTACTGAAATGTTGTTTATTGTACATTTTTATTTTCATGTTTTGTTTTGGATTTGCGACGATTTTTTTTACTGTAGTAGGCGTATTCCATGAAGCCTGCATTATGTATCAGGAGGAGGCAGGAGGTGTTTTCACCTGTGACAGGTATATACCTGGTCAGTTCCTTCCTCCCATAGCACCTGTTGAAGCGCACGAGAGCGAAACGATCGTCGTCCCAGCTCTCTGCTCCACCAGCAACTCTCCTGACCTGGATGTTTTAAAAATTGCCGAAATAAAGTGAAATTTTAAGGACGTGTTTGCCAGTTTTCTTCTACTTGCCACATGGACTGATTAATAGGATAGAGTGGAGTAGGGCTCGGCCAAAAGAGTCGACCTTGTCGTGGCGGCAGATTAAAAAATGTTTTCGCCAAAACAAAAGCTACCGGCTATCTATGTGATCTGATGATGGGAACTGTTAATGTGTGATTGATGAGAGAGCGATGGGACTGTGGACAGTTCGAGGGGTGGAGCCTGGGCGGAGTCTCAAGGGGGCCCCGTAAATTTTGCCAGTATGGGGCCCCCAAATTCCTTCTGGCAGCCCTGATCACAGTGTCTGGTTGGTTAGCCAACATCTGCTTATCCGTCTGGATCTTGAAGTCCCACACCAATTTTTCTGGGGTCTCCCAACTAGACTTAAGGTACTGCCACACTAAACGCTCCCGATAACGATCACAATAATGACACATACTAATGCGATCGTTTTTGTGATCGTTTTAATGTCGCTAGTAGCTGCCACACTTAGCGATCTCGTTAACGACGCATAAGCGGTTAGCGATCTCCTTAACGACTTTGGCGGTCATTGCAATGTAAAAAACAGCGCACATCGTTCACAAAAGGTGTCAGACACAGCGATATAGGCTCACCAGCGGGACGCCAACGATCAAAATACGGTCCAGAACTCTAGTGAACGATCAGCGAGATCACAGCAGGGGCCACGTGTCATGTGTGCATTGCCACGAAGATCGTCGCGGTTGCACATTTTGACTTCTCACAGCTGAGCTGCTGTTTCTTTGTGTTTGGCAGCTAGGGAGTTAATTCTGTCTGTGCTCGGTTCTGGGACTGGGTGCAGTTTCTCCCGGCTGCAATTGATTATTTGTTGATTGGTTTCCTTTAAATTCCTGGTTGTCTGCTTGGGGAGTTGCCAGTGAAACCTTCATGCAGACCACAGATAGGAATGAATCTGTATAGACTTTAGTTGTGAGCTCCTTAGTTGTTCTAAGCTCAACTTGGTTAGAGTTTATTTCCCAGACCATTTATGTTCCTTTGGTGTTTGAGTGTGTATGCAAGCGAGTGTTATCCTGTCTGTCTTATATGTCTAATCTGTGTATTTAGCTGAGATCAGCCCATATCCCTTTGGTGGTAGTCAGGATCCTTCTTAGGACTGATTACAGGGTTCAGGGTCTGATAGGAGACAGGGTTAGGTTGGAGACTTGGACCTCTGAACCATTATCAGTACCTCCAAGGTGAGGGATTAGTTAGGACCCCAGTTTAGGGTCAGGTTAGATCCCGGTCCACCTCTTTCCTGTTTCAGCTCATCAAGTCCTCAAGATTAACCCTGAGTTCAGCAGATATCGTGTCAGGTAAATCTATTCTATACTTACATGCTGATGTTGCTATACTAGTTGTTGTATAGAGTGTTGTTCCTGTATTAATAGTTTATTGACATTGTACACATATCATTAGACAGCGTGACATTTTCACTGGCCATAAAAATTATCTCGTTACCATGGATCCAGTAGCCCAGCTGGCTCTGCAGTTGCAGGGATTATCCATGGAGCTGACGGACATTAAGTCCAAAGTTTTGTCTCCCCTGGAGCAAACCAGAGTTGAACCTAAAGTAGCTCTCCCGGACAGGTTCACTGGTGGGCGAGACAAATTTTTCACCTTCCGGGAGGCATGTAAATTGTATTTTCGGCTTCGGCCTCGATCATCAGGGAGTGAGGAGCAGAGAGTGGGAATTGTTATCTCACTTCTGCAAGGGGACCCTCAATCCTGGGCATTTTCCCTTCCTCCGGGATCCCCGGCTCTACTGTCTGTAGATCAATTTTTTACTGCCCTGGGATTGGTATATGATGACCCAGATCGGGTGTCTCTTGCTGAGACTAAATTACGTAAGATACAGCAGGGAGATCGTCCGGCAGAGGAATTTGCTTCTGAGTTTCATGTTCAATAGTTTTTTATTGAAAATTTTTTGGTTATTGCATGTACAATAAAGCATATAACTGGGCCTACAGGAGACCATACGTTGTAAAACAGTAAAAATCAACAAAACAAGACATGGACTAACTAGGTATACAAACAATAAACATAAGGAAAGGATTTGGTAATAGGAAGGAAGGGGAGGTAATATCGGTAAGGAGGACCATTTCTTGCGTTTCGTTTAGAGATCACTTAAGGGTGACCTGTTGAGACAGAATGTAATGAGTCTTTGCAATATTTGGACCATGGGGCCCAAGTGCGGTTGCATAGTGTTACGCAATTATTGCGGATAGCATATAAAAATTCCAGTGCGTGATGTTCTTTAAGTCGAGAGGTCAGCTCAAGCATCGATGGTGTGGAAGCAGTTTTCCAGCGTTGGGCTAACATTACTTTAGCTACCATTAGAGTGTGTGCTACAAACCTGCGGAATTCTAGAGGTACCGTGTCAATCTCCAGCAGGCATAATGCTATGTGAGGAGAACGCTGTATTCTCAAAGATGTCACCAAATCTAGTAAGTTGAAAACCTCTCCCCAGAAGCACAAAACTCTAGGGCAGCTCCAAAATATGTGGAATAAGGAGCCCGTCTCTCCACAGTTCCTCCAACAACAATCAGAGGTTCCGGGAAACAATCTGGCCAGCCTCTCAGGAGTGTAATACCAGCGTGACATGCATTTCATATGCGATTCCTGAAGCGTCATGGAGAGCGACGCTTTTTTAGCCCATTTAAACGCAAGTTCCCACTGAGTCTCAGAATACAGTCCTCCTAGGTCAATTTCCCAACTGAGGATATGGGCTCGTTTAGTAAAGTGAATGGAGTCGTTAAATATTGCATATAAGTGCTTAGTTGTAGCAAAGTGAGGTTGGGGGTAGTGTTGAGCATTCCGATACTGCAAATATCGGGTATCGGCCGATATTAGCTGTATCGGAATTCCGATTCCGAGTTCCGATATTTTCGTCTTATCGGATACCGGAATCGGGATTGTCACTGTCACTGTCAGTGTCCGTCGGTCGGGTCTGTCAGGAGTCAGCGGCACTTACCCGGCAGAAGATCTCCGGCGGTCACGTCCTGCACTGCTTCATGGCCGCCATCTTCTTTCCCCGGCGGTCACATGCAGTTTCTCGCGATAACTGCAGTGACTGCTGGGTAATCCCGGCCGTAAAGCAGTCAGTCCGATGACGTCACCGCCGGGGAAGCAGGTAATCAGCTGTGCTGCGTCGCGATGTCAGGCTCTGCCTGTCATTGCGATGTAGCAGAGCTGGATCGTCGTGGGACTATCGTTATGGACTGCGTCGGACAGGTGGTATACTGTTGGTTTGTTTTTTTTCTTTTTTTACAGGAGATCGATGGCGTCGCAGGAATGAGAGAGTAATAAAAGAAATGAAAACTGTGTTGTCTCTTTTATTTCATTAAAAGACTTTTTTCTTGCTGTGTCTTTTTTTTATACATTTAATAACTTTGGGATTAATAATGGATCGGTGTCTTATTGACGCCTATCCATTATTAACCGGGCTTATTGTCACCGTGCAATCAACGGTGACAATAACCCCTTATTACCCCGCTTGCCACCGCTACAGGGCAAGTGGGAAGAGCCGGGTAAAGTGCCACAATTGGCACATCTTTTGATGCGCCAAATGTGGGGCTGCTGTAGCCTGGTATTATCAGGCTGTTGAGGGCCAAAATCCATGGGCCTTGACAGTCTTTTAATACCAGGCCGCAGCAGTCTGCATTTTACTTGGCTGGTTAACAAAAATAGGGGGGATCCCCACGCCGTTTTTTTTTCGAGGGGATCCCCTATTTTTGTTAACCAGCCAAGCTAAGCAGACTGCTGTGGCCTGGTATTATCAGGCTTGCAAGGTCCATGGATATTGGATCCTTACCAGCCTGAAAAACCAGGCCTCAGCGGTCTGCTTCATCTGGCTGGTTAACAAAAATAGGGGGGACCCCACGCCAATTTTTTTCAAGGGGATCCCCTATTTTTGTTAATCAGCCAAGATATGCAGACTGCTGTGGCCTGGTATTATCAGGCTGGCAAGGTCCATGGATCTTGGCTCCTTAACAGCCTGAAAATCCAGGCCTCAGCGGTCTGCTTCATCTGGCTGGTTAACAAAAATAGGGGGGACCCCACGCCAATTTTTTTCGAGGGGATCCCCTATTTTTGTTAATCAGCCAAGATATGCAGACTGCTGTGGCCTGGTATTATCAGGCTGGCAAGGTCCATGGATCTTGACTCCTTAACAGCCTGAAAATCCAGGCCTCAGCGGTTTTCTTCATCTGGCTGGTTAACAAAAATAGGGGGGACCCCACGCCAATTTTTTTCGAGGGGATCCCCTATTTTTGTTAATCAGCCAAGATATACAGACTGCTGTGGCCTGGTATTATCAGGCTGGCAAGGTCCATGGATCTTGGCTCCTTAACAGCCTGAAAATCCAGGCCTCAGCGGTTTTCTTCATCTGGCTGGTTAACAAAAATAGGGGGGACCCCACGCCAATTTTTTTCGAGGGGATCCCCTATTTTTGTTAATCAGCCAAGATATACAGACTGCTGTGGCCTGGTATTATCAGGCTGGCAAGGTCCATGGATCTTGGCTCCTTAACAGCCTGAAAATCCAGGCCTCAGCGGTCTGCTTCATCTGGCTGGTTAACAAAAATAGGGGGGACCCCACGCCATTTTTTTTTCGAAGGGAACCCCTATTTTTGTTAATCAGTTCCCTCTGACGTCACTGATTGTGTCCCTGGCTGACCTGAAGTGAAAGTGGAAAGCAATCAATTAAGCTTTCCACTTAAGGGCCCGTCTCACATAGCGATATCGCTACCGAGATCGCTGCTGAGTCACTAGTTTTGTGACGCAGCAGCAAGCTCACCAGCGATATCGCTGTGTGTGACATTCAGCGACGATCAGCCCCCTGCCGGGTATCGCTGATCGTCGCTGAAATGTCAGGACCTTTGATCGCTGGTTTCCCGCTGACAGGCACACATCGCTGCGTGTGACAGGCGGGAGACCAGCGATCCGCTGGTAACCAAGGTACACAGCGGGTTTCCAGGCGCGGGGCTGTGCCTAGAAACCCGCTGTGTACCTTGGATACCAGCGCCCTGATGCAGGGAGCTGGTATCCAAGGTACACAGCGGGTTTCCAAGCGCTGCGCGGTGCCTGGAAACCCGCTGTGTACCTTGGTTACCAGCGGATCGCTGGTCTCCCGCCTGTCACACGCAGCGATGCGTGCCTGTCAGAGGGAAACCAGCGATCAAAAAAGGTCCTGACATTTCTGCGACGATCAGCGATACCCGGCAGGGGGCTGATCGTCGCTGAATGTCACACACAGCGATATCGCTGGTGAGCTCGCTGCTGCGTCACAAAACTAGTGACTCAGCAGCGATCTCGGTAGCGATATCGCTATGTGAGACGGGCCCTTAAGCGATGTTACCCGCAGTGTCGCTGTCCCAGATCGCTGCCTGTTTGGCAGCTCAGCAGCGATCATGTAGCGATACACCAGCGATCCTGACAAGTGCATATCGTTGTCGGGATCGCTGGTGTATCGTTATGTGACACCCAGCCTTTACTCTCCTGTCAGGCAGGAGAGGAACTCATTCATTTGGGGTTTACTGTGAGGCTGCAGCATTAGCTGCGGTCCCTGCAGTAAACATTAACCCTTTCTGAAGGATTACACCGTGGGACCTGACTGTGCATGGGATAGGTAAGAATAATTTTGCTTTTTTATTTTATTTTTATTACAGGAAATGGTTTTTGCAGTAAAATAAAAGATGGTCAAAAACATGTGTCTTTATTTCATTAAAATGATTTTTAATTAAAGTGTGTGTGTTTTATTTTTATTTCATGCAATAGGATTAATAATTGATAGTTGTCTAATTGACAGCTCTCAATTATTAACCTGGCTTAAGGTCACCTTTCAATAGCAAGGTGGCTTTAACCCCATATTAACCCATTCGCCACCGCTACAGGGCAATGGGAATAGACGGGCAAAGTGCCAGAAAGGGCGAATCTAATTATAGATTTGTCTTTCCTGGGGTGTCTGGGGGCAGATGTTAGTAGCCGGGGGGGGCAAAAATAATGGTCCCTCTCTGGGCTATTATTATCTGCCCCCACTCACTGGCTTTGTCTGTCTGGTTGCGAAAATAGGGCGGGAGCCCACGCATTTTTTTTCAGCAATTTTACACCTCATATATATATATACATGTCATTGAATTTGTGACACATATATATATATATTTATATTTGTAGTTCATACACTTCTACATAGTATAATAGCCGCTAATTCAATTGCCGGCTTTTGTGAAAATGCAGAACCCGACATGAAATGACACTTGGTGTACATAGGGTTAACCATGTCTTTTCATGTCCTTTGCTATCTAATTTGCACAAACAATTAAATCAGACTATGTGTGCAAAATTTCACACCTGTAGGGGTTAATTAAAGGTGTAAATTCGTAGCAAAAAAGTCCGTTTTTTTTACAACGAATTTACACCTTTAATTAACCCCTACAGGTGTGAAATTTTGCACACATAGTCTGATTTAATTGTTTGTGCAAATTAGATAGCAAAGGACATGAAAAGACATGGTTAACCCTATGTACACCAAGTGTCATTTCATGTCGGGTGACATGAAATGACACTTGGTGTACATAGGGTTAACCATGTCTTTTCATGTCCTTTGCTATCTAAGGCCGGAGTCACACTGGCGACAAAATCGGACGACTGCAATGCGATGAAATATCGCATTGCAGTCGGACCTATGTTAATCTATGGAGCAGCTCCCAGTATCAGATTTTTTGTGGTCCGTTTTAAACGTCCGTGTACAATCGCAGCATGCTGCGATTGTCACCGATTGTCGGTCGACAATCGCCAATGCAAGTCTATGGGAGCGATGAAAATCTGATTACAAACGGACCACACTGTGTGACTTGCGATGAAATCGCATCGGTGTCCTTTAGAAAAGCCGGCAATTCATCCCGCCTATACTGTAAAATCACACTGACAGCTTTAATAAAGACTAGAAAGAATAGATATATACACATAGAACACATAATATATATATACATGTCATTGTGACATGTATATATACATATATTTATAGTTCCTAGACTTCTACATACTGTAATAGCCGCTAATTCAATTGCCGGGTTTTGTGAAATCACAGAAGCCGACATGAAATGATACATTGTTTCCACACATTTAACCATGTAATTTCATGTATTTTTATATATGTTTGAAACATACAATTACATGAGTGTATTTGTGCAAAATTTCAGACATGTAGGGGTTAATTAAAGGTGTAATTTCGTTGAAAAAAAATGCGTGGGCTCCCGCTGTATTTTCTCCACCAGACAGACAAAGCAAAGCGAGTGGGGGCAGATAATAATAGCCCAGGGAGGGTGCATTTTTTTGTGCCCCCCTGGCTACTAACATCTGCCCCCAGACACCCCAGAAAGGGCAAATCTATAATTAGATTCGCCCTTTCTGGCACTTTGCCCGTCTATTCCCATTGCCCTGTAGCGGTGGCGAATGGGTTAATCTCACCTTACTGTCACCTTGCAATTGAAAGGTGACCTTAAGGCAGGTTAATGATTGATAGCTGTCAATTAGACAACTATCAATTATTAATCCTATTGAAGTAAATAAAAAAACACACACACTTTAAGAATAAATAATTTTAATGAAATAAAAAACATTTTTTTGACCATATTTTATTTTACACTAAATCCGTGCGAAGCCATTGATCTCCTAAAATAAAGAAAAAGAAATAAAACAACATTATTCTTACCTATTCCGCCGATCTGTCACGTCCCACGCTGTAATCCTTCACAAAGGGTTAACTAGCTTTGAGCCAAGCAGTGCAAGTAATCCTGCATGCTCAGCTCAAAGCTCTGAATGAATAAGTTCCTCTCCTGGCGACAGGAGAGGATGTGTTTCATGAATGAAGCTTAATTGATTGTGTCCACTTTCCCTTTAGGTCAGGTCACTACAGTTAAATTGGCAAGAAATCAATTAAGCTCCATTCATGAATCTATTCCTCTACTTTCGCTGGGAGAGGAATTATTCATTCAGGGGAATACAGGTCTGAGACAGCATTATTAGCTCTCTGCGACCTGTAACCTGTTAACCCTTTCTGATGGATTACACCGTGGGACCTGACTGTACATCGGATTGGTAAGTATAATTTTGCTTTTTTATTTTATTTTTATTACAGGAAATGGTTTTAGCAGGAAAATAAAATATGGTCAAAAACTGTGTGATTATTTAATTAAACTTATTTTTTATTAAAGTGTGTGTGTTTGATTTTTCTTTCATACAATAGGATTAATAATTGATAGTTGCCTAATTGACAGCTATCAATTATTAACCTGGCTTAAAGTGACCTTTCAATTGCAAGGTCATTTTAACCCCTTATTAACCCATTCGCCACCGCTACAGGGCAATGGGAATAGACGGGCAAAGTGCCAGAAAGGGCGAATCTAATTATAGATTTGCCCTTTCTGGGGTGTCTGGGGGCAGATGTTAGTAGCCAGGGGGGGGCACAAAAAAAATGTACCCTCCCTAGGCTATTATTATCTGCCCCCACTCGCTTGCTTTGTCTGTCTGGTGGAGAAAATACAGCGGGAGCCCACGCATTTTTTTTTAACGAATTTACACCTTTAATTAACCCCTACATGTCTGAAATTTAGCACACATATACTCATGTAATTGTATGTTTCAAACATATATAAAAATACATGAAATTACATGGTTAAATGTGTGGAAACAATGTATCATTTCATGTCGGCTTCTGTGATTTCACTGAAGCCGGCAATTGAATTAGCGGCTATAACAGTATGTAGAAGTGTAAGAACTATAAATATATGTATATATATATATGTCACAATGAAAATTATATATATATATATATATATATATGTGTATATATCTATTCTTTCTTTTGGCATTTAAATACTATTCTTTTGGATCCATTATATGTCAGTTTTGCAAGCCTGCGAGAAAATCTCGCAAGTCGGATGAAAATCGGATGTTACAAGGTACACACACATGCGATTAAATCGCATCTTTGAAGGAAAATCGGATGCCAGAAGGATGTGTGATGTTTTTATTTTGATCCGATTGTCGACCGTCTAAAACGGACCGATTTTTTGTGGTTGTGTGTGACTCCAGCCTAATTTGCACAAACAATTAAATCAGACTATGTGTGCAAAATTTCACACCTGTAGGGGTTAATTAAAGGTGTAAATTCGTAGCAAAAAAAGTCCGTTTTTTTTACAACGAATTTACACCTTTAATTAACCCCTACAGGTGTGAAATTTTGCACACATAGTCTGATTTAATTGTTTGTGCAAATCAGATAGCAAACGACATGAAAAGACATGGTTAACCCTATGTACACCAAGTGTCATTTCATGTCGGGTGCTTCTGTCTTTTCACTGAAGCCGGCTTTACCCGGCAATTGAATGAGAGGATATTTTACTATGTAGAAGTGTATAAACTATACATATATGTATATATATATGTCACAATGACATGTATATATATATATATGTATTTTATGTGTGTATATTTAGTGTTTACAAGGAAAGAATGGGTTTTTTTTAGTTGCGATATTTTGTTCCCATAGACTTACATGGGACTTCCGGTATCGGTATCGGGTATCGCCGATATTTTAGTGATATCGGCGATACCATTCCGATTCCGATACTTTAGGATATCGGAAAGTATCGCTCAACTCTAGTTGGGGGTTAGTACCCAAGATAAGGTTCCAGAGGGTCAGAGGAACCCGCGTATCAAGCTTATTACCAGAGAGGATATAGGATCTAGCCCTTCGAATATGGAATGCGGTTAGATGTGGCATGTGGCTTGTAAATTGCATTGTGGCTACATCTCCCCAAGTTTGCAGGCCAAGTTCCCCCCAGCTCCGGGTGTCTAAGTCTGGAATACACTGATGAAGAAGTGCGATCGGTAATGCTGTCGCAGAGACCTGTGTATCATATCTCAACTTGGATGTTAATAAGACCCAACTACGTAGAGACGCTTTCACTACATGTGAAGCCGGTGGAGGAAGAGTTTTATCTACAATGTAAACTAACAAATGCAAGTGTAATGGTCTTGAATGATTTAAGACTAATTCTATGGTCGGCCAAGAGGAGTGTGTAGATTGCATCCACCAGTGTCTAGTTTGACGTATAATCGTAGCGTGGTAATATGCGTGTAGATTGGGGACGCCCGCCCCTCCATGGTAACAAGACATTCTCAAGACTGAGGAGGCCACCCTGGGTTTCTTCCCAGCCCAAATAAACCCCAACATTTGTGATGAGAGCCTTGTTATATATTTCTTTGGTATCGGGAGATTAAGTGTTCTATATATATATAGGATTTTAGGTAAGATCATCATCTTATAGGATACGATCCGACCCATCCATGATATGTCTGTTTTTGAGAATGTGTCTAAAGTCTCCTGAATATCCTGTATTAGGCCATTCATATTTTGTAACACTGTCTTGTGAAATGGTAAGGTAAGCTTAATGCCTAGGTACGTTATCGTAGTATCCTGCCATTTGAAGGGGAACTCAACAAGTATCGCAGCCTTAAGTTGGGGATCAATGTGTACTCCCATGAGGTGTGATTTGGTGTAGTTGAGTTTGTAGTGAGATATCCGCCCAAATTCGTCTAGGGTGTTACAGGCTGATCGTAGGGAGGTTAACGGGTCGGTTAATAGGAGGACAATATCATCTGCATACAGACTTATTTTGTGTTGTCTACCAGAAATTGGGATACCTCTAATAGTCTGATCCAATCTGACTCTCTCCGCCAATGGTTCCATGATGAGAACAAAGAGGAGGGGAGACAGGGGACAACCCTGACGGGTGCCGTTCGTTATGTAGAATGGTTGCGATAAAGTGCCATTAATAAGCACCCTAGCGGATGGGCAGGAATATAAAGCTTCGATGTAGTGTAAAAAGTCGTTCTCGAAACCAAACCTGCGCAAAGTGTGGAACATAAATCCCCAATGAATTCTGTCGAACGCCTTCTCCGCATCCAACGAGAGAAGCAAAGAAGGCGCCCGACCCCTCGAAGCAAATTGAAGCAAGTTGAGGACACGTCGTGTTGCGTCAGATGTTTGGCGTCCCGCCACGAATCCTGTCTGATCAGTATGGATCAGCAGTGGTAAAATGTTAGATAGCCTGATGGCTAGTATTTTAGCGTTATATCTTAGTATCTGAATTCAGTAGCGATATGGGTCTAAAGTTTCCAGGTTCGTTAGGGGATTTCCCAGGTTTAGGAATCGCAGTTTACTGTCGCTTCTAAGAACTCAGGCGGGAAAGAAGCGCATTCACGAGCTGAGTTTAGCATGTTAGTCAAATGCGGCGCAAGTAATTCAGAGAAGGTTCGGAGATATTCATTCGAGTACCCGTCAGGGCCAGGTGATTTGCCCAGTTTAGACATATTGATGGATTGCAAGGTTTCAGTCACCGAGATTGGGGCATTTAGCATAGAGGCCGATGAAGGGGCTAGTTTCGGGAGGTCAATTTGAGATAAAAAAGAGTTAATGGCTAGGTCTGTAGGTTGTGTAACTCCCGGGGAATCTTTGAGATTGTATAACTGTTCGTAATATTTACGAAACGACTCCGCTATTTCCATAGGGTGTGTGATTGACGAGTGAGGGCATTGGGAGTTTTTTAGTGAGAACACCGTACTACGGATTCGCCTTTGTTTTAGTTTGGAT
This sequence comes from Oophaga sylvatica, assembly GCA_033576555.1. NCBI lineage: Eukaryota > Metazoa > Chordata > Amphibia > Anura > Dendrobatidae > Oophaga > Oophaga sylvatica. Next base: position 12,803,897 of record JARQOD010000004.1, read on the forward strand.
GCCATGTATCGAGAGGTTTTATTAATTGACCCGTAGTGGGTTGCACGCATGGTGCGTTATGTATTTATCGTGTTGGCTAAACAGATGAAGTTGTAAATTATGTCGATGGGTCATCAGACTTCGATGATTATTCAATGTTGGTTGTGAAGTGACTTCATTCTCAGCTAATTGGACTTTCAGCAATAAACTATCCAGCTGACTCGTTAGTGCCTTTTTCCTCTGAGCTCCCATTTGGATGAGGTGTCCCCGCATGACAGCCTTGTGAGCTAACCATAATATCGAGGGAGTAACGTCAGGAGTAGCATTAACACTAAAGTAGTCTGCTATATGCTGTCGTATGCGTGTCGCATATGAAGAATCGGTGTACAGTGCCAGGTTATTTCGCCATTGCCTCGTCGTTGATGCATTGGCTCGCGGAGACCACTCCAACGTTATCGGCGCATGGTCCGACCACGCGGCCGTCCCTACCGTAGCAGACTTAGCATCTGGCAATGCCCAACGATCCACAACAAACATGTCAATGCGTGAAAAGGTGCGATGTCGAGCTGAGTAGAAGGAGTAAGCCCTAGAGCTAGAATTAAGGCATCTGTATGTATCGTATAGGGAGTGTGATCTTAACCATTGTTGGAGACATGGGACATGCCGGGATCTAGGATTGGAAGAATCTAACGACCCATCAGCTATCATGTTGAAGTCCCCTCCCATAAGCAGACTTCCCTTCGCCATTACTCGGACTTTACGCATTACCCTGTTTATGCTTCTGAGTTTCGTAGATGGGCCACAGATACTCAGTGGAATGACCCAGCTCTTAGGAGCCAGTTTTGTCATGGGCTTTCTGATAAATTAAAAGACGTTTTGGCTCAGTATGAGTCTCCTCCTTCTCTGGAGGCTGCTATGGCCTTAGCTATCCGTACTGATAGACGGCTTCGGGAGAGGGGTGAGGTAACCCCACTCCCTGTTGTTTCTCCACCTACCACTAAAGTCCCTTATGTTGAGGTTCCCCTTGTCTGTTCGGATGAGCCTATGCAGTTGGGAGGGACATCATTTCGTAGGAGGGGATTGGCGGTACGCCGCAGGACTAGAAGATGTTTTTTCTGCGGGAAAGAGGGACATTTTTTGGAGAATGTCCATCCTGTGCCTTGCTGAGCCAAAAGTCGCCGGAAAACTGTTAATCCCAGGTTGTGTGGTGGACGACAACCTGGGAGTATGTATTTCATCCGCCAGTTCTTCTCAGTTCCTTGTACCAGTGGAGGTGGTAGTTGGTACGAGAGTGGAGAGATTGTCTGTTCTTCTTGATAGTGGTTCCGGGGCTAATCTGGTTGACGCTCAGTTTGCTCAGGCTCAAGGTATGCATCTGAGTGTATTGGTCAAACCGATCCCTATATTCTCCATTGACGCCAGGCCTCTCGGCCAAGGTAGCTTTGTTCATGAGGTTCATAACATTGACCTTCGGGTAGGGGCAATACATAGGGAACAATTATCTTGTTATGTGTTGGAGGGTCTACCTACTCCCATTGTGTTGGGACTTCCTTGGTTGGTTAAACATAACCCTGTGATTAATTGGCAGTCCAGAGAAATAAGCCAATGGGGTGAGTTTTGCAAAAGCAACTGCATGAACACAGTCATCAGTGCGGTCGTGCCTAGTACATTGCCTCCTTTTTTGGAGGATTTTGGGGATGTTTTCTCTGAGGAGGGGTGTCAGGAGTTGCCTCCTCATCGCGTGTATGACTGCTCTATTAATCTCCTTCCTGATGCTAAGTTGCCTAAAGCTAGGTTGTATAATCTTTCTGGTCCTGAGAGGCAGGCTATGAAAGATTATATTTCTGAAAGTCTGGCCAAAGGGCATATTAGACCTTCATCTTCCCCAGTAGCCGCGGGGTTCTTCTTTGTGAAGAAGAAAGATGGAGGCCTACGCCCTTGCTTGGATTTCCGCGAACTTAATCGGATTACTGTTCGAGATCCGTATCCACTCCCTCTTATTCCTGATCTCTTCAATCAAATTGTTGGCGCCAAATGGTTTTCTAAATTGGATCTCAGGGAGGCGTATAATCTGATTAGGATAAAAGAGGGGGATGAGTGGAAAACGGCGTTTAACACGCCGGAGGGACATTATGAGAACCTAGTCATGCCTTTTGGTCTGACTACTGCACCAGCAGTATTCCAACATTTTGTTAATGACATTTTTCGTCACCTTGTGGGGGTGTTTGTGGTCGTATATTTGGACGACATTTTAATTTACTCGCCAGATCTTGTGTCTCATCAGGAGCATGTGAGACAGGTGTTGCAGATCTTGCGAGACAATAAACTATACGCCAAACTGGAGAAGTGTGTATTTGCCGTACAGGAACTTCAGTTTTTGGGTTTTTTGGTGTCAGCCTCCGGTTTCCGTATGGACCCTGAAAAGGTGAGAGCAGTGCTTGAATGGGATCAGCCAGGGGATCTTAAGGCTCTGCAGCGTTTTTTGGGGTTTGCTAACTACTACCGGAAATTTATTTGTAATTTCTCATCTGTCGTCAAACCTCTCACTGACATGACGAGAAAAGGGACGGATTTTTCTAAATGGTCGGACAAAGCTTGCCAAGCCTTTTCCTCTTTGAAGAAATGTTTTGCTTCGGCACCCGTTCTCATCCAACCAGATGCATCACAGCCGTTCATTGTGGAGGTGGATGCGTCTGACGTAGGGGTGGGTGCTATATTGTCCCAGGGTCCGTCCCCTGGTAAATGGCATCCGTGCGCTTTCTTTTCTAAGAAATTGTCGTCCGCCGAAAGGAATTATGATATCGGCAATAGGGAACTTTTGGCCATTAAGTTAGCTTTTGAAGAATGGCGTCACTTTTTGGAGGGGGCAGTCCACCCGGTTACCATCATTACTGATCACAAGAACCTGTTGTATTTGGAATCCGCTAAGCGTCTGAATTCCAGACAAGCTCGATGGTCGTTGTTTTTTACCAGGTTTAATTTTGTCGTCACTTATCGCCCGGGGTCTAAGAATGTAAAGGCTGATGCCTTGTCTCGCAGTTTCCCAGGGGCCGGGAAAACGGATGACCCGAGTCCTATCCTTCAGGAGGGGGTGGTAGTGTCGGCTGTAATTTCTGAGCTTGAGGAGGAGGTGTTAGAGGCTCAGGGGGACGCCCCTGCAGGACCTCCAGGGAGACTGTTTGTCCCAAATCTGTTGAGACAAAAGGTTATTGAGGCACATCATAATTCTGCTCTAGCAGGACATCCAGGGAGTAAGGCTACTTTAGATCTCCTTTCTCGCCGGTTTTGGTGGCCTAATGCTAATAAAGATGTTATAACTTTTGTCGCGTCATGTGGGGTGTGTGCTCGCTCTAAAACCCCTCATACCCGTCCGTCTGGGACCCTTTTACCCTTGAAACTTCCGGAGCGTCCATGGACTCATTTATCTATGGACTTCATTACGGACCTTCCTCCGTCGTCAGGGAATACTGTCATACTGGTGGTTGTTGACAGGTTCAGTAAGATGGCACATTTCGTTGCTCTTCCTGCACTCCCTAATGCTAAAACTCTGGCGCAGGTGTTCATTAGGGAGATCGTTAGACTTCATGGGTTGCCTTCTGATGTGGTGTCAGATAGGGGGTCTCAGTTTGTGTCCAAATTTTGGAGGGCATTTTGTTTACGTCGGGGGATGCAATTGTCATTTTCCTCGGCTTTTCATCCGCAGACCAATGGTCAGACAGAGCGTCTGAATCAGAGCTTAGAGACATATCTCCGGTGTTTTGTCTCAGAGAACCAAGAGGACTGGTCTTCTTTCTTGCCTCTGGCAGAGTTCGCTCTTAACAACAGGCGGAGCGAGTCCACTGGTAAGTCCCCGTTTTTTGGGGCATATGGTTTCCATCCCCAGTTTTGTACTTTCAATGGGGGGGGCCCTTCTGGGGTTCCTGAGGAGGAGCGTTTCTCGTCGTCACTTGCTTCTGTGTGGAGAGGTGTATTGAATAATCTGAGTGCGATGGGGAACCGTTACAAACGTATGGCTGATAGGAGGAGAGTTTCTGGTCCAGATCTGAATGTGAACGATCTGGTATGGTTGTCTACCAGGAATATAAAACTTAAAGTGCCCTCCTGGAAACTGGGTCCCAGATTCATCGGGCCGTACAGGATCAGTTCCATAATTAATCCTGTGGCATTTCGTCTGGACCTCCCTCCTACGTTTAAAATTCATAATGTGTTCCACAAGTCATTACTTAAAAGGTATGTGGCACCAGTCATACCGTCACCTCTACCTCCTCCTCCTGTGTTGGTCAATGGTAACTTGGAATTTCAAGTATCAAAGATCATTGACTCACGTCTGAATCGCCGGTCCCTTCAGTACTTGGTGCATTGGAAGGGGTATGGTCCAGAGGAGAGGACGTGGGTCCCTGCGTCTGATGTTAACGCAGATCGTTTGGTTCGGACCTTCCACAGAACTCACCCGGGCAGGCCTGGCCCTGAGGGTCCGGAGGCCCCTCGTAGAAGGGGGGGTACTGTCATGTGTGCATTGCCACGAAGATCGTCGCGGTTGCACATTTTGACTTCTCACAGCTGAGCTGCTGTTTCTTTGTGTTTGGCAGCTAGGGAGTTAATTCTGTCTGTGCTCGGTTCTGGGACTGGGTGCAGTTTCTCCCGGCTGCAATTGATTATTTGTTGATTGGTTTCCTTTAAATTCCTGGTTGTCTGCTTGGGGAGTTGCCAGTGAAACCTTCATGCAGACCACAGATAGGAATGAATCTGTATAGACTTTAGTTGTGAGCTCCTTAGTTGTTCTAAGCTCAACTTGGTTAGAGTTTATTTCCCAGACCATTTATGTTCCTTTGGTGTTTGAGTGTGTATGCAAGCGAGTGTTATCCTGTCTGTCTTATATGTCTAATCTGTGTATTTAGCTGAGATCAGCCCATATCCCTTTGGTGGTAGTCAGGATCCTTCTTAGGACTGATTACAGGGTTCAGGGTCTGATAGGAGACAGGGTTAGGTTGGAGACTTGGACCTCTGAACCATTATCAGTACCTCCAAGGTGAGGGATTAGTTAGGACCCCAGTTTAGGGTCAGGTTAGATCCCGGTCCACCTCTTTCCTGTTTCAGCTCATCAAGTCCTCAAGATTAACCCTGAGTTCAGCAGATATCGTGTCAGGTAAATCTATTCTATACTTACATGCTGATGTTGCTATACTAGTTGTTGTATAGAGTGTTGTTCCTGTATTAATAGTTTACTGACATTGTATACATATCATTAGACAGCGTGACACCACGTCGTTGCTACATGCCACACACAACAGCGTCACTAACGAGATTGCTAAATAGTGACGTATTTTAGCGATCTCGTTAGCGACGCTGTTTAGTGTGGCATACCCTTTAGGAGGACTTACATCCCATGAAGAGGCTTGTCTTGCCATGGTGCTTCATGTTCCTATTCTTCCTTCCAGGAGTTGTTGTTGCTGCCTTAGGCTTTCCCTCAGCATCTCATCTTTTGGTGCCATTCTTCTTCTGATGTGTTCCTGGATACTCCTTGTTTCATCCGTGATGGTGGCTTGGATGCTTATCAAGCCTCGACCAACCTCCTTTCTGTCCCCGCTCCAAGGACAGTGGCAGGTGGGAGCTTGACTGGGGCGGCACACCTATCAAACCGTAACGCAGGGGTCCTAAGGCGAGCTCAGTGGGGCCAGAAACCTCCCGTGGAGCATCCAAGCCACCATCATGAATGTAACAAGTATATATCTACAGTCATGGCCAAAAGTTTTGAGAATGACACAAATATTAATTTTTACAAAGTCTACTGCTTCACTTTTTTTAATGGCAATTTGCATATACTCCAGAATGTTATAAAGAGTGATCAGCTTAACAGCAATTACTTGCAAAGTCAATATTTGGCTAGAAAATGAACTTTATCCCCCAAAACACATTTCAACATCATTGCAGCCCTGCCTTAAAAGGACCAGCTAACCTCTTTTCAGTGATTGCTCCATTAACACAGGTGTGGGTGTTGATGAGGACATGGCTGGAGATCAATCTGTCATGATTAAGTAAGAATGTCACCACTGGACACTTTAAAAGGAGGCTGGTGCTTGGCATCATTGTTTCTCTTCTGTTAACCATGGTTATCTCTAAAGAAACACGTGCAGTCATCATTGCAATGCACAAAAATGGCCTAACAGGGAAGAGTATCGCAGCTAGAAAGATTGCACCTCAGTCAACAATCTATCGCATCATCAAGAACTTCAAGGAGAGAGGTTCCATTGTTGCCAAAAAGGCTCCAGGGCGCCCAAGAAAGACCAGCAAGCGCCAGGACTGTCTCTTAAAAGTGTTTCAGCTGTGGGATCGGGCTACCAGCAGCGCATAGCTTGCTCAGGAATGGCAGCAGGCAGGTGTGAGTGCATCTGCACGCACTGTGAAGCGGAGACTCTTGGAGCAAGGCCTGGTCTCAAGGAGGGCAGCAAAGAAGCCACTTCTCTCCAGAAAAAACATCATGGACAGACTGATATTCTGCAAAAGGTACAGGCAGTGGACTGCTGAGGACTGGGGTAAAGTTATTTTCTCTGATGAATCACCTTTTCGATTGTTTGGGACATCAGGAAAACGCCTCATTCGGAGAAGACAAGGTGAGCGCTACCACCAGTCTTGTCTCATGCCAACTGTTAAGCATCCTGAAACCATTCATGTGTGGGGTTGCTTCTCAGCCAAGGGAATCGGCTCTCTCACAGTCTTGCCTAAAAACACAGCCATGAATAAAGAATAGTACCAGAATGTCCTCCAAGAGCAACTTCTCCCAACCCTCCAAGAGCAGTTTGGCGATCAACAATGCTTTTTCCAGCATGATGGAGCACCTTGCCATAAAGCAAAGGTGATAACTAAATGGCTCAGGGAACAAAACATAGAGTCCAATGCATGAAAGTATAAAATTATTTTACCCATACAATGAATAAATGAAAAGAAAAAAGCTGTTTTTTTATTCTCTATAACTCACCCAAAAAATGCATTAAAAGGCAATTAATTAAATATCTAACGGTGCCAATAATAACATTAGTTTGTCTCTTACTCAACCCCTATAAGGTTCTGGTCTCAGAATTTAGTTTCAGCACTTAACAAAAAAAAAAAAAAAAAAAAAACATACAAGTTTGGTAACAATGATGGAATTGCATTTTTTCCCCCATTTTACTGCACTTTTTTTCTATTTTTAGCGCATTATTTGGTAAAGTGAACGGTGACATTCGAAACTATTTTTTTTATTTAGTACTAATTAGTCATGGTCTTAACCAAAAGAGTTTCGCTCGCAGGATCCTCAGGGGCGTGTCTTTAGGCTGCTCTGCACAGCTAGCCTGTGAGCCACGCCCTCTTAATAAAGACCATTAAAAAGTAGGAATAAATACAAAGGCCCATATGTCTGGTACCTTATGGCGGATTTAATAGAAAAAAAAAACAGGAATAATCAGTGGAACAGTAGGAAGAAAATAAGAGCAAGAACTGGACATTTGTGATGGGTCCTCTGTAAAGAGGTCTGCCAGGACTTTGATGTTGATTACCAAAATTATGGATATCTCATCCATTTCAGATCAGTGGAGACCAACACCCGACACCCCCATTAACCAGCTGTTAACAGCCCCCACTACAGATATATGCAACGTACACACCCGAAACGGCACAGTTCCACACACTATGTAGTGGCCGTTCTTGGGTACTGCAGCTTAGGTCTTATTGCAGAGATCTGGGCTGCAGTACCGGGGAATGGCCACTACACAGTGGCTGTGGATCTGTAAACAGCTGATTAGTGGGGTCACTGGGTGTCGGACCACCACCAACCTTCTACTGATGACTTATACTAAGCAAAGTCTTGGAAAATCCGTTCGGCAGCGCTTCATCTCTCATCATTTATTCATATCTGCTTACATAGGAGCCACCGGGATGCATAACAATTACACAGATTAAACGGGTAGTCCAGGATGAAAAAAGAAAACATGGCTGCCATCTTCCAAAACCATGCATTACCACACATGACCTGTCGGCTGGTGTGGCGCTATTTTCAGAGGAGTTTTTCTAATCGCATCCTAAAGTTGCAACTTTCATTCTTCTCACTGTCGTAATGCTGAGGGGCACGGAAGGCACCGAAGAAATGTGCCACCCCCCCAGACTGTCATCTATGGTTGCCCACTGTTAACCCATGGTCTCCTGGCTGGAATCCTTTTTACCCCATTTAATCCCAGCTTCTTAGGTCAATATTTGGGTCCATTTTTTTCAAATGTGTGTGACTGACAGGATCCTCAGGGGCGTGTCTTTAGGCTGCTCTGCATAATTACCTAGTTAGCCACGCCCACTTAGTAAAAGACCATGAAAAATAGTCAATATCTCTGGAACCGTACGTCGGATTTAAAAAAAAAAAACAAGAAACAGAATACTCAGGGGAGCAGCCGGAATAAAATAAGAGAAGAAAAAATTTGGCACATTTGACCTGATGACAAGTCCTCTTTAAAGGCAATGATGGAAATTTAAAGGGGTTTCCTGGGATCACAGCATTGAATGTTATCACCGATCCTCAAATCTTATCAATAATAGGGATCCAAACAAGGAAGGGTAAGGAGACTGATGAGGGGAATGTAGTTTTGTTTGTTTTTTTTACAATTTTAACCTCTTCCTGGCCATCAAACAAAAGATTACATTCAAATATTTTTGCTGGATTTGTGCTAATGGAATTCCCCCCAAAAAATGGCAGTAAATCTGGCAGCACAGGAAGGGTTATTAAGAAAAGTGAACCAAGTTGGTTCCAAATTTCCCTCAAATTCTGGGATTTTACCAAACCTGACATTTTTGAGGGGATTCCATCTGAAATATTTTGATGCCCAGGAAGAGGTTAAAATAATAATTTGGGAACATTTGCCGAAATTTGAGAAGATTTTCTTAGGGCCCAAATTTGGGAATATTCGCTTAAGGTCCAAATTTGGGAAGATTTGCTTAGGGTCCAAATTTGGGAGGATTTGCTTAGGGTCCAAATTTGGGAGGATTCGCTTAGGGTCCAAATTTGGAAGGATTCACTTAGGGTCCAAATTTGGGAGGATTCGCTTAGGGTCCAAATTTGGGAGGATTCGCTTAGGGTCCAAATTTGGGAGGATTCGCTTAGGGTCCAAATTTGGGAGGATTCGCTTAGGGTCCAAATTTGGGAAGATTTTCTTAGGGTCCAAATTTGGGAAGATTCGCTCAGGGCCCAAATATTGACCCTAAGAAGCCAGGGAGTATACGGGAAGGAGAGAATTCACAGTGGGCAGCCCATGATGCCAGTCCTGGGGGGGCACATTCCTGTGGCGCCCCCCCTATGGATGCCGGCCCCAGGTGTCATCGGATCACATACAATGAAAGTTTCCCGTCCCCTTCCGCAGACAGACGCCCTCCTCGTCGGCTGACTCATGCCAGGCTCACCCCCTCCTGTGCCCACCCAATGCAGACCATGCAGGGTGCACCGGAACATTAACCCCTCAGAGGCTCTCTCTGTTCCTGCACTTACCTGATTTGGGATAGGTAACAATCCAGATGTCATTCTCTCTTACAGGGAAGTCTGCAATCTCCTCCATCTTCCCTCTGCAGAATGGGGGTAACCTGATCCCATTGTATTCAAAGTATTTGCTCTCAAACTCCACCGGGGTGCTGGGGGTCTCTGCCTCACTCTCGGCCATGCTCAGGGGTGCAGCAGGTGATGGGGGGCCAGTGTGGATGCGGGGGATGCAGGATGCTCGGAGGAGCGATGATGTAATGCTGAGGCTGCAGCAATCCACCTCTCCGGCTCCATCTGGTGGCCACTAACCGACAGTGCAATCAAAGAGAACTTGGCTCAGGCGCAGGCGCAGCACTCCCTGCTCAATTATAGGGGTCTTTAGGGAATTGTCAGAGGCTGGAGGTGAATGGAGGAAGCACAAGATCCATAATTCTGTAATTGCAGCAGTCTGTGCAACATATACCTGTCCATAACAGGAGCAAGGTGGAGTGGGGGGCTTCAGTCCTGATAAGAAGGGGGTCTGCATTATCCAGCTGTAAACAGGGAGAAGTGATAAAAAATGCTCAGTATCAATGGCTGCAGCCACCACATTTACCAATGATGTTCTGCAGCAGCTGAAGTGTATTATGATGTTCTGCAGCAGCTGAGGTGTATTATGGAGTTCTGCAGCAGCTGAGGTGTATTGGGACGTTCTGCAGCAGATGAGGAGTATTGTAATGTTCTGCAGCAGCTGAGGTGTATTATGAGGTTCTGTAGCAGCGCAGCTGAGGTGTATTATGAGGTTCTGCAGCAGCTGAGGTGTATTATGAGGTTCTGCAGCAGCTGAGGTGTATTATGATGTTCTGTAGCAGCTGAGGTGTATTACGAGGTTCTGCAGCAGCTGAGGTGTATTATGAGGTTCTGCAGCAGCTGAAGTGTATTATGAGGTTCTGCAGCAGCTGAGGTGTATTATGAGATTCTGCAGCAGCTGAGGTGTATTATGAGGTTCTGCAGCAGCTGAGGTGTATTATGATGTTCTGTAGCAGCTGAGGTGTATTACGAGGTTCTGCAGCAGCTGAGGTGTATTATGAGGTTCTGCAGCAGCTGAAGTGTATTATGATGTTCTGCAGCAGCTGAGGTGTATTATGATGTTCTGCAGCAGCTGAGGTGTATTGGGACGTTCTGCAGCAGCTGAGGTGAATTGTGATGTTCTGCAGCAGCTGAGGTGTATTGGGACGTTCTGCAGCAGCTGAGGTGTGTTATGAGGTTCTGCAGCAGCTGAGGTGTATTATGATGTTCTGCAGCAGCTGAGGTGTATTATGATGTTCTGTAGCAGCTGAGGTGTATTACGAGGTTATGCAGCAGCTGAGGTGTATTATGAGGTTCTGCAGCAGCTGAGGTTGTATTAGGATTTTTTGCAGCAGCTGAAGTGTATTATGATGTTCTGCAGCAGCTGAGGTGTATTATGAGGTTCTGCAGCAGCTGAGGTGTACTATGATGTTCTGCAGCAGCTGAGGTGTATTATGAGGTTCTGCAGCAGCTGAGGTGTATTGGTACGTTCTGCAGCAGCTGAGGTGTGTTATGAGGTTCTGCAGCAGCTGAGGTGTATTATGATGTTCTGCAGCAGCTGAGGTGTATTACGAGGTTCTGCAGCAGCTGAGGTGTATTATGATGTTCTGCAGCAGCTGAGGTGTAGTATGATGTTCTGCAGCAGCTGAGGTGTATTATGTTCTGCAGCAGCTGAGGTGTATTATGAGCTTCTGCAGCAGCTGAGGTGTATTATAGGGTTCTGCAGCAGCTGAGGTGTATTATGAGGTTCTGCAGCAGCTGAGATGTATTATGAGGTTCTGCAGCAGCTGGGGTGTATTGGGACGTTCTGCAGCAGCTTATGTGTATTATGAGGTTCTGCAGCAGCTGAGATGTATTATGAGGTTCTGCAGCAGCTGAGGTGTATCATGGGGTTCTGCAGCAGCTGAGGTGTATTATGATGTTCTGCAGCAGCTGAGGTGTATTATGAGGTTCTGCAGCAGCTGAGGTGTATCATGGGGTTCTGCAGCAGCTGAGGTGTATTATGAGGTTCTGCAGCAGCTGAGGCGTGTTATGAGGTTCTGCAGCAGCTGAGGCGTGTTATGAGGTTCTGCAGCAGCTGAAGTGCAGACTGTATAATAGCTGTGTTGTGTATAAATATGTGATTCTTCAGCTTTTGTTTTAGTCTATGCCTGATGAAGAGACCTGAGTAGTCTGGAAAGCTGCAATTTGTTACCATCTTTTCAGTTAGCCATTAAAAGGTACCAACCACTGAGGACTCTCAAGTCTAAATATTTTTCTATCTACTGGCTAATACGGTACGAAGATACACATCTTTCCTATATCAGACTGTATAATATACACTGAAGCTGCTGCAGAACATCTTCTGAAAGTGAATGATAGATAATAGATGATAGATATAGAAATGACACCACTCTGGATTTTCCGTCCTTACGATCTTCATCCTCTTGTATAATCTCGCAGACTCTCGCTCTCCTGACCTGACTGTGGACGACTGTGCCAGGATATGGCGGATTATGGGATTTTCTGAGATTAGGCCGGGATTACACCGTCCTTTGTTGTTGGCTTTTTATTTCTGCTTTTGGTTGTAATCACAGATGTGACGTCACAAAATGGAAAAATGTGAATTTCCGATCACATAATCCAGGGAGCACGAATCGTTCTCTACCGAGGCCCCAACATTAGGCGAAGTCTGAGCCAAAATCATAAATGTATTGTGTCCATATATAAATATCCGTTAATACCCAACAAATTCTTCACTGTTCCGCTGCTTCAACTCGGATCTTGGACCTCCATCATTCACATGACCCCTGCAGCCAATCTCTTCTTCACCTGTGACATTTTGATTGGCTGTAGCGGTCACATGAAGGATGGACTACATGGATTGGTGGAGACCACTGTAGTTCCGAGGGTAGATATTTCCTTATTCTTTAACATTCCCTGCTCTTTGGTAAGTTTTCGGAGATCTAACGGGTAAAGTTTCTTCTTGTGGAGAGTGACAAGCCAGGTCTGGCATGTCAGTGTGAGGAGACTTATAGGCCATGCATGCTTCTCTGGGAAATTAAATGGAACCTATCAGCAGAATTGTGTACAGTAACTTACAGACAGAGTCAGGTCGGCGCCGTTATACTGATACCTTGGTTGATGAAATCCTTCTTGTGGTTGTTGTTGCTCCAAACTTGGCACAACCCTTTTAACCCCTTCCTGACATGAGATTGCGTTGTGTCGATGGTCTCCATGATGACGCTGGGCCGCAGGATGGCCTCGGGGTCACCCAGGGGCATTGGCCTGTCAGCTCATGCTAAGAAGCATTGGAGACTATTAGATCAGTGACCTGTCGGTTTGATGTTGATGTCCCATCCTGAGACAATGTAAATAAAATTTTAAAAAAAAGTGAATAAAAACTATAAAAATAAAAAAAATCACAAAATAAAGAACAAAAAAAAAGAAAAACTATTAATCCAATAAATACATTTATTTATGTAAAAAAAAAAGTACATATATCGCCAAGTCCACAACAACCCGACCAATAAAACTGCATCACTAGTTAACCCCTTCAGTGAACTCTGTTAAAAATATAAATAAAAAACGAGGCAAAAAACAATGCTTTATCATTATACTGCCGAACAAAAAGTGGAATAAAATGTGATAAAAAAAAACAAATGTAAATATAAATGACATCGCTGAAAATATCATCCTGTCCCACAAAAAATTAGGCTCCATACAGCTCCATCAGCAGAAAAATTAAAAAGTTATAGTTCTCAGAATAAAGCGATGGAAAAATCATTATTTTTTCTATAAAATAATTTTTATTATCTAAAAGTGCCTAAACATAAAAATAAATAAATAGGGTATCGCTGTAATTGTACCGACCCAAAGAATAAAGCTGCCTTACAAATTTTACAGTGTGGAACGGCATAAAAAGAATTCCCTAAAAACAATTCCTGAATTGCTGGTGAAAGCGATCAAAAAATATCATGTGCCCAAAAATGGTACCAATAAAACGACAATGCGTCCCGCAAAAAAACAAGCTGTAACATGACCCTGTCGGACGAAATATGGAAAAATTATAGCTGACTAAATATGGCGATGCAAAAACTAGTTTTTGCAATAAAAAGCGTCTTTTAGTGTGTGACAGAAGCCTAACTTAAAATCCCGATATAAATCTGATATCGCTGTAATCGCACCGACCAGAAAAATAAAGTCATCCAATCACATACTGCTTGAGGATTGGTGTAAAAAATAAATAAAACCAACTCTTCACCTGCTGTTGATTTGTTCATTCTGCCTCCCAAAGATCGCAGTAAGACTCGGTGCACATTTATCCTGCGCTCTACGCTGAGCACTTACACTGAGATTTCAGTAAAATTCTCTGAAATATGTGATTCAGACAGAACCCCTGGTGGAAGATTTCCTGTAATAAGGCAGATGGAGGCACTGTGGACACTGTCTGGCCTATGATCCGGTGGTGTCTGTTTTTTTAGGCGTTGCACCATCAGCAACAGTTTTGTGCACTTCTGAAAAAAAGAACAACGTTGAACAGAGGCCAGACAGAGTCCAGAGTAACTGTGCTGCCTCATTATAGTGAATGGATCCCTGGGGGGTTTCATCTGAATCATGTCACTTGGAAATTTAGATGTAAACCCTATGTAAGTGCTCAACGTAGAGCACAGGATAAATGTGATCTTAAATGTTATGTAAAATGTTCCCAATAAAATCTTCAACTCAATCCACAGAGAAAGCAAGTCCCACTCAGGTCTGTCATCTGTTAATGGAAATATAGGGAGTTTCCACATTACTGGTAGTACAAAGGCTCTGGAAAAGCGCTGTAGCTCCTCGCCCTCTGTAAGGAAAGGGACGTCGCCATTTTGTATAGGGCCTATACCAGCCTCCATTTTGTCAGTTCACAGAGCCACAAACTGCTAACTACACAGGGCCTATTAGCATATCCAGTACGACCGGTTTTGATGTCCACTATGAATCAAACGGGCTTTAACATGCTAATTAGTTTAGGCCAGTGTCTGAATAAGATGGTCAGTCGTATGCTAAATAGCTCTAACTCAAGCCAGTATTTCCTGCTCCATATGAATTGCAGGCCAGTTAATATGCGTGCTTCAAAGCAAAGGGGAAGGGCCTAGCAGTTTTAAGAACTGTAGCCAGGAACAGGCTGCTAGCAAATCCATTTTCTCACAGCAACAAGAAGCACAAGACACAGATTTGATTTGCCTTGCCAAATGGAGCAGCAGCACATGCTTTGGGGACTGTCCAGCAACTGAAGACTGTTACCTGGGGACGGCAGAGCTCCCGCCTCCCCATGACCATACTACCCGGTAATATTGATCTATAGCTTATACCTTTAAGCCTTGTACATTATCGTTGTATTTTTTACTCTGACCACAAATCCATTGTAATTACGTTGTATAGCTTTACTGTATATTTCTGTAATTATCTAGTGCGCCCTTAAGGCAATTAAACCATAAAATTAATCTGAGGCTGATGCTTTTACTCTGATCACGAATCTTAGAATACCCAGTGGGTAACAGGACACCCTCCCCAGCGGCCATTTGCTCTAGGTGCAGTTCCCTTACTGACCTGAGAGACAAAGGGGGCGCCGGAGAGCTGTACCTGTGGAGTTACGTCCCATTGGTGACGTGGGAGGAAAGGGGTCGTCCCTCACAATTGGTGGCAGCGGTGGGATCAGAAGCTGTGATACCCGGGCTACCGTGTGGCGGTCGGCTTAGTTCCTCACAATTGGTGGCAGCGGTGGGATCAGAGTAATAGTGTGCATGGGACCCCTACTCCCAGACACTAGAGACTACCAGCGGTACTTTCACTGCTGGGGTCTTAAGGTCAGCCCAGCACTAGACGGTCAGAGTGTAAATACAATAAGTTGTGTGCAAGGTCAGGGTTGCAGCTGTGTCAGTAACCAAAGGTTCCCAAGATGGCGGAAGGCACCAGGAGTAGGGCAAAGGGGGAGGCCAATGCTGTGGTCTATGAGGGGTTCGATACCGATGAGGGGGAGCTCAGCCAGGGCTCCCCAAGAAGCCCGACTCCCATGCTCAGTCTCACAGTGGACTGTCCACCCCCTGCCCGTCCCAACCTGTCCAGATCGGAGGCCCTCTTCCAAGCGGCTATGGCACAGCTCGAGGCTGGTAATGACGCCGCCTATGACAGACTCCTGGTGGCCGCAGAGAAAGCAGCAGAGCGGGAGCATACAGAACGCCGTGAAGCTGCGGAGCGTGAGCATACAGAACGCCGTGAAGCTGCGGAGCGCCGGCACCAACTGGAGATGGCCCAGCACGGGCCCCGCTGGACGCACCAGGCCCACCGGAGACAAGGGCTTCCAAGGTCCGGGCGGAGGACTTTCCCTTGCTTGAGAAGGATGGAGACCTGGATTCCTTTCTGCTGGCTTTTGAGAGGACCTGCCTCCAACATCATCTGGCCCCGGATCAGTGGGCAAGGTACCTGACCCCCCGTTTGAGGGGTAAGTCCCTGGAAGTTTTGGGGGACTTACCTGCCAGGGAGGAGCAGGACTACAACAGCATCAAGCGGGCCCTGATCCAGCACTACAACCTCACCCCGGAGTCGTACCGCAGGAAGTTCAGGAGCCTGCAGCGGGGTTCAAAGGACACCTGGACCGACCACATGAGGGCCCTGCTGAGAGCTGCGGAGCACTGGACCTCGGGTCTAGAGCTCACTACCCGCCAGGAGGTCCAGGAACTGTTTGTCATGGAGCAATTCTTGTGGAACTGCCCAGAGGACCTCCAGCAGTTCCTCCGTGACCGGAAACCAAAGGGGGCTTCTGCTACAGCCGCCCTGGCAGACGAGTATGCCAACAACAGGGCGCCGGAGCCAAAGAAGCCTGCCAGCAGCACCTGGAGAGGCGGTAAGCCCAATCCTGCCCCAGCCCCATATCCAGCCCCAGAGTGCAAGGGGTGTACCCCCCGGCTGCCCTCTCCAGGCCAGGAACAGAACCCAGACGTTGTCATAATTGCAATCAGCCAGGACACTTTAAGGCTGCGTGTCCCCAGCGCCAGAAGGCCCCATCCCTGTCCCAGAAACCGACCACTGTTTTGTGTGTGGGAGGGGTGGTGGGAGGTCCCTAGACAATTACCAACCCGTCACCATCGGCCACTCAGCGGTCATGGGACTGCGGGACACAGGCGCTGAACGAATCCTGGTACGCCCTGAGGTGGTGTCCCCTCAAGACTTGGTACCTGGGAAAACCATTTCCGTCTCCGGAATTGGAGGCGTTGAACCGGCACTGACCGTTGCCAAGGTGTATTTGGACTGGGGCGCTGGGAGGGGGATGCGGGAGGTGGGAGTAACGCCAAATATTCCTGCAAATGTGTTGCTTGGGACCGATTTGGGGCGGCTAGTGTCCCAGTATGTGGCCACTGAACCCCCAAGTTCGGCTCCCCAAGAATGTCATGACTCTACTGTGAATGTTAATGTATTGAATGTGCCTCCAACAGTGGAGGAGGGAGTGAAACCTGATGGTAAGCCATGCACTGACACTACACACACAGGGCTCACAGTGAGGACAGGTGAGGAGGCTGTAGGGGAGAGCTCAGAGGTGGAGGGAGGGGCTGCTATGGGCAGTGTAGGGCCCCTAAGTGAACCCAGCCTGCTGAGTCTAGGGCCCCTGCAGGAAGAGGAACAGGCCATGGGGGGAGGGGGCGTCCCGGGAGAGGAGCCACCAGGTAAGACCCCAGGGCAGGAGTTCCCCACATCCGGGATGTCAGGAAGTCAAGGAAGTCTGCCTGACCCGGCGACTTGGTCAGGGGACGAGGGAAAGCAGGCGCTACCCGTGGTCTCAGCGGTCGTGGCCGCTGTTACCAGGAGTGGGAGCGCTGAAGCCCAAGGAGCCTCGCGGAGGTCCGACGGTTTCCCCCTCTCCGACCAAGTGGCTGCCGAGTCAGACAGTAGCCAGGAGACAGATCCTGGGGAACTGACAGAGGACATGGCAGTTTCATCAATTCTTGCCACATCAAGTCAGAGATTTCAGGCAGCGTTGGAAGCTGACACTAGCCTGAAGACTCTCAAGGAGCAGGCGGCACAGCCTCCCCTGGAGTCCGACCGCGAGCGAGTGGTCTGGGACCAGGGACGGCTGTACCGGGTAACGGTCCAGCAGGGTTCACCGGAGGCGTGGCCCAGGGACCGACAGTTAGTGGTACCCCATCCGTTCAGGGCGGAATTGTTGCGGATCGCACACGAGGTTCCAATGGCCGGACACCTAGGGATCACTAAAACCAGGGCCAGGCTAGCTCAGCATTTCTACTGGCCTGGAATGAGGACCGAGGTGATAGCCTACTGCCGTTCGTGTGACACCTGTCAGAGGGTGGGGAAGGCGGGGCCGCGCCCCAAAGCCCCACTGGTAACTCTACCCATCATCGAAGAGCCTTTCTCGAGGGTGGCTGTGGATCTCATTGGACCTCTGTCCACTCCCAGCCGCTCCGGGAAGTGCTTCATACTAACGGTAGTGGACTATGCCACCCGGTACCCGGAGGCGGTAGCTTTGTCGTCCATTCGGGCCGACAAAGTGGCCACTGCCTTACTGGAGATTTTCTCCAGAGTGGGGTTTCCCAAGGAAATGCTCACCGACCGAGGGACCCAGTTCATGTCGCAGCTGATGGAGTCTCTCTGTAAGCAGGTACAGGTGCAACATCTAGTGGCCAGCCCGTATCACCCACAGACCAATGGCTTGTGTGAGCGGTTCAATGGCACCTTAAAGCAGATGCTGAAGATGTTGGTCGACTCCCACGGGAGAGACTGGGAGCGGTATCTCCCACACCTGCTGTTTGCCTACCGGGAGGTCCCACAGGCCTCAACGGGGTTCTCCCCCTTTGAGCTCCTGTACGGGCGACGTGTACGGGGGCCCCTTGCTCTGGTGAAGGAAGCATGGGAAGGGGATTTAGCCACCCCTGGAGTGTTGGTCATTGAGTATGTCGTGCGCTTCCGGGACCGACCGAATGATGGCCTTGACGCGGCTGGTGCATGACAATATGGCCCAAGCTCAGGCTGACCAGAAGCGATGGTACGACCAGAATGCTTGTGAACGGACCTACCAGGTGTGGGTACTGGTCCCCGTACCACAAAACAAGCTTCAGGCGGCCTGGGAGGGTCCATACCTCGTGCACGAGCAGCTCAATGCCGTCACCTACCTGGTCACCCTGGACCACGCCCGTGGAAGGAGGAAGGCCTTCCATGTGAACATGATGAAGGCCCATCATGAGCGGGAGGCTTATGCTCACCCAGTGTGCAACCTTCCAGAGGAAGGAGAGGCAGAAACCCTCCTCAATCTGCTCACCCAAGCCAAGGCGGGTGGATCCATCGAGGATGTGGGGGTTGGCCACCAGCTCTCGGAGGATCAACGTTCCCAGCTGGGGGCCACCCTGCACCCCTCTCGGGAGCTGTTCAGCAGCCTGCCCGGAAGGACTGAGGCAGCAGTCCATGACGTGGACACTGGCAACCACCCCCCAATCCGGTGTTCAGCATATCGGGTCTCTCTTGAGGTGCAGCAGCAGATGCGCCAAGAGATAGATGAGATGCTGAGGCTGGGGGTGATCCAAGCGTCCAACAGCGCGTGGGCTTCGCCTGTAGTCCTCGTTCCTAAAAAGGACCGAACTACGCGGTTCTGCGTGGACTACAGGGGGCTCAACGCTGTGTCGGTCACCGATGCGTACCCAATGCCGCGCATCGATGACCTGATCGACCAGCTGGCCAGGGCCAAGTACCTGACCATCATGGATCTGAGCAGGGGGTATTGGCAGATTCCCCTGACCCCTAGGGCACGGGAACGCTCTGCCTTTATCACCCCATTCGGACTGGACGAGTCCACGGTGATGCCCTTCGGCATGAAGAATGCCCCTGCCACTTTTCAGCGGATGGTCAACACGCTGCTCGAGGGACTGGAAGGGTATGCGACCGCGTACCTGGATGACATTGCCATCTTCAGTCCCACCTGGGAGGATCACCTAGAGCACCTGGCGCAGGTGCTCGGCGGATCCAGCGAGCAGGCTTGACCATTAAGCCGGAAAAATGCCAGCTGGGTATGAGTGAGGTTCACTACCTGGGACACCGGGTAGGTGGGGGAGCTCTGAAGCCAGAGCCCGGGAAGGTGGATGCCATCGCATCCTGGCCCACCCCCAGGACCAAGAAGCAGGTGATGTCCTTCTTGGGTACTGCTGGGTACTATAGGAGGTTTGTTCCACACTATAGTGCCCTGGCCAAGCCCCTGACGGACCTCACCAAGAAAAGGCTGCCCGTCGCAGTCGACTGGACAGCTGCTTGCGAGACAGCTTTCCAGGCGCTCAAGACCGCCCTTTCTAGTTTTCCTGTACTACAGGCAGCCGACTTCACGCGGCTATTCTTAGTGCAGACCGATGCCAGCGACTTCGGCCTCGGTGCTGTGCTCAGCCAGGTTGACACTACGGGCCATGAACACCCCATTTTGTACCTGAGCAGGAAGCTCCTGCCGAGGGAAGTGGCCTATTCCACAATGGAGAAGGAATGTCTGGCAATTGTGTGGGCCCTGCAGCGTCTGCAGTCATACTTGTACGGATGCCAATTCACCGTGGAAACAGACCACAACCCCCTCAGCTGGTTACACACGGTCTCTGGGACGGATGGGAGGTTGCTACGCTGGAGCCTCGCTCTCCAACAGTACCACTTCACCATTCGCCACAAAAGAGGCAGGGACCATGGTAACGCTGATGGGTTGTCCCGGCAAGGAGAGGGTGCGGTAGGGCGCACGGGGGAACACAGGAATGTGATACCCCCTTGCGCCCTCAAAAGCAGGGAGGTGTAAGGAAAGGGACGTCGCCATTTTGTATAGGGCCTATACCAGCCTCCATTTTGTCAGTTCACAGAGCCACAAACTGCTAACTACACAGGGCCTATTAGCATATCCAGTACGACCGGTTTTGAGGTCCACTATGAATCAAATGGGCTTTAACATGCTAATTAGTTTAGGCCAGTGTCTGAATAAGATGGTCAGTCGTATGCTAAATAGCTCAAACTCAAGCCAGTATTTCCTGTTCCATATGAATTGCAGGCCAGTTAATATGCGTGCTTCAAAGCAAAGGGGAAGGGCCTAGCAGTTTTAAGAACTGTAGCCAGGAACAGGCTGCTAGCAAATCCATTTTCTCACAGCAACAAGAAGCACAAGACACAGATTTGATTTGCCTTGCCAAATGGAGCAGCAGCACATGCTTTGGGGACTGTCCAGCAACTGAAGACTGTTACCTGGGGACGGCAGAGCTCCCGCCTCCCCATGACCATACTACCCGGTAATATTGATCTATAGCTTATACCTTTAAGCCTTGTACATTATCGTTGTATTTTTTACTCTGACCACAAATCCATTGTAATTACGTTGTATAGCTTTACTGTATATTTCTGTAATTATCTAGTGCGCCCTTAAGGCAATTAAACCATAAAATTAATCTTGGGCTGATGCTTTTACTCTGATCACGAATCTTAGAATACCCAGTGGGTAACAGGACACCCTCCCCGGCGGCCATTTGCTCTAGGTGCAGTTCCCTTACTGACCTGAGAGACAAAGGGGGTGCCGGAGAGCTGTACCTGAGAAGTTACGTCCCATTGGTGACGTGGGAGGAAAGGGAATCGTCCTTCACATTTGGTAGCGGCGGTGGGATCAGAAGTTGTGATACCCAGGCTACCATGTGGCGGTCGGCTTAGTTCCTCACACCCTCCAAAAGAAATTCTGCCAATTCTGCGCTCCCAAATCTAAGTGACTCCCTCCCTTCTGAGCACTAGTGTGTCTAAACCACATATAGCATCCACATGTTTGGCATTTCTGTAGTAATGAGAGCCCGCCTAATTTACAGGTGCGTGTCTCCAGAAGCATGAGCTGAGCACTATAACGTACTGGTCACTACAACGTATTGGTCACTACAACGGCAGTTTGCAGTTTTCACTCAGCAACATCCACTACTGCTTATTTCTTGAAAACACCAATGGAGTCAAAATCGTCACTACACCTGTAGATAAATTCCCAAAGGGGAGTAATTTCCAAAATGGGGTCACTTGAGGGGGGATTCTGCTCTTCTAGCACTTAGTGGCTCTATATATGGAGTCCGCAAACTATTCTAGGAAAATCGGCGCTCCAGGAGGCAAATAGCGCTCCAGTCCTCCAGTCCAGTAGTTTTCCCCAACATATGGAGCATCTGCGTACGCAACAGAAATTGCACAGCAAATTGTGTGGTACATTTTTTCCCGTTCCCCTTGCGAAAATAAAAAAAATTGGGTCTAAAGAAAAATTTTTGTGAAAAAAACTTAAATGTTCATTTTTTCCTTCCACGTTCCATTAATTCCTGTGAAGCACCTGAAGGGTTAATAAACTTCTTGAATGTGATTTTGAGGACCTTGAGGGGTGCAGTTCTCAGAATGGTGTCACTTTTTTAGTACTTTCTGTCATGTAGGCCCCTTAAAGTGGCTTCAAATGTGAGGTGGTCCCTAAAAAAATGGTGTTGTAAATTTTGTTAGAAAAATGGGAAATCACTGGTCAACTTTTAACCCTTATAACTTCCAAAGAAAAAAAATTATGCTTCAAAAATTGTGCTGATGTAAAGTAGACATGTGGGTAATGTTATTTATTAACTATTTTGTGTGACACCACTGATTTAAGGGCATAAAAATTAAAAGTTTGAAAATTGCAAAATTTTCCAAATTTTTGTCAAATTTATGACCTCTTTGTGGGTGTAATGTGGAAACGTTCACAGACACTGTATGTGTGATTCATCAGTGCTTGCATGTTCTAGCCCTTTAAGAAATATTCCCTTACTATGACCTCATTCAGATTCTGCATAATCAGACTTATATAATCAGATTATCGGGGACTTTGCTCCTCGGGGCAGTAATTAGACATTTATATAACTGATAAACCTGTAATAAAATATTCTAGGTCGGAGTTTCAATGACATCACGGGTCAGAAAGTGAAAGCTTCACGCTGTGAGGGATATAGGTGAGGAGCCAGGCTGTCACAAAGTGCCTATAAAGGTTCATCATTGGCACCCAGGTACAACCTCAGGGACCCCCCCATTGATGTATGACCTCAAGGACTTCCCTCTCCCCAGACCACCACCCGCACACCGATTCTGATATTTAAGAGGACACAGCTCCATCTATTCCTGCATCTACTCATCTATATTGCAGCCCTATTTAAAAGGGTTGTCCACCTTTGGGGGGATTTTTCTTTATGCTTACCTTAATGTATGTAATTTTTGTGATTGGGTTTAATTTAAAAAATTTGCTCCGTTTGCCTTGTATAGTCTGTGTGCTTTACTGTCTATTGTTAGCTGGCTGCAGAATGAGTTAACAGAGAATCTGTCAGTGAGCGCGTTCTTACTGTCCAATGGGAGAGTTTTTAACTCTCTTATCCTTCTTTTACTAAGCGCCTCTCACTTGATGTATGTGACCACAAACCAAATCAAAAGTGAATGTGCTGGAAAACAAAGATCTTGTATTGCCAAACCATTAAACTATATAGAAAAAAATAGTTTTACCTCCTAAAAGACATTAATTTAAGCCAAAAAAAATCTGTGTTTAGAAGTGGGCAACCCCTTTAAAGAGGACCTGTCACTTGCCATACATATGTAGATTTTTTTTTGTACCTTGTCTAAATGCCGCTGTTCTCCTGAATCCAGCGATGTTTTTCTTTTCTTCCTGCGCCTCTCCGTTCCTGAGATATGGCCCTCTATATGTAAATATAGTTTTCTTAGCCAACTGGGCGTGTTCCTCAACTTTTCTCTGTGGGCGTTTTTATGACTACATGCAGTTCGCTAAAAAGGCTAGATTTATATACAGGGAAGAGAGGACCGTATCTCAGGAACGGAGAGGCGCAGGAAGAAAAGAAAAACAACGCAGGATTCAGGAGAACAGCGGCATTTACAACAAGTAAAAAAACCTAATATTTATGCCAAATGACAATTCCCCTTTAAGTGAAGGCCAGCCATGGTTTTCTACCAGGAGTGGGAAAGGTCAGTTTGGCTCCCAGAAGTTGGACTGTCACTGATCATAAAGTGATGGCATGTCCTAGCGATATGTGTGTACTTTACAAAATTGGAGTACTTCCATACACAAGCAGTTGCTTTGGATCATTCCTAGTTGTTAGAAGGATCCATTGATTACAAATTAATGTTCTACTGAACAATACACAACAACAGGACAACACACTGAAACAAAGACATGTTGAGGCGTGTGATTAATCTAGGGGGTTCATACTGTATATAGATGGCTATGTGGGGACTCATATTGTAGGGAGCTATGTGGGGCTCATACTGTGTATTGGGGCTGTGTGGGGGCTCATACTAAATATAGGGGGGCTATTTGAGAGCTGATACGGTATATAGGGGGCTATGTGAGTGCTTATACTGCATATAGGGGGCTATATGGGGCTAATATCGTATATGGGGGCTGTGTGGGGGATCATACTAAATATAGGAAGGCTATGTGAGGGCTCATACTGTATATACTTTATAGAGGGGGTCTATTTGAAGGCTCATACTCTATAAAGGAAGCTATGTGAGGGTTCATACTGCATATAGGGGGCTATGTGGGACTGATACTGTATATACGGGGGCATTCATGTAAAAAAACACCTATATTTTTGCACGGTATGCCTATATTCATGAAGGCTATAAATAAATGAGTACTCCAGAAGTCTTTGGAGAGCGTTGGAAATCACATGGTTGTGTGTCTTTCTTTGTTCTTACTGGCTGTAAACCGGATCCCAGAAACTTCTAAGTTAGAATTAGAGCTGCTCTTACAAAAGCTAGCCTTTGTTATCTGAGGGGGTCTACAGATCAACACTGAAATGCCCATTGCTGGGATCCCCACCAATCACGATAGCTAGGGTATCATCTCACGAGCGATGGTCACACATTCACTACTCTACATTCATTGCCTTCAAGACAGATAAGGAGAGTCAAAAATGAGAATGCATGACCACCGTTCCATACAAACAAGGGAAATAGGGAATGGGACCTCTTGTTCTCATGATTGGTGTGGGTTCCAGAGGTTGGACCTCAAGTGCCACCTCTTTACGTCTCTCCATTGTGGATATGGTATTGCAGAAACTGAACTATTGGATCAACAGTTCAGCGAATCACTATTTGTGGAAGAATCCAAATCTAAGTTGGCACAGCTAATACAATATCCTGAATGATCTAACGACACAACATCAGTACTTTACTGCACAGATATCTTGGGCTTATTGTAATACCATAGATTCCAGGTGGTTTTCTTGAGACCTTTAGCATGTAAGTTTGCATAAGTAGTAAATCATTTTGTGGGAAATTGGCTGCTTGCAGAAATCACTCTCAGTATGTAGCATAATACCCATTATGATGATGAAATTCCACTCCTGTTCCTATTTTAATGTTTGGGGAACCTTTAAGACCCAATGGTGGTACCTGGGAACCCAATGTAAGAAACACTGTATCACAGAATTGCATTTGCGTGCATCACAATGAGACAAAGTAAAAAGGTAACCAAACAGCAAGCTGTATATGAAACAAACAGTAAAAAATATTTGGTTACAAGTATTTGTCTAAATTCTGGTTAATGCCATGATTACTCCTCTTGACTAAGTGTTCATATGTTGTCGATTAGGAGAGTGGAGCAAGCCACTGTCAGACTAGTATCAGCTTAGCTAAGTGGAACACAAAAGAATAGGGAAGTTTGAATTCAAACCACCAGATCCTTATATCCTCTGCCATCATCTGTCAGGGGAGAGAGGCCCCTGTAAACAATAGATGACCACCCCTTCTTGGCATAATTGGTGGGTTAAGCCAACTATAATCTAATGTGTATGGAGACCTTTGGCTGCCTAAAGTTATCAGTTGATCAGTATTCCTATATAACACAATCATCTAGACAGGTTAAAATATCACCATTGTTTTCATTTTAGGGAACTCTTGAGACCCCATAGCGGTACCCTTGAACCCAATTTTAGAATCAGTATATTAGTGACATGCGTTAAGTTTTAAGAAGCACTACGAGACTAGATGAAAGGTTAGCTAGATGCTGGCTTAGAAAATAACAATCAAAAGGTCTGAAAGTCAGAATGAAATCTAGCTAGTAGCAAAGTCCTGTCAATGATACTAGCTTAGTGTCAGAGCCACCTTTAAATCATCACTAGCCTGATAAGATGAAATTGTGGTGTGGTGATCATTCGTTAAAAGAGTGGTGTCCTTGGCTGGCCTACGGAGTAGACTTTGCTTGTGATGAGGTAAGTTCTTTGCACTCTATCTTAGCTGTGTCATGTCTGTTATTTTCTCCTCCAGCTCATAAATCTGGTTATAACTGCACTTTGCCCTACTGTATTACAGTAAGAGCGATAACTCATCTCACTGATAAGACAACTGCTTTCACTTAATTGCATCATTAAAATCTGGTTTAAACTATGACTATTATTATATGTTTATATTACAGCTAGTCTTAATGCTATCTCTATTTCTACTGGCTTTTGTTCACTTTTTTATGCTATAGGGGGAATTCATCATTTCTCTTAGCAGCCAGTTCAGTCGGGGATTAGAAAAAAGGTTGCAGAGAAGGACTGGAGACCTGGAGTGGCGTGGGTAGTTCAGTGGTGATGTGAGACAGGCTGAATCAAGTTTCCTCCAGAAAGGGATAGTGTGAGGGGCTCCAGAGAAGAAGAGCCTGGGTAAAGTGGAACAGTGCTCTTGAAGATTTGGGTCTAGTAAAGGAAGAGCTAGTAAAGGAAGAGCGCGACTCTTGAGAACAAAGTCTGGGTTAAAAGGGTTTTCTCAGATTCAAAATGATTAAAATTTCAAAGTCTTTAAGATCTGATTCTCTCGATTGATGTCTTGAACCTCAACACCAGTGATAAACGTGTCAAGTTCTCAGCTCCTACCTAACCTCACCCTCTGATTTCGACTTCCGTACGGGCCGATGGCAGCCACCTGAAGAGTGTTGTTGTGAAGGATGCAAACAATAACGCGGGAGAGGTCATTGTAGTTAGTAATATTATTACTGGAAGGGGCCAGGATCGGACAATATTACTGGAAGTTGCCCAGGATGGAGGACATTATTATAGAAAGGGTTCCAGGATGAGGGACATAAATAAAAGGCCCAGGACAGGGGACATTATAACATGATTGGCAACATTATATGAAGAAGGGGTCCAGGATGGGGGACATTATTCCTGGAACGGGCCCGGGATGGGGAAGATTATTACAGGAAGGGGCCAGAATGAGAGACATTATTACATGGGGAGGACGAACACCGATGTTCTTTATAAGATCATGTTACAAGGGCTACAAGGGCCTACACATCTGACCAATATGCTGGTCAGATGAGTTCAAATTTTGCACTAGAACTCACCGGACTCTGGTTACGCCACTGGGCACCCACATTTAATTTCCCAGATGTTCCGTGAGGAAAAATGTAGAATTATTTCTCTAAACTTCCATGCCAGACTGGCAACCAACAGTCCATCACTGTTACAGGGCAACACTATTGCCGACTACAGTCTCAAGACTCCTGATCCACCGATGCACCTTCTAGTGTTTCACTTGGGGCCTTTTAATATGTCCCTGCTTCCCACTTTAGCTCTACTCACTTTTTTTCTGTATCTGGTCTTCTGCCACTCCGAATCTCACTGTTTTCTGCAGGACTTTCTATCATTAACCCTTCACGGAACTTCAACCACTGGCTCTGAAGACCTCTACTGTCCTAGTCCATTCCCCGACCCGAGAGATTCAGCATCTTATCTCTGAACTCTCTCCCAGCAGGAAAGACCTCCATACAAACATGGCATTAAGGGGTTCGATGGAGAGTTTCTGGGCGCTGACAGAAGATCCTCGGGTGAAATAAGGATTTGGCATGTCTAATTTTGAGGCGCGGATCCTTTAGTCGTCTAAGAGATAAGCTGCCACCAGAGGTATCTGGCAGTGGTTCTATTTTAGAGCGCAAGGGAGCATTCAGCAGAGTAAGCGCTCACGTATGGGCGAGTTGGAAGAGATAGCTGCCAGCCGAACCATCGTTTAGCTAAAAGTGCCAACAGATATATCAGGAAAAGGCCAAGTTTCAAATAAGCAAGAAAGTCCAAGCTCAACCTTCGCAAAGTCAATGCAATGAGTAAGGAAGCCCAGAAAGCACACCACTGCAAGGCGTTCAGATTATTATGATTATTTATTAATAATAATTCTTCAGGGAATGGGAGGAGATCCAGCTTCCGGAGTTTGTTAAAATATCAAATCTTTACTTGAAATAAATAATTTGCAAAGAGTTGGGTGGAAGACGTTCCATAAAATCAACGTGTTTCGAATGCTATCGCGTACTTAATCCTGGTGTATGGACTTTTTCTAAATGTACTTTTTTAATGGATTACAAATAGAGATTTGATATTCTAACATACTCCGGTAGCTGGATCTCCTCGATTTCTAAGGCAAAGTTCCTATGTCCAGTAATCTTCTGTTTGAAACAGATCCCTAAAAGCGAAAAAAAAACAGATCCGTGTCAAATGGAGGAAAAACAAACTTATCTATTGGTGGCTCGGTGGTTAGCACTGCAGCCTTGCAGCGCTGGGGTCCTGGGTTCAAATCCCACTAAGGACAACATCTGCAAGGGGTTTGTATGTTAACCCCGTGTTTACGTGGGTTTCCTCCCACACTCCGAAGACATACTGGTAGGGAATAACTTTTCACATGTGCAGTAATCGTTCCTTAGAAATGGATTCGTTATCTTAATAACATTAATAGCAAAGTCTTCACGGAGGGTGCCGGCCATCTTCTACTCCTTTACAAACACTTGTAGAAACAAGCAGCTTTGCAATTTACAGTATCTCTTGTTAAAAATCCCCTCTGTTCAAAAGGCAGTGCGTTTGCTTTTTAGTTTAAGATCGGACAATCCCTTTAATACAACCCCTTTATGGAAGAGATTGAGATCGAGGCCTGGTTTGTAGACGCAAGGTTCTGAATAATAGCGTCTGGTCAAGGAGGGATACAGTATCCACCTAGAATTGGTTGGAAGGCGATTGTCAGTTTGGAGCGACACAAGAGTCGAGTGACCGGGATCTGAGTATTGTATCTCGGCTGTATAACTCATACAGATGCCTCGGCCTGTAGGAGACATCGCATCTTTAAGGGGCTCCATGTGCCACCTCACTGACCCTCTCTGTCGAGTGCTGACGGCTAGCGATGATAATAGGGGATCTAATAACGACCCGCAGTTTGCTATCGTAGTCCTTGATTAGGCTTTGCCAGAGAATTACCAATATACTGTATGTTCTCCCTGTGGGTTTCCTCCAGGTTCTCCGGTTTCTTCCCACACTCCAAAAACATACTGATAAGAAATTAGATTGTGAGTCCTAATGGGCGCAGTGCCGATGTCTGTGGAATTATTGGCGCTATATAAGTGAGAACAATAACATGAAGCGTCTCCGGCGGTATCTGAGCCAGAAGCTGCACCGGCGGTACCTGAACCTGAAACCACTTCGGCGGTACCTGAGCTTGAAGCCGCACTGTCGGTATCTGAACCTGAAGTGTCTTCGTTGGTACTGCAAACTGAAGCCACATTGGCGGTACCTGAGCCTGAAGCTGCATCGTTGGTATCTGAACCTGAAGTCACATTGGTGGTACTTGAGCCTGAAGCCACTCCGGCGGTACCTGAACTTGAGGCCGCTATGGCGGTACCTGAACCTATAGCTGCTTCGGCAGTACCTGAACCTGCGTCGGTGTTACCTGAGCCTGAAGCCGCTCTGGAGGTACCTGAATCTGAAGCTGCTTCAGCAGTACCTGAACCTGCGTCGGCGATACCTGAGCCTGAAGCCGCTCTGGAGGTACCTAAACCTGAAGCTGCTCCGGCAGTGCCTGAACCTGCTCCAGCAGTGCCTGAACCTGAAGCTGCTCCGACGGTACCTGAACCTGCGTTGGTGATACCTGAGCCTGAAGCTGCTCTGGAGGTACCTAAACCTGAAGCTGCTCCGGCAGTGCCTGAACTTGAAGATGCTCTGATGGTACCTGAGCCTGAAGCTGCTCCGGTGGTACCTGAGCCTGAAGCTGCTCCGGTGGTACCTGAGCCTGAAGCTGCTCTGGTGGTACCTGAGCCTGAAGCTGCTCCGGTGGTACCTGAGCCTGAAGCTGCTCCGGTGGTACCTGAGCCTGAAGCTGCTCTGGAGGTACCTAAATCTGAAGCTGCTCCGGCAGTGCCTGAGCCTGAAGCTGCTCTGATGGTACCTGAGCCTGAAGCCACTCTGGCGGTACCTGAGCCTGAAGCCGCTCTGGCGGTACCTGAGCCTGAAGCCGCTCTGGCGGTACCTGAGCCTGAAGCCACTCTGGCGGTACCTGAGCCTGAAGCTGCTCCGGTGGTACCTGAGCCTGAAGCCACTCTGGCGGTACCTGAGCCTGAAGCCGCACTGGCGGTTCCTGAGACTGAAGCCGCACTGGCGGTACCTGAGCCTTAAGCCGCACTGGCGGTACCTGAGCCTGAAGCCGCACTGGCGGTACCTGAGCCTGAAGCCGCTCTGGTGGTGCCTGAACCTGAAGCTGCTCTGATGGTACCTGAGCCTGATGCCGCTCTGGCAGTACCTAAGCCTGAAGCCGCTCTGGTGGTGCCTGAACCTGAAGCCGCTCTGGTGGTGCCTGAACCTGAAGCTGCTCCGGTGGTACCTGAGCCTGAAGCCGCACTGGGCGTACCTGAGCCTGAAGCCGCACTGGCGGTACCTGAGCCTGAAGCCGCTCTGGTGGTGCCTGAACCTGAAGCTGCTCTGATGGTACCTGAGCCTGAAGCCGCTCTGGTGGTGCCTGAACCTGAAGCCGCTCTGGTGGTGCCTGAACCTGAAGCTGCACTGGCGGTACCTGAGCCTGAAGCCACTCTGGCAGTACCTGAGCCTGAAGCCGCACTGGCGGTACCTGAGCCTGAAGCCGCACTGGCGGTACCTGAGCCTGAAGCTGCTCTGATGGTACCTGAGCCTGAAGCCGCACTGGCGGTACCTGAGCCTGAAGCCGCTCTGGTGGTGCCTGAACCTGAAGCTGCTCGTGATGATACCTGAGCCTGATGCCGCTCTGGCAGTACCTGAGCCTGAAGCCGCACTGGTGGTGCCTGAGCCTGAAGCCGCACTGGCGGTACCTGAGCCTGAAGCCACACTGGCGGTACCTGAGCCTGAAGCTGCACTGGCGGTACCTGAGCCTGAAGCCGCTCTGGTGGTGCCTGAACCTGCTCCGATGGTACCTGAGCCTGAAGCCGCTCTGGTGGTGCCTGAACCTGCTCCGATGGTACCTGAGCCTGAAGCCGCTCTGGTGGTGCCTGAGCCTGAAGCTGCTCTGGCGGTACCTGAGCCTGAAGCCGCTCTGGCGGTACCTGAGCCTGAAGCCTCTCTGGCGGTACCTGAACCTGAAGCCGCACTGGCGGTACCTGAGCCTGAAGCCTCTCTGGCGGTACCTGAACCTGAAGCCGCTCTGGCGGTACCTGAGCCTGAAGCCGCTCTGGCGGTACCTGAGCCTGAAGCCACACTGGCGGTACCTGAGCCTGAAGCCGCACTGGCGGTACCTGAGCCTGAAGCCGCTCTGGTGGTGCCTGAACCTGAAGCTGCTCTGATGGTACCTGAGCCTGAAGCCGCTCTGGTGGTACCTGAGCCTGAAGCCGCACTGGCGGGTACCTGAGCCTGAAGCCGCACTGGCGGTACCTGAGCCTGAAGCCGCTCTGGTGGTGCCTGAACCTGAAGCTGCTCCGATGGTACCTGAGCCTGAAGCCGCATCTGGTGGTGCCTGAACCTGAAGCCGCTCTAGCGGTACCTGAGCCTGAAGCCGCACTGGCGTACCTGAGCCTGAAGCCGCACTGGCGGTACCTGAGCCTGAAGCCGCTCTGGTGGTGCCTGAACCTGAAGCTGCTCCGATGGTACCTGAGCCTGAAGCCGCTCTGGTGGTACCTGAGCCTGAAGCTGCTCGGCAGTGCCTGAGCCTGAAGCCGCTCTGGTGGTGCCTGAGCCTGAAGCGCTCTGTGGTGGGCCTGAGCCTGAAGCCGCCTTGGTGGTGCCTGAGCCTGAAGCTGCTCCGATGGTACCTGAGCCTGAAGCTGCTCTGGTGGTGCCTGAACCTGAAGCGCTCCGATGGTACCTGAGCCTGAAGCCGCACTGGCGGTACCTGAGCCTGAAGCCGCACTGGCGGTACCTGAGCCTGAAGCCGCACTGGCGGTACCTGAGCCTGAAGCCGCTCTGGTGGTGCCTGAACCTGAAGCCGCACTGGCGGTACCTGAGCCTGAAGCCGCACTGGCGGTACCTGAGCCTGAAGCCGCACTGGCGGTACCTGAGCCTGAAGCCGCTATGGCGGTACCTGAGCCTGAAGCCGCACTGGCGGTACCTGAGCCTGAAGCCGCACTGGCGGTACCTGAGCCTGAAGCCGCTCTGGCGGTACCTGAGCCTGAAGCCGCACTGGCGGTACCTGAGCCTGAAGCCGCTCTGGCAGTACCTGAGCCTGAAGCCGCTCTGGCGGTACCTGAGCCTGAAGCCGCACTGGTGGTGCCTGAGCCTGAAGCCGCACTGGCGGTACCTGAGCCTGAAGCCACTGGCGTACCTGGACCTGAGCGCGGGGTACCTGAGCCTGAAGCCGCACTGGCGGTACCTGAGCCTGAAGCCGCTCTGGTGGTGCCTGAACCTGCTCCGATGGTACCTGAGCCTGAAGCCGCTCTGGTGGTGCACTGAACCTGCTCGCTGGTACCCTGAGCCTGAGCTGATAACGACCGCCTGGTGGTGCCTGGCCTGAAGCCGCTCTGGCGGTACCTGAGCCTGAAGCCGCTCTGGCGGTACCTGAGCCTGAAGCCTCTCTGGCG
Organism: Oophaga sylvatica; assembly: GCA_033576555.1. Classification (NCBI taxonomy): domain Eukaryota; kingdom Metazoa; phylum Chordata; class Amphibia; order Anura; family Dendrobatidae; genus Oophaga; species Oophaga sylvatica. Next base: position 12,836,209 of record JARQOD010000004.1, read on the forward strand.
GTACCTGAACCTGAAGCCGCACTGGCGGTACCTGAGCCCGAAGCCTCTCTGGCGGTACCTGAACCTGAAGCCGCTCTGGTGGTACCTGAGCCTGAAGCCGCTCTGGCGGTACCTGAGCCTGAAGCACGCACTGGCGGTACCTGAGCCTGAAGCCGCACTGGCGGTACCTGAGCCTGAAGCCGCTCTGGTGGTGCCTGAACCTGAAGCTGCTCCGATGGTACCTGAGCCTGAAGCCGCTCTGGTGGTACCTGAGCCTGAAGCCGCTCTGGTGGTGCCTGAACCTGAAGCCGCTCTGGCGGTACCTGAGCCTGAAGCCGCACTGGCGGTACCTGAGCCTGAAGCCGCACTGGCGGTACCTGAGCCTGAAGCCGCTCTGGTGGTGCCTGAACCTGAAGCTGCTCCGATGGTACCTGAGCCTGAAGCCGCTCTGGTGGTACCTGAGCCTGAAGCTGCTCCGGCAGTGCCTGAGCCTGAAGCCGCTTGGTGGTGCCTGAGCCTGAAGCCGCTCTGGTGGTGCCTGAGCCTGAAGCCGCTCTGGTGGTGCCTGAGCCTGAAGCCGCTCTGGTGGTGCCTGAACCTGAAGCTGCTCCGATGGTACCTGAGCCTGAAGCTGCCTGGTGGTGCCTGACCTGAAGCTGCTCCGATGGTACCTGAGCCTGAAGCCGCACTGGCGGTACCTGAGCCTGAAGCCGCACTGGCGGTACCTGAGCCTGAAGCCGCTCTGGCGGTACCTGAGCCTGAAGCCGCACTGGCGGTACCTGAGCCTGAAGCCGCACTGGCGGTACCTGAGCCTGAAGCCGCACTGGCGGTACCTGAGCCTGAAGCCGCACTGGCAGTACCTGAGCCTGAAGCCGCACTGGCGGTACCTGAGCCTGAAGCCGCACTGGCGGTACCTGAGCTGAAGCCGCACTGGCGGTACCTGAGCCTGAAGCCGCACTGGCGGTACCTGAGCCTGAAGCCGCTCTGGCGGTACCTGAGCCTGAAGCCGCACTGGCGGTACCTGAGCCTGAAGCCGCTCTGGTGGTACCTGAACCTGAAGCCGCTCTGGTGGTGCCTGAGCCTGAAGCCGCTCTGGCGGTACCTGAGCCTGAAGCCGCTCTGGTGGTACCTGAGCCTGAAGCCGCTCTGGCGGTACCTGAGCCTGAAGCCGCTCTGGCTGGTACCTGAGCCTGAAGCCGCTCTGTGTACCTGAGCCTGAAGCCGCTCTGGCGGTACCTGAGCCTGAAGCCGCACTGGCGGTCCTGAACCTGAAGCCGCTCTGGCGGTACCTGAGCCTGAAGCCGCTCTGGCTGTACCTGAGCCTGAAGCCGCACTGGCGGTACCTGAGCCTGAAGCCGCTCTGGTGGTGCCTGAGCCTGAAGCCGCTCTGGCTTGTACCTGAGCCTGAAGCCGCACTGGTGGTACCTGAACCTGAAGCCGCTCTGGTGGTGCCTGAGCCTGAAGCGCTCTGGCGGTACCTGAGCCTGAAGCCGCTCTGGTGGTACCTGAGCCTGAAGCCGCTCTGGCGGTACCTGAGCCTGAAGCCGCTCTGGCGGTACCTGAGCCTGAAGCCGCTCTGATGGTACCTGAGCCTGAAGCCGCTCTGGCGGTACCTGAGCCTGAAGCCGCACTGGCGGTACCTGAGCCTGAAGCCGCTCTGGCGGTACCTGAGCCTGAAGCCGCTCTGGCTGTACCTGAGCCTGAAGCCGCACTGGCGGTACCTGAGCCTGAAGCCGCTCTGGTGGTACCTGAACCTGAAGCCGCTCTGGTGGTACCTGACCTGAAGCCGCTCTGGTGGTGCCTGAGCCTGAAGCCGCTCTGGTGGTACCTGAGCCTGAAGCCGCTCTGGTGGTACCTGAGCCTGAAGCCGCTCTGGTGGTGCCTGAGCCTGAAGCCGCTCTGGTGGTACCTGAGCCTGAAGCCGCTCTGGCGGTACCTGAGCCTGAAGCCGCTCTGGGTACCTGAGCCTGAAGCCGCTCTGATGGTACCTGAGCCTGAAGCCGCACTGGGTACCTGAGCCTGAAGCCGCACTGGCGGTACCTGAACCTGAAGCCACTCTGGCGGTACCTGAACCTGAAGCCGCACTGGCGGTACCTGAACCTGAAGCCACTCCTGCAGTACCTAAACCATGAAATCGCACTAGCAGTACCTGAGCCTGAAGCCGGTTGTCTTCCTGGCTAGAATTCCAGTATTTATTGTAATACAGGAAAGATGTGTATCTTAGTACTGTCTTAGCCAGTAGATAGAAAAATATTTAGAATTGAGGACCCTCAATTCTAAATATTTTAGTATTTATTGTACTCTTATATAGCGCCATTAATTCCACAGCGCTTTACAGACATTATCGGCGCTGTCCCCATTATCCAAGTCTTGTCCGGCAGTGACCCTGGGGTCAGCAGCTGCAGTACCCGGGACTCCCAGGAGGGGCACATGTCGGCTCCCTGCATTGCTCCTCCTGGGTGAGCCCGTCTCCTGGCACAGCGGGTCCACCGGCCACGTGTCTGACACTTCACTTCTTCAAATCCCCCATGAATCACTGTTTTCTATTCCACTTCACAAATATTTTTTTTTCTGTTGTCCAACATATTGTATGTTATAGGGCAATTAAAAATACTCCCCTCCCCATAAAATAATAGCTCTACACTCCTCAACATTGACATTTCATCACCAATGTGGAAATATTGTGGCATTCTGGCATCCCAGGCTGGACAGACAGACAGACAGGTCACTGGTCTGCAACTGATGGACCACAAACACCAGTGGGAGCAGAGTGACACCACGTGGTGCAACACTGATCATGTGACTCGCAGCAAGAAGCCGATTCCCTCATCATGTGATCTGTCAGTCTAGCCCCCGTGACGTCACTAGCAGGGAATCCCAAGTGCGCAGGGCAAAGGCCGGTCTCGCTACTCACGCTGTGATTGGTTTTCGCAGCCATGAGTGGGCGGGGTTATCGTGTCCTTTAATGATTAGGACACCGGCGCCGCGGCTCTCCAGTCATTGCTGCGCTCGTCTCCGGCGGCTTCTCCGTCCTCACACGGCTGCTATGTTTGACCGGGAGCGGGGCTGGAACCTGTCCTTCGCCGGCTGCGGCTTCCTCGGCGTTTATCATGTCGGGGTGTCCAGCTGCCTGCAGGAGAGAGCGCCGCATCTGATCACGGAGGCCGCCAAGATCTACGGAGCGTCCGCCGGAGCCCTGAACGCGGCGGCGCTGGTGTGTGGCTGCTGCCTGGGTGAGTCCTCGTCAGCACCCCCTCCCGAAACAGAGAGGGACCCCATATCTGTACCCTGTCATAGATCCCCTAATGGAGACCCCTCACCATGCAGAGCAGTCAGACTCATGTGTATAACCGAGCCCCCCATATATACATATCACAAAGCACCCAGAGCGGAGGACCCCCTTCTTCTGCCCCTCTATTGATGGTGGAGGACCCCTTTCTGCCCCTCTATTGATGGTGGAGGACCCCCTTCTTCTGCCCTTCTATTGATGGTGGAGGACCCCTTCTTCTGCCCCTCTATTGATGGTGGAGGACACCCTTCTTCTGCCCCTCTATTGATGGTGGAGGACACCCTTCTTCTGCCCCTCTATTGATGGTGGAGGACACCCTTCTTCTGCCCCTCTATTGATGGTGGAGGACCCCTTTCTGCCCCTCTATTGATGGTGGAGGACCCCCTTCTTCTGCCCTTCTATTGATGGTGGAGGACCCCCTTCTTCTTCTGCCCCTCTATTGATGGTGGAGGACCTGTCTCGACCCGCACCACAATTGTGGTTTACCAGAGCAATGGGGTACTCAGAGCCGAGCCCATGGAAGTCTATGGGGTTGTCACAGGTAGCGCTGGCTCGGTCTGTGGCCCTGGCGGTCAGGCGTATGTTGGGGGGAATATTTACAGGGGATAGGTATATATACAGTTTGTGATGCCACCTGTAGTTCTCTGATCACTAAGACCAGCGCTGCTGTAGATCTCTGAGGGGATGGTGAGGCAGCTAGATGTCGGGTCCCCTACAGGTGGGACTCTTCCCTCAGGTCGATAGTTATGGTGGGGTTGTGCAGGGATGCAATCAAATAACTCAGTCTCACACATAGAAGCTTCTTTCCATACCTTTTACTTCAAGTTGTTCAGGCAGGTCCCAGGGAGGCTGTTCGGGGTGGATGAATGCACGTAGCGGTAACAGTTGAGCAGGTTACAGGCCTCCTTCTCTTTCCAAATGATGAGTGAGTCCAAGCTTGCCTGTAGCTAAGTTAACTCTATAGTTTTCAGCTTTTCCCACTAGCTGTACTGCCCGGTCAGTTTTGTGATAGAGCCTTATAAGTGGTGAACTAAGTACTTTCTTTTGCCGCGCGCCGGACTCAGAAGTCTTGTTCTCCTGACTCGGTTACGTACTGGCACTCTAAGGGCGGCTTTCTGCAACCTAAGGTCCAGTAAGACTCTGGCTTTTCTATCACTATGCCTGGAGCTATAGTGACGCTTCGGTCCCCAGTGACCGGTGACAATGTGCAGGATAATCCGATCCTTAAGGCACTTCTGAATCCTTCCCACTATGCCCTTCGCCCTGCTTCTGCTTTCAATGTAGCACTGAAGCGTGAAGATAGAAAGTCAGTTTTCTTCCTTGGTCTCACTGAGTAACTCTCAGTTTCCTCAAAGTTCAGACTGAGTAAAAGGTAACTCTGACTAGACTCGGGATGATAACTAGTCATCCGTTACTAGACTCCACTTCGTTGAATTGGCAGGAACTAATCTTCTGCTCACCCAGAGCTCTGACAGGAATCCTCACTGTCTAAGAAGAACTAGCCCTGACTGCTCTGTACGATGACAGGAAGCTAGACTGACTCCCTCCTGTGCTACACGTCACTCCCCTATACACCCCTGTGGGTGTGTCTGAAGTGTAAGTGAGTGTCAAGCTTTAACTGTTACCTTACTGTGCATTCTCCAGATCCTGTGTGCCTTACATACCAGGGCTACACATTCCCCCTTGGTAAAATACAGCACTCCCGGGCTGTGAAATATAAGAAGAAAGACATTTTGTTTTCCATTTAAACAAGTAACATTTTAAACTCTTCCCATCAGGGAGGTACGGATTTCTTGAACGTTGCATTATAACAATAGGCATAGAAAATACAAAATACTAAATAGACATTTTCATATAAATAGATGACGATATTCTTGTGAAGGACCCGCACCAAACCTTCAACGTGGGTCCTGGGTGGGCTGCAGGACATCTGAATGCAGACCTCACTCAGTGCCTCACCATACGGGTTTTATGTTCAGAGGTAGGTGTGCTGGTAGAGAATGCACAAAGTGCAACTATATACAAGATCAGTTCTTGGGCTGGCTCAGTCCTCAGCCTCAGAGTCCATCATGAAACATTTTCAAGTAATTTACATATCATAACAATACTTTATACAATTATCCATACTTAGTAAACTAGTTTGCTAGGACTACTTTTGATAACGAATAGGTATCTTCCCTTTCGTTGTACGTTCTGATCTACGTGGAGTAGCTTCAGGTATATTAATCTCTAACCCAACTGTTCTACGTAACGGCAAACTATAGAACTGCCTCAATCTTTCTATGGATCTGGCAAGCGTACTGATGGCTGGGCGGTGTGAGTCAGCTTCACCAGGGGTTCCCATAGCATGGGGTGCTGCTTCCGATGATTCTTCCTCTTGAGGTTCCGCAGGTTGGGGTGCTGCTGGAGTAGGTAACTCCTGAACTGGCTCAACTGGCACCATGGGCACAACTGGAGGTAGAACTTCCTCTTGTGGCTGATAAAATTGCAACACCGGAATTATTACAGCATCTCCCAGTCTCGGCCAATCTGCAGGGAAATCTCCCAGATCCGTGTGTATGACCTCTTCTTTTCTTTCTTCTTGATTGATGACAGAGTTCTCTTCACGAAACTTTAAGGGTTCTGGACACAATTTCAAATGGTCTCTGGACACAGTGGATATTGTTCCTCCTCCGTCCTTACTGATGATACAAACTTTTCTATTGTCATATTTGGAATCTTGTACGACGTAGGGTTCTTGCTCCCACTGGTTATCCAATTTGTGCATTTTCCTTTTCTCAATACCACTTCTCCAGGCATCAAAGGCTTGGCAGGAGCATTCCTGTTGTAAATATCTTCCTGTTTTTCCCGTACCTTGTTGAGACTTTCTTCTACACAGACTTGCACTCTTCTGTATTGCTCTTGCCGATTGATGTCCCAGTTTTCAATAGCGTCATCTGCCTCTGGTTCTACCACTCCAAGTTCTAAATCCATTGGTAGTCTTCCGGGCCTTGCTCTCATAAGATAGGCTGGAGTGCAGTTAGTGGAACTTACAGGTATATGGTTATACAAGTCAACCAAATCAGGTAGTATGTCCGGCCATCGATTTCTGTCTTCCAACGGTATGGATTTCAACAAATCAAGGACAATGTGGTTCATTTTCTCGCAAAGACCGTTGGTTTGAGGATGGTATGGTGTTGTTCTAATTTTCTTACACCCATACATGTGACAGAATTCCTTGAATAGATCAGCTTCGAAAGCAGGTCCTTGATCGGTTAATACTTGCTCCGGATACCCATGCGGTCTGCAGAAGCTTGCTTGAAAGGTTTTTGCTGCCGTCACTGCTGTCTGATCCTTAACTGGTACAACCACCAGAAATCTAGAGTAATGGTCCACCATGGTCAAGGCGTATGAGTATCCAGATCTACTTGGCGACAGTTTGACGTGGTCCAGGGCCACAATCTCCAAGGACGAGTCGTCCGGATAGGCTGCAGGGGTGCCCTCTGACTACCGTAGTCCTTTCTTCTGAGACCACAGGGTCCACAGTTCCGACACCACCTCTCAATGGAGCTGCGCATCCCTACCCAGTAGAACCGGCACCTCAACAGGGTCTCCAGCTTTCTCCAACCAAAGTGTCCTGCTTGATCATGGTATGCTTCCAACACCATTTGGACGTCTGCCTTGGGGACCACTATTTGCCAGACCATCTCGTGGGTCCTGGGATTGACGTATCTCCTGCACAACTTCTCACGGTATAGGAATAACCTGCTTCTCTCGTTCCACAGGAGCTTTGCTGACATAGGTGCATCTTTTTCCAAGGAGGAACCTTCCTGTCTTAACAACTCCTTGATACGGCTGACCACTGGATCGCTGTCCTGAGTCTCTTTCCAGCTGTGATGGGGTAAAGGATTTAACGTTGCACCATACTGCTTTCTGTAGACTCGATGCTCGTGGACTACCCCATTTCGATGGAACGCAGGTAGCTCAATTTCTTCCAGGTCGTCCGATTCTTCCTCCGTGTCAGAGTCATGCGGCATTCGGGACAATGCGTCAGCATTAGCATTCTTTCGGCCTGCCCGGTACTTGATAGTAAACTGGTAATTAGACAACCGAGCCATCCAACGCTGCTCCATGGCGCCCAACTTGGCCGTTTCCAGGTGCGTTAGCGGGTTGTTGTCTGTGTACGCCGTGAACTTGTTGGAGGCCAGATAGTGCTTAAATCTTTCAGTAATGGCCCAGACCAGCGCCAGAAACTCCAGCTTGAAGCTGCTATAATTTTCCGGATTCCTCTCAGTTGGCCTGAGTTTTCTGCTGGCATAAGCGATGACTTTTTCTTGGCCATTCTGCTTCTGACTGAGAACTGCTCCTAAACCTTCATTACTAGCATCGGTGTACAGCAGGAACGGTTGGCTGTAATCAGGATACGTCAAGATCTCATCGCCTGTAAGGATCTCTTTCATCTTTTGGAATGCTTCAGCCTGTTCCTTACCCCAATTGAAGGGAGGATTTCTGCTCTTTAGGGATTGGCCTACTAGGAGGTCCTGTAGAGGCGCTGCCTTCTTCGTGTAATCTTTCACGAACCTTCTGTAGTAACCCGTTAGTCCCAGGAACTGTCGCACTTCCTTGAGGTTCTTCGGCTCCGGCCACTTCTGGATGGCAGTGACTTTCTCTGGGTCCGGCGCTACTCCTTCCGAACTGACGATGTGCCCCAAATATTGTACCTTCTGTTTGAGTAGATGGCATTTTGAGGGTTTCAACTTCATCCCGTACCTGGACAGGGACTCAAATACTTCTGCCAGGTGCTTCAGATGGTCCTCATATGTCTTGGAGTACACGATGACGTCGTCTAAGTATAGCAGCACGGTTTCAAAATTGAGATGTCCCAGGCAGTTCTCCATCACTCTCTGAAATGTTCCTGGGGCACTGCTGAGCCCAAACGGCATTCTGTCGAACTCACAGAGCCCCATTGGGGTGGTGAAAGCCGTTTTCTCACGATCCTCCTCAGCCACAGCCACTTGCCAGTATCCACTAGTCAGATCAAGGGTAGAAAAGTAGTTAGCCGTTTTCAGAGCAGCTAATGACTCCTCTATACGTGGTAACGGGTATGCATCCTTGTGTGTTATGCGGTTCACCTGCCTGTAATCCACACACATTCTCAAGCTACCATCTTTCTTTCTAACCAGGACTAGAGGTGCTGCCCAGGGACTACAACTATCCCTGATTACTCCGGCTTCTTTCATATCTCGCAACATTTCCTTAGCCTTCTGATAATGGGCTGGGGGTATAGGCCTATACCGCTCTTTGATGGGAGGATGACTGCCTGTAGGGATATGATGTTGTACTCCCTTAATTATCCCAAAATCAAGTGGATTCTTGCTAAATACTTGGGCGTACTCTTGCACCACCCGTAATACCCCTTGCTTCTGGTGAGCGGGAGTGGTGTCCGTCCCAACATGGAGTTGCTGACACCATTCCGCCACCTGGGTTGCCGGGTCATTGTCCTCCGCTATTTGGCGGGAGTCTAAGGACTCAGCCGGGAGAATAGAATTATTGTCAACAGCATGTAGTTTAGCAATGGTTGCATAACGGGGTAAGTTTACCTCATCATCTCCCCAGTTGAGAAGCCGTACCGGTACTCTTCCATTCACCACTTCCACTACTCCCCTAGCAGTCATAAGTGTAGGTCTATGTTCTGAATGGTGGGGTTCTACTACAGCTTGGTAATTCTGTCCTCTCAGACCTATGGCTGCCCTGCACCAGATTATCATTTCACTCATTGGGGGTATCACAATGGGATTCGAGTCAGTGACCCGTACATTACCAATTTCGCCGTCTGTAAGCTTCGCTTGCTGCTGACACACCAGGGCCCGGATCTCTCTTTGGATTACTCCTTTCTGCCTTGGTCGGGCAATCTCAGCGAGCTGTTGGAGTAAGAACACAACTTCTCCCAAACAATTACTGATAATGTTAGTACCCAAAATTATATTTAAACCGTTCTCCTCATTTACAGTCTTTACTACCAGAAGCCCCTGGTCTTTCAACTCCTCTCTGCCCACTTTCACATCTACACATTTTGTCCCGAGTACTTCTACAGGAAGACCATTAGAAGCATACACGGTAAAGTCAGGGCTCGGGGGTTTAAGACTGTCCATTGACCAGAACTTAGTATATAGGGCATCAGGTATTAGGGTCACCTGAGACCCAGTATCTAACAATGCCGGAACAGCAATACCATCTAGAATGATAGACAGGTAGGGTCGTCCACCCACATACCTGCGGTTCCAGTCTAGGGGGCCTGACGGGTCTCCTCCTGGGTGTTGGCCCTCGGACCCAGGTTCTGCCCGTTTAAAGGACACTGTGGAGACATATGACCTTTCCGGTTGCATCGGTAACAGGTGATCTCCCGACGAGGAGGGTGTTGATCAGAGGTCGCTCCTGGGGGTGGCGTTGTCCTCCTCCGGGGGGGCGACGTCTTCCTTCTTCTCCGGTTCATCCACGGGACGTCTTCTGGGCAATCAGCTAATAAGATCTTCCCTTCTTCCTCTTTCCGCAGCTGCAGGGCACTCATCACAGCAGCCAGATTTTTAGTCAGCTGGCGCACCTCTGAGCGCAGACAGTCCAATTCACTAGGGGGTGTCACCTGCGTTTTGGTTTCGGCCACTAGCGAGGAAAAGGGGGTTGCCGCCGGCTCCAGAGTGACTTCACCCTGACGATGTTGGGTTGCCACCTCAGGTTTGCCCAGGGGCCGCAGCCCTTTTATTGCCATGTCCTTTAGGGCATCAAAGGTAGCATCAGGGTGATCTAAAGACCACCAATTCACAGTTCTGCGTTCCGCTTGGGACCTCAGTCCCTGCACAAATTGTTCTTTCAGCATCTTATTTTCATCAATGACACTTATGGTATTAACCTGCTTGAGGGCTCTCAGGGCCCCTTGTAGTCGGCAGGCATAGTCCCTTATGCTGTCACTTGGTTGCTGTGAACAGTTATAGAATGCCATCCGGAGATCTGTTTCGGTGCGATCTTCAAAAATGGCCTGTAACTTTAAGAGGATTGCAGGCACCAACTCCTGGTCCGTGGTAGCCCAAGTCTCCACTTCTCTCTCAGCAGCGCCAGTTAGCTGCCCTATTAATACTGCAGCTTTTTGCCTCTCAGACATAGGGAACATTTCGAGAACACTGCATATCTTCCGTTTGAATCCTGCTAAAGTGCCTGGCTCGCCGCTGTACTGGGGAAGCCATTTCGCCCCAGGCATATATGGAAGCGTTAGTGGCATGAGCGGGACCACCGGACTGAGTGCTGGGCCTGCGCCCCCATCTGGCGCTACAACGCCACGCGGTGCGGAGTCGGGTCCTCCGGCTGGGGCCGCACTGTCGGCCGGTTGTTGCAACATATTAGCGCCCCCTTGGTTAAACGGAGCCTACCGGTTTCAGAAGCTGCTATTTCCCAGGCACAGCAGTAGGAACAGGACCTTCGTCGCAGGCGCTCTGATGTCAGAGCGTCCACTTCCTGTCGCAGGACCTGCCGCTGAGTCAGAGCCGGGGGCGTGTCCAAGACTTTGCGCGCTCCTTCAGGTACGCCCACCTTCTTCTCCAGCGCCTCAGGGCGCGAATATGGCGGCAAATATGGCGGTATTTGGCGCCAAACAATAGCAACAGTCTTTTTCACCAAAACACTCCACAGGCACACAGGGCTCGCAATTCTGCAAGTTTCGGATCCTGTTCGTGACGCCAAGTTGTCTTGACCCGCACCACAATTGTGGTTTACCAGAGCAATGGGGTACTCAGAGCCGAGCCCATGGAAGTCTATGGGGTTGTCACAGGTAGCGCTGGCTCGGTCTGTGGCCCTGGCGGTCAGGCGTATGTTGGGGGGAATATTTACAGGGGATAGGTATATATACAGTTCGTGACGCCACCTGTAGTTCTCTGATCACTAAGACCAGCGCTGCTGTAGATCTCTGAGGGGATGGTGAGGCAGCTAGATGTCGGGTCCCCTACAGGTGGGACTCTTCCCTCAGGTCGATAGTTATGGTGGGGTTGTGCAGGGATGCAATCAAATAACTCAGTCTCACACATAGAAGCTTCTTTCCATACCTTTTACTTCAAGTTGTTCAGGCAGGTCCCAGGGAGGCTGTTCGGGGTGGATGAATGCACGTAGCGGTAACAGTTGAGCAGGTTACAGGCCTCCTTCTCTTTCCAAATGATGAGTGAGTCCAAGCTTGCCTGTAGCTAAGTTAACTCTATAGTTTTCAGCTTTTCCCACTAGCTGTACTGCCCGGTCAGTTTTGTGATAGAGCCTTATAAGTGGTGAACTAAGTACTTTCTTTTGCCGCGCACCGGACTCAGAAGTCTTGTTCTCCTGACTCGGTTACGTACTGGCACTCTAAGGGCGGCTTTCTGCAACCTAAGGTCCAGTAAGACTCTGGCTTTTCTATCACTATGCCTGGAGCTATAGTGACGCTTCGGTCCCCAGTGACCGGTGACAATGTGCAGGATAATCCGATCCTTAAGGCACTTCTGAATCCTTCCCACTATGCCCTTCGCCCTGCTTCTGCTTTCAATGTAGCACTGAAGCGTGAAGATAGAAAGTCAGTTTTCTTCCTTGGTCTCACTGAGTAACTCTCAGTTTCCTCAAAGTTCAGACTGAGTAAAAGGTAACTCTGACTAGACTCGGGATGATAACTAGTCATCCGTTACTAGACTCCACTTCGTTGAATTGGCAGGAACTAATCTTCTGCTCACCCAGAGCTCTGACAGGAATCCTCACTGTCTAAGAAGAACTAGCCCTGACTGCTCTGTACGATGACAGGAAGCTAGACTGACTCTCTCCTGTGCTACACGTCACTCCCCTATACACCCCTGTGGGTGGGTCTGAAGTGTAAGTGAGTGTCAAGCTTTAACTGTTACCTTACTGTGCATTCTCCAAATCCTGTGTGCCTTACATACCAGGGCTACACAGACCCCTTCTTCTTCTGCCCCTCTATTGATGCTGGAGGACCCCCTTTTTCTTCTGCCCCTCTATTGATGGCGGAGGACCCCCTTTTTTTTTCTGCCCCTCTATTGATGGCGGAGGACCCCCTTCTGCTCCTCTATTGAAGGTGGAGGACCCCCTTCTTCTGCCCTTCTATTGATGGTGGAGGACCCCCTTCTTCTGCCCCTCTATTGATGGTGGAGGACCCCCTTTTTCCTCTGCCCCTCTATTGATGGTGGAGGACCCCCTTTTTCCTCTGCCCCTCTATTGATGGCGGAGGACCCCCTTTTTCTTCCGCCCCTCTATTGATGGCGGAGGACCTCCTTCTTCTACTCTATTGATGGTGGAGGACCCTCTTATTCTTCTGGCCCTCTATTGATGGTGGAGGACCCCCTTCTTCTGCCCCTCTATTGATGGCGGAGGACCCTCTTCTGCCCCTCTATTGATGGCGGAGGATCCCCTTCTTCTGCCCCTCTATTGATGGCGGAGGTCACCCTTCTTCTGCCCCTCTATTGATGGCGGAGGGTCCTCTTCTTCTGCCCCTCTATTGATGGCGGAGGACACCCTTCTTCTTCTGCCCCTCTATTGATGGCGGAGGACACCCTTCTTCTTCTGCCCTCTATTGATGGCGGAGGACACCCTTCTTCTTCTGCCCCTCTATTGATGGCGGAGGACACCCTTCTTCTTCTGCCCCTCTATTGATGGCGGAGGACACCCTTCTTCTTCTGCCCCTCTATTGATGGCGGAGGACACCCTTCTTCTTCTGCCCATCTATTGATGGCGGAGGACACCCTTCTTCTTCTGCCCCTCTATTGATGGCGGAGGACACCCTTCTTCTTCTGCCCCTCTATTGATGACGGAGGACACCCTTCTTCTTCTGCCCCTCTATTGATGGCGGAGGACACCCTTCTTCTTCTGCCCCTCTATTGATGGCGGAGGACACCCTTCTTCTTCTGCCCCTCTATTGATGGCGGAGGACACCCTTCTTCTTCTGCCCCTCTATTGATGGCGGAGGACACCCTTCTTCTTCTGCCCCTCTATTGATGGCTGAGGAAACCCTTCTTCTTCTGCCCCTCCATTGATAGCGGAGGATCCCCTTCTTCTTCTGCCCCTCTATTGATGCTGGAGGACACCCTTCTGCCCCTCTATTGATGGCGGAGGACACCCTTCTTCTGCCCCTCTATTGATGGCGGAGGACACCCTTCTTCTGCCCCTCTATTGATGGCGGAGGACACCCTTCTTCTGCCCCTCTATTGATGGCGGAGGACACCCTTCTTCTGCCCCTCTATTGATGGCGGAGGACCCCCTTCTTCTTCTGCCCCTCTATAGATGGCAGAGGACCCCCTTCTTCTTCTGCTCCTCTATTGATGCTGGAGGACACCCTTCTTCTGCCCCTCTATTGATGGCGGAGGACCCTCTTCTTCTGCCCCTCTATTGATGGCGGAGGACCCACTTCTTCTTCTGCCCCTGTATTGATGGCGGAGGACCCCTTCTTCTTCTGCCCCTCTATTGATGGCGGAGGACCCACTTCTTCTTCTTCTGCCCCTCTATTGATGGCGGAGGGCCCCCTTCTTCTGCCCCTCTATTGATAGCGGAGGACCCTCTTCTTCTTCTGCCCCTCTATTGATGGCGGAGGACACCCTTCTTCTGCCCCTCTATTGATGGCGGAGGTCACACTTCTTCTTCTGCCCCTCTATTGATGGCGGAGGACCCCCTTCTGCCCCTCTATTGATGGCGGAGGACCCCCTTCTGCCCCTCTATTGATGGCGGAGGACCCACTTCTGCCCCTCTATTGATGGCGGAGGACCCACTTCTTCTTCTGCCCCTGTATTGATGGCGGAGGACCCCCTTCTTCTTCTGCCCCTGTATTGATGGCGGAGGACCCCCTTCTTCTTCTGCCCCTCTATTGATGGCGGAGGACCCCCTTCTTCTTCTGCCCCTCTATTGATGGCGGAGGGCCCTCTTCTTCTTCTGCCCCTCTATTGATGGCGGAGGACACCCTTCTTCTGCCCCTCTATTGATGGCGGAGGTCACACTTCTTCTGCCCTCTATTGATGGCGGAGGACCCACTTCTTCTTCTGCCCCTCTATTGATGGCGGAGGACCCTCTTCTTCTTCTGCCCCTTTATTGATCTATTGATGGCGGAGGACCCACTTCTTCTTCTGCCCCTCTATTAATGGAGGAGGTCACCCTTCTTCTGCCCCTCTATTGATGGCGGAGGACCCTCTTCTGCCCCTCTATTGATGGCGGAGGATCCCCTTCTTCTGCCCCTCTATTGATGGCGGAGGTCACCCTTCTTCTGCCCCTCTATTGATGGCGGAGGGTCCTCTTCTTCTGCCCCTCTATTGATGGCGGAGGACACCCTTCTTCTTCTGCCCCTCTATTGATGGCGGAGGACACCCTTCTTCTTCTGCCCCTCTATTGATGGCGGAGGACACCCTTCTTCTTCTGCCCCTCTATTGATGGCGGAGGACACCCTTCTTCTTCTGCCCCTCTATTGATGGCGGAGGACACCCTTCTTCTTCTGCCCATCTATTGATGGCGGAGGACACCCTTCTTCTGCCCCTCTATTGATGGCGGAGGACACCCTTCTTCTTCTGCCCCTCTATTGATGGCGGAGGACACCCTTCTTCTTCTGCCCCTCTATTGATGGCTGAGGACACCCTTCTTCTTCTGCCCCTCTATTGATAGCGGAGGATCCCCTTCTTCTTCTGCCCCTCTATTGATGCTGGAGGACACCCTTCTGCCCCTCTATTGATGGCGGAGGACACCCTTCTTCTGCCCCTCTATTGATGGCGGAGGACACCCTTCTTCTGCCCCTCTATTGATGGCAGAGGACACCCTTCTTCTGCCCCTCTATTAATGGCGGAGGACACCCTTCTTCTGCCCCTCTATTGATGGCGGAGGACACCCTTCTTCTGCCCCTCTATTGATGGCGGAGGACCCCCTTCTTCTTCTGCCCCTCTATAGATGGCAGAGGACCCCCTTCTTCTTCTGCTCCTCTATTGATGCTGGAGGACACCCTTCTTCTGCCCCTCTGTTGATGCTGGAGGACACCCTTCTTCTGCCCCTCAATTGATGCTGGAGGACACCCTTCTTCTGCCCCTATATTGATGGCGGAGGACCCTCTTCTTCTGCCCCTCTATTGATGGCGGAGGACCCACTTCTTCTTCTGCCCCTGTATTGATGGCGGAGGACCCCCTTCTTCTTCTGCCCCTCTATTGATGGCGGAGGGCCCCCTTCTTCTGCCCCTCTATTGATAGCGGAGGACCCTCTTCTTCTTCTGCCCCTCTATTGATGGCGGAGGACACCCTTCTTCTGCCCCTCTATTGATGGCGGAGGTCACACTTCTTCTTCTGCCCCTCTATTGATGGCGGAGGACCCCCTTCTGCCCCTCTATTGATGGCGGAGGACCCCTTCTGCCCTCTATGATGGCGGAGGACCCCTTCTGCCCCTCTATTGATGGCGGAGGACCCACTTCTGCCCCTCTATTGATGGCGGAGGACCCACTTCTTCTTCTGCCCCTGTATTGATGGCGGAGGACCCCCTTCTTCTTCTGCCCCTCTATTGATGGCGGAGGACCCCCTTCTTCTTCTGCCCCTCTATTGATGGCGGAGGACCCACTTCTTCTTCTGCCCCTCTATTGATGGCGGAGGGCCCCCTTCTTCTGCCCCTGTATTGATAGCGGAGGACCCTCTTCTTCTTCTGCCCCTCTATTGATGGCGGAGGACACCCTTCTTCTGCCCCTCTATTGATGGCGGAGGTCACACTTCTTCTGCCCCTCTATTGATGGCGGAGGACCCACTTCTTCTTCTGCCCCTCTATTGATGGCGGAGGACCCTCTTCTTCTTCTGCCCCTTTATTGATCTATTGATGGCGGAGGACCCACTTCTTCTTCTGCCCCTCTATTGATGGCGGAGGACATCCTTTTCCCACCTTTCTATATGAATAGGACCCCCTTAGCCCATATAGATTCCTTAAAGCTAAAACTGAGACCCTCATACTACATAGAGCACATACATAGGAAACGCTTTATATATGAGATGTGTACAGAATGCAGTGTTATTATTTCATTCTTGTAATTTTGTGCTGTTCCCACAATATCCCATAAATGTATGATGGACATGGGACCTGTCGTGTGGCCGCCAGTGGGAAGGCGACTGCGCTGCTTTCTCCATTCATTTATATGGAGGATGCCAAAATCCACGCAAACCAATGACGAGCTCTGCACATTCGCAGCCACCTCTCAGCTGATGGCGGCCCCCCATGGTTCCCTCTAGATGTAGGTCCACAGGATATGCCATAGATGTATGCTGGAGTGGAGAGGTGGCCATGGATGGTGGACTCTCTCCATTCACTTGTATGGGTGTTCTGAAAATACATAGGAACCAATGGAAAGATCCACCTCTCCACTGGTAGTGGCCCTTCATGGGGCCCTATCCTCAACACAGATCTGGGTCCCACCACTACCACATTTCCAGCACATCCAGTGGAACAGCGATAAAAGCAGAGTCCATGAAGCTGATATGTGCAGAGCCTGGTACTGAAATTGCGAAGAATAATTAATTTTCTCCATGTAGCATTACACATCTCTGTACTAATATATATATATATATATATATATATATATATATATATATATATTCTATTCCATATATTATATTCATTATTATATTAGATTCCATATAATATTCCATATATTATATTATATTCCATATATTATATTAATTTAGGCGTGTGTCATTTTTTTTCTGTTTATTTGTGTATCTATCTAACTATATATCTATAGGTTTAAGTGTAAACTCCTGCGGAATATTTATTTTAATTTTTATAACTTAGTATGTATATTTATATAATTTATTACAGAATTTAATTAAATATTTTATTTTTATTATCTAATTTTTATTCTTACAATATAATAGAATTTGATTATTTTTAATAAACAAAAGTAATTTATAGATTTGTAGTAATAAAAGATTATATAATAAAATATAAAATATTCATTTTTTTATTTTTTTTTTATTTTTTTAACCATGCATATATTGGATAACCATTGATTTCTAAAGAATCGGAGTCACTTCCCCAGGAACTGCTGATCTGCTCGGTCTGACCTCCAGGAATGTGTAGTGTGTTGGGAACAGATTGTGATTGGCTGGTGGAGGTGAGCTGACTAATGGGCGGACCCTCGCCCCTGCCCCAGCTGTGAGAGGGGTTACTGCTGGTCAGCTCCCAGCACCATCCTGAATGTATGGCAATAAGGCATTCCTTAGAACAAAGTTGCGGGGTTACTCCAGTTCATGCAGATAGAAGCTGTACACATACAGACTGAAGGATATTTACCTGCACAAGTCACCTGGGTGCAGAGGTCACATCTACATTATATGGACTTTGTGACAAATATTTTCATCTTTATTATTCATTATATACTTTTTTTTATTTTTTTTTACATTTTTAATAAAAAATGATTAAAAAAAATCCAATAAGTGCAACATTATTTCCATAAAATTATTTTTTCCCACTTCCTTCAAAAAGGGATTGTTCTGAATTGGCAAGAAAAGATGTGTTTTCTCTTGCAATAGCGCCACTCTTATCTACTGGTTGTCCCTGGTATTGCAATTCAGTCTCTTAACTGAATGTGGAAAAGCTTCGGTAACAGATGCAAATCATGGACAAGAGTGGCTGTGATTGCAAATAAAATAATTTTTTTTTTTTTAATTTTTACTCCCTCCCCCACTTTAAAATAAAAAATGGACTTTCGTAATGGCTTTTTTTAAAATCCATTTTCCCCCCTGCTGCCTGTGGCGCCCGCCCGAGACATGGCAGTGACTTTATTCTTGTGTTATAGGGAAGTAAGAAAATCCCCTCTAAATCCCCTGGTGACCGCGGTGTCTGGAGTTTGGCATCCTGCTGTTTGAGCGCTTTCTTATCTTTGCCCCCAGATAATGCCGGCTAGTCCGCTTGATGATAACGCTGCACCTGTTTACTTGGTGTTTTGCACAGATTGCCAAATCTGAACTTGGTTTCAGAGATCATCCAACATTTTGCCGTTGCAGGGAGGGAGCGCCGATGAAATAAGGATAGTGGCCTGATGTGAGGACAGACAACCCCGTCCTCTGGGACACATCGCTGTATTATAAATGTGTATTGTCGCCAAAAGTCTTGCTCTGGGGGACCCAGTTGGTCTGTGTTCTAAAGAATCCATCTGCAGGTTTTTACTGGTTAATCGGAAAGTAGCATGGTGTAGGGACAGAGACCCTGATTCTAGCGATGTATCACAAGGCTGTGTTGCTGTTTCAATAAAATCCAGTGTTTTATCAGCAGGAGATTATCACTACAGGACTAGGTGTCTGGTGCATCCTAGTCCAACCACACCCCCAGCACTGATTGGCTGCTTTCACAGAAATCAGTGGTGTGGGCGGGGTTATACAGAACTCTGCATTCTAATGTTGCTAAATCTCCAGCAGAGAAAACTGATTGTATTAAAATGACAGCAAGCAGCCCAACAAGTGACACATCGCTGGAATCAGGGTATCGGCCCCTACATGTTGCCACTCTTTGATTACATAAAGAGAAATTTGGTGACTGATTCCTTTTTAAATACTTAGGAATTAATAGGCTGAAATCTGTGTGATACTTCATTTCACCTGTGGTGGCGCTGCAGGAAAAGTAAAGTAGATGGCAGCTGATCGCTTGGGGTCCCGGAGTAAAACCTATAAGTAAGGGGACTATTGTAATAAAAGGGGTTGTCCAAAGTGAGCAGATGAGCACAGTTATAGGATCGAAGAGCGAGAACAAATCAGGAAACATCTCTTGTTCTCTGACCATTCATAAATCTTGAATATTTGATGGGACCCTGTGACGTCTCGCTGCTCCTGTGTGGCCCCAAGGCTTAAGATCTATGAGCCGACCTCAAGTTCACCAACGGAGGTCACTGCAGGTCACAAACATGCGTGAGACCAGTGGATAATCTCTCAGGGCTTATTCAGACACTCGTGACTCAGAGCCGAGTTCTATCTGTGTTTTATAATAGGATGTCTGTGTCTTATTTGTTTATTTTTGTTTGTTTTTGTCTGTTTTTGATGTGCGTCATGACACAATGGGTCAGTGAAGAGGAAAAAACAAACCAGGCGTGTTGCCAGGAAAAATAAACCATTAAACATGGAATGATTTTAATTATGATTTTTTATTTTCATTTTATTTACTAACTTATTTTTATATTAATTATGATTTTTTAATAAAAATCCTAACATAATATAAAATATTATAACATCATATTTTTATGATTTTATATTATGATTTTTTTGTTATTATGCTCTTAGATTTTATATTGTACTATGCTTTTTATTATAATAAGAAACATAAAAAATCATAAAATAAATTCATAATTTCATTATAATAGAAATCATAGCATAAAATAAATCATAAGAATATTATTTTTATTTTTTTATATTTTTGATTTTTAGATCATGCTATGATTTTTATTATAAAAGATCATAATTTTGATTTTTTTTTATTATAATAAAAAGCATAGTACAATATAAAAATCATAAAAATAATATAAAAAACATAAATCCTATATTAAACATAATATAATAAAATCATATTGTTGTGAATTTATTATAATTTTTAGAGTTGAGAGTCCTCAGTGGTTGATACCTTTTAATGGCTAACTGAAAAGATGGTAACAAATTGCAAGCTTTCGAGACTACTCAGGTCTCTTCATCAGGCAAGACTAAAACAAAAAATGAAGAATCACATATTTATACACAACAGGACACAGGAATAATGCAATAGGTAAGACAAGTGACGTAAACCAGAACTGTCAATATGGGATAGGGATGAACATTTGTGGCAATAAATATGGACTAGTTCATAGATAAGGAGTGTGAAAGTTTTATTGCCCTCTGATTGGGGTCTGGTAATGTTTTGTGATGTTCTCACAGGGTCTTTGAAGCAAATTCCTTAATTGATGTAATAGGCCATAAATCCATGTGATAGGTTCATTCCAGCATTGAGAGTGTCAAAGGTCACCATCAATTTGTATTCGCAAACTCTCCTCTGTCTCTGAGATGTGAAATCACCTTTCAGTACAAGTAATTCCATATCCCACATGCTATGACCGGTGATGCAAAAGTGTTTGGCCACAGGTAAATCCATTCTTTTTTCTCTTATTGTGTGGCGATAAGAATTCATCCTTGTTCTCAGTTTTTGCCCGGTCTCCCCCACATACAGACCCCAGTTGGACATTTTGTACAAATAATTAGGTACACCACATTAGATGTGATGCAGCTGAAAGTACCAGCTTCATGTCACTTGTCTTATTGCATTTTTTCTGTGCTGTTTTGTGTATAAATATGTGATTCTTCAGATTTTGTATTATTTTAGCCTGATGAAGAGACCTGAGTAGTCTGGAAAGCTTGCAATTTGTTACCATCTTTTCAGTTAGCCATTAAAAGGTATCAACCACTGAGGACTCTCAATTCTAAATATTTTTCTATCTACTGGCTAATACGGTACAAAGATATACATCTTTCCTGTATTATAATTTTTTAATGATTATTTTATTCTATTTATTCTTTTTAGATTTTCAGGTTTTTAAATCCCGATCTTCTTATGTCTTGTCTTTGTAGCGGACTGTTGTTCGGATGTGATGGAAGTGGCGAAGGAAGCCAGGAAGAGGAATTTGGGACCGCTACATCCTTCTTTTAACTTGGTCAAGATCCTAAAGACCGGACTGTACAGAAACCTCCCTGAAAATGCCCATGAGTTGGCGTCGGGGAAACTCTGCATATCTCTCACTCGGGTGTCGGATGGGGAGAACGTGCTGGTGTCTGATTTCGGCTCTAAAGAGGAGCTAATTCAGGTATGGCTGACGACATGGCTGAATTCTTTCTTGTCTCTTCCTGATGACTGAGAGGGGGTGGGGCTTAGTGTTATGTTTTTTCCTGTGGGGAGAGGCTTCTGCTGCAGACAATTAACGATAAAGTCCAATTGATTCCATCTCTTCAGAGATTGGAAACCCTATTGATCTTTTATGTAATCTCTGGTGTTTGTGTACGTGACCGCGAGTGTTCTATTTGATTTTCTTTATCAGTTTATCCCCTTGACTCGCCGTTTACCCTTTTCCCATAGGCCTTAGTATGCAGCGCTTTTGTCCCCATTTACTGTGGGATCATCCCGCCGACATTCAGAGGCGTGGTAAGTGTTCTTATCTGAGAAGGATTCGGCTTTATTAGGTGTAATAAACCCTCAACGGAATGAAGCCAAATATTGTGTGGAAAGCAGATCTATAGCCCTGGCTAAACAATCCTAAAAATTACCGTCAAGAACTATGATCCCGGCCAATCTCAAAATAAAGCTTCATCATCCTATGACAGACTACATGAAAATTAATAAATATATTTTTTTACATATAATTTCATAAATTACAAAATTATATTGTGTCTATTCCAAAATAATATATAAAATTTTACTAAAAAATTATTTTTTTATTTGTTTAGAATTAATACTAAAAAAGTTGAAAATAAAAAAATATTAATCTAAAAAATAAAGTATTTTTAAATTTTAATTTTTTTAATTTATTTCTTTAATTTCCATTTTCTCTGCAGCGTTATGTCGACGGTGGAATTAGCAATAATTTGCCTGAATACGAGTTGAAGAACACCATCACAGTCTCTCCATTCTCTGGGGAATCCGATATTTGCCCGAGAGACAACTCGACCAACTTCCACGAGCTGCGAGTGACCAACACCAGCATCCAGTTCAGCCTGGAGAATCTTTACCGCTTGACCCGCGCCCTCTTTCCACCTGAACCTAAGGTAAGGAATGAAATCGTCTTGTCTTACACAATTTCTGCTTATCATCATAACATTGATGTAACGACTGATAATGGCATTTCACTAGTGTGTGACATCTTTTTATTAGGCATGTGTCATGAGAAAATGACTTGCTGTTTAAATCTGGTTACGGTATATTAAATCCATTTTTATTTTAAAAAAAAAATTGCAATTGAGACAATTCTAGACTCGTACTTCTTGTTAGTACAGGAAATGCACCTGAACATTAGCTGCAATGAACAGACTCCTCCCCCTATTGTTTGTGTTGAGCATCTAATGAGCGTGTGCAAAGGTGATTGCAAGAGGAGGAAGAATAGGGGGAGCTGTGACATTATTGTGACTTTAGGATCTTGTGCGATCAGTTATGTAAATCCCAATGGCCAGTAACAAAATTAATACAGATTGTGATGGAGGAATAAATTGTCAACATTAAAAAAAAAAAATAAATAAATAACACAAAAACCTGATTTAAACAATAGGTCATTTTCTACTTGCATTCACTTTTTATGGTCAAACACATTAGATTAATTTTCGCTGAACCTGCCATTTTCTTTACAGCCAGTCAACTATCTAATTGGGTCTTTCTACTTTTCTCTGTTGCGGCAAGAAAGATTGGGAGGTAGATTTCGATATGTCTGATCCTCTTGTTTTTCATTGAGAATGAATGGCCTCCAGAGATGTTTGGCAGCAGTTTATTCCCCTCTTCCCATTCAGTTATGGGGAGTTGGGAGGAATAGTCCGACAGCTGTCTGTATGCTTGGGAGGCTTCTAATGACTAGCCTAATTTTCCAGAGTATTTGTTCAGCCTCCTTCTGTACATGGTTTGGTGACATTAGTGGATTGGCCAAGAACCTAAAATTGGGTTTAAAGGGACACACTGGGCCCAATTCATTATTACTTTTGTCCCTTTTCTATCTAGTTTTTGGAGTCTTCCGCACTGGCGCAGAAAAACCTCATTAATGAATACCAAAGGGACACACAATAAGTGATGAATCGGGCCTATTGTCTTTAGTAATATGTCCAGTCACTACCACCGCTCATAGACATGCTGATGTGTCTGCTAATGACCTCTTCTATAAGCACAACCTATTTTTTGGGGATCTTGTGGACTTCCTGACGAGACACTCGCCCCCTTGTAATACTGCACTCCTCCTGCGGGGGCAGTGTCTTATTTAGTGGGATGTATAATTTTATGATCTACCACTTCTTACCCATGACTTGACAATAATTTAATTTTTTTTTTTCTGAGTTGTTGGCACATTCATTCACAATATTTCATGGTCCTAATTTCTCTTCACAGGCTCTGTTAGAGATGTGTCAGCAGGGCTACAATGACGCACTTAGATTCCTAAAAGACAACAGTACGTTTTTTACATTTTATTTTACATTATCCTGACTCCGTCCATACCGCGGGGTCCAGTATTGGCTTTGCATCGATTGATGTAACGTTCCTGGTTATAATACCGTAATATACGTATTCATATTGCGATGCATTTACTATAACTGGTGCTGTATACTGTACAGTCATGGCCAAAAGTTTTGAGAATGACACAAATATTATATTTTCACATGATCTGCTGCCCTCTGGTTTTCATGTGTGTTTGACAGATGTTTTTATCACAGACAGAAATATATAATTGCAAACATATGAGTAACAAAAGCTTATATTGACAGAAATGAGTTAATGCAGCAAGTCAATATTTGCAGTGTTGACCCTTCTTCTTCAGGACCTCTGCAATTCTCCCTGGCATGCTCTCAATCAACTTCTGGACCAAATCCTGACTGATAGCAGTCCATTCTTGCACAATCAATGCTTTCATTTTGTCAGAATTTTTAGGTTTTTGTTTGTCCACCCGTCTCTTGATGATTGACCACAAGTTCTCAATGGGATTAAGATCTGGGGAGTTTCCAGGCCATGGACCCAAAATCTCTATGTTTTGTTCCCTGAGCCATTTAGTTATCACCTTTGCTTTATGGCAAGGTGCTCCATCATGCTGGAAAAGGCATTGTTGATCGCTAAACTGCTCTTGGAGGGTTGGGAGAAGTTGCTCTTGGAGGACATTCTGGTACCATTCTTTATTCATGGCTGTGTTTTTAGGCAAGACTGTGAGAGACCGATTCCCTTGGCTGAGAAGCAACCCCACACATGAATGGTTTCAGGATGCTTAACAGTTGGCATGAGACAAGACTGGTGGTAGCGCTCACCTTGTCTTCTCCGAATGAGGCGTTTTCCTGATGTCCCAAACAATCGAAAAGGGGATTCATCAGAGAAAATAACTTTACCCCAGTCCTCAGCAGTCCACTGCCTGTACCTTTTGCAGAATATCAGTCTGTCCATGATGTTTTTTCTGGAGAGAAGTGGCTTCTTTGCTGCCCTCCTTGAGACCAGGTCTTGCTCCAAGAGTCTCCGCCTCACAGTCCGTGCAGATGCACTCACACCTGCCTGCTGCCATTCCTGAGCAAGCTCTGCACTGCTGGTAGCCCGATCCCGTAGCTGAAACACTTTTAAGAGACGGTCCTGGCGCTTGCTGGTCTTTCTTGGGCGCCCTGGAGCCTTTTTGGCAACAATGGAACCTCTCTCCTTGAAGTTCTTGATGATGCGATAGATTGTTGACTGAGGTGCAATCTTTCTAGCTGCGATGCTTCTTCCTGTTAGGCCATTTTTGTGCATTGCAATGATGACTGCACGTGTTTCTTCAGAGATAACCATGGTTAACAGAAGAGAAACAATGATGCCAAGCACCAGCCTCCTTTTAAAGTGTCCAGTGGTGTCATTCTTACTTAATCATGACAGATTGATCTCCAGCCATGTCCTCATCAACACCCACACCTGTGTTAATGGAGCAATCACTGAAAAGAGGTTAGCTGGTCCTTTTAAGGCAGGGCTGCAATATGTTGAAATGTGTTTTTGGGGATAAAGTTCATTTTCTAGCCAAATATTGACTTTGCAAGTAATTGCTGTTAAGCTGATAACTCTTTATAACATTCTGGAGTATATGCAAATTGCCATTAGAAAAGTGAAGCAGTAGACTTTGTAAAAATTAATATTTGTGTCATTCTCAAAACTTTTGGCCATGACTGTATATGCATCATTGATCTGTACTCTCCTTGCTACTGAAGGGGGCGCCACTGAGGTCAGTGTGACCGTTTATTAATAATCAGTCTATAGCTGTATTAGTTACTCATTGGAATGCCGCTGTTTGGTCACTGTATGTTAGTATTATATCTCTGCACTGTGGCGGTATTAAGCATTTTCTTACTGTCTTACAGTGAATGGTGATGCTTTATAGGATCGCTATATTGGTCCCGTTTAGTCGCTGGGGGACAGATTTATTAAAAAAAAAAGTCAAGGAAAAATCTTGTTGCCCATAGCAACCAAATCGATATCATACCAAGTGGGTGCCAATGCAATATAAATGATATTATGTCACCTGCCTCGATCAGCAGCGACTAGCACGAGCTCCGATCACTGCCAATTTAACTCCTTATAATGCTGCTGTCAAATACTGGGCATTCAAATGGCACGATCACAGTAAGGCCCACCAGAACGCGGTCACCGGTAGCTGATGGGTTGCTATGGCAGCAGGGGGTCTGTTGAAAGGCCGAGCATAGTCCCCATCTTGGTGATCCTATGAAGTCCATCCACTGTTGGGGGGGCTTTTACCTTGCGTTCAGGCACCTGTTTAGTGGCTCCGTTAGGGCTCGTGTCTGGACCCTGTGCGAAACGGGTATCGGACGTATGCGCCGACGGGACCCTAGATTATAATGGTGTCGACAGGTTCAACGTGCACTCTGACGTGCGTAACTTTTGGGTGTGTACGCCCACCTGAGACGGACGATCAGACGTAGTAGACTTTATCCGAGAGTCTGCCTCCCGTAGGTGTAGACACCCGAAAATGATGCACATCAGAGCGCACGTTCAACCTGTCGACACCATTATAGTCTATGGCCCTTTGGCTCGAACGCCCAATCTCTGAAAATATATAAAATGGACTGATATTGATAAAAAAAAGTCGCTGGTCTGATAATGGCGGCATGAATAAAATATTGAATAACCTGCGGCACATCGACTGATACAAAACTACTCCTCAATATGCTAGGAGTTGTAGTTTCCAAACACCTGGGGCGATGCCAAGTGGAATCCTCTTCCCTATATTACACCTAATAAACCCAGAAGTAGGAAGGGGCAAAAATTAGTCAATTTTTTCCTTTTTATATTTTTTTTATTTATTTTAAATTTAGATCTTTTAAATTCACCCCATTTGGATGTTCCGCTAAAGCCGGAAGGTTTGGGGTCTGTCTGCAGCAGCCCAGAGTGTACCGCAGCCCCCGCCCCAAGAAGGAGGCGAAGAGGGAAAGTGACAAAACACTGGTGAAAAAAGCCCGCTGGCCGCTAGACAAAAGGATAATGGAAAAACTGCCGCCTACTCTATACAACGGTAATGGCGCCCCCCCCCCCTATAATTTTTTTTGCTTGTTTCATCTGTAATTAAACACTTTATTTACCAGTTTATAAAATTTTGTATTTTATTTAGCTTTACAAGAAGCCTGCAAGGAGAACGAAGGCCTCTACAATCAGATCAGCAGCCTCTTGCCCATGCGGGTGGCCTCCTACATGGCTCTGCCTTGTACTCTTCCTCTAGAATCTGCCTATTCTATGGCTCTAAGGTGAGCACTAGGGGCGCCATATTCTGGGCGTAAAGACACACTCATGGTGATCACACTAATTTTGCGTCCATACACCATACTTGTGTAGGTTAGTAGACTGGTTCCCTGATATCCCGGATGATGTTCGATGGATGCAGGAGACGGTGCGTTCTGTGGCTGGAACGGTCTACCGCCAGGCGAGGAAGAGGCTGCTACCGGCAAGGTAGGTGGATGTGGCCTGATGCGTCATGAGCTTAGAGGAGATGTCCAGATTGGTGTAAACCTTTAATCACCAACAACTGGCCTATTTTGGGTTTCATTTCTGGGACTACTGTAGTTAGTTGATATGGGGGGGGAGTAGTCCAATGAAACCATTGACAGTTCAGATACTGCTCTTTTTAACAGTTGAAGGAGGCCTTGAAACATGGGACCACCTATTATGGATTCAAGATGTCCTCACAGGTAGAGTTGAGCGATACTTTCCGATATCCTAAAGTATCGGAATCGGAATGGTATCGCCGATATCACTAAAATATCGGCGATACCCGATACCGATACCGGAAGTCCCATGTAAGTCTATGGGAACAAAATATCGCAACTAAAAAAACCCCATTCTTTCCTTGTAAACACTAAATATACACACATAGAATACATATATATATATATATACATGTCATTGTGACATATATATATACATATATGTATAGTTTATACACTTCTACATAGTAAAATATCCTCTCTGATTCAATTGCCGGGTAAAGCCGGCTTCAGTGAAAAGACAGAAGCACCCGACATGAAATGACACTTGGTGTACATAGGGTTAACCATGTCTTTTCATGTGTTTGCTATCTAATTTGCACAAACAATTAAATCAGTCTATGTGTGCAAAATTTCACACCTGTAGGGGTTAATTAAAGGTGTAAATTCGTTGTAAAAAAAACGGACTTTTTTGCTACGAATTTACACCTTTAATTAACCCCTACAGGTGTGAAATTTTGCACACATAGTCTGATTTAATTGTTTGTGCAAATTAGATAGCAAAGGACATGAAAAGACATGGTTAACCCTATGTACACCAAGTGTCATTTCATGTCGGGTTCTGCATTTTCACAAAAGCCGGCAATTGAATTAGCGGCTATTATACTATGTAGAAGTGTATGAACTACAAATATAAATATATATATATATATATGTGTCACAAATTCAATGACATGTATATATATATATGAGGTGTAAAATTGCTGAAAAAAAATGCGTGGGCTCCCGCCCTATTTTCGCAACCAGACAGACAAAGCCAGTGAGTGGGGGCAGATAATAATAGCCCAGAGAGGGACCATTATTTTTGCCCCCCCCCGGCTACTAACATCTGCCCCCAGACACCCCAGGAAAGACAAATCTATAATTAGATTCGCCCTTTCTGGCACTTTGCCCGTCTATTCCCATTGCCCTGTAGCGGTGGCGAATGGGTTAATATGGGGTTAAAGCCACCTTGCTATTGAAAGGTGACTGTAAGCCAGGTTAATAATTGAGAGCTGTCAATTAGACAACTATCAATTATTAATCCTATTGCATGAAATAAAAATAAAACACACACACTTTAATTAAAAATCATTTTAATGAAATAATCACACAGTTTTTGACCATATTTTATTTTACTGCAAAAACCATTTCCTGTAATAAAAATAAAATAAAAAAGCAAAATTATTCTTACCTATCCCATGCACAGTCAGGTCCCACGGTGTAATCCTTCAGAAAGGGTTAATGTTTACTGCAGGGACCGCAGCTAATGCTGCAGCCTCACAGTAAACCCCAAATGAATGAGTTCCTCTCCTGCCTGACAGGAGAGTAAAGGCTGGGTGTCACATAACGATACACCAGCGATCCCGACAACGATATGCACTTGTCAGGATCGCTGGTGTATCGCTACATGATCGCTGCTGAGCTGCCAAACAGGCAGCTCAGGCAGCGATCTGGGACAGCGACACTGCGGGTAACATCGCTTAAGGGCCCGTCTCACATAGCGATATCGCTACCGAGATCGCTGCTGAGTCACAAGTTTTGTGACGCAGCAGCGAGCTCACCAGCGATATCGCTGTGTGTGACATTCAGCGACGATCAGCCCCCCTGCCGGGTATCGCTGATCGTCGCAGAAATGTCAGGACCTTTTTTTGATCGCTGGTTTCCCTCTGACAGGCACGCATCGCTGCGTGTGACAGGCGGGAGACCAGCGATCCGCTGGTAACCAAGGTACACAGCGGGTTTCCAGGCACCGCGCAGCGCTTGGAAACCCGCTGTGTACCTTGGATACCAGCTCCCTGCATCAGGGCGCTGGTATCCAAGGTACACAGCGGGTTTCTAGGCACAGCCCCGCGCCTGGAAACCCGCTGTGTACCTTGGTTACCAGCGGATCGCTGGTCTCCCACCTGTCACACGCAGTGATGCGTGCCTGTCAGCGGGAAACCAGCGATCAAAAAAAGGTCCTGACATTTCAGCGACGATCAGCGATACCCGGCAGGGGGGCTGATCGTCGCTGAATGTCACACACAGCGATATCGCTGGTGAGCTCGCTGCTGCGTCACAAAACTAGTGACTCAGCAGCGATCTCGGTAGCGATATCGCTATGTGAGACGGGCCCTTAAGTGGAAAGCTTAATTGATTGCTTTCCACTTTCACTTCAGGTCAGCCAGGGACACAATCAGTGATGTCAGAGGGAACTGATTAACAAAAATAGGGGTTCCCTTCGAAAAAAAAATGGCGTGGGGTCCCCCCTGTTTTTGTTAACCAGCCAGATGAAGCAGACCGCTGAGGCCTGGATTTTCAGGCTGTTAAGGAGCCAAGATCCATGGACCTTGCCAGCCTGATAATACTAGGCCACAGCAGTTGCATATCTTGGCTGATTAACAAAAATAGGGGATCCCCTCGAAAAAAATTGGCGTGGGGTCCCCCCTATTTTTGTTAACCAGCCAGATGAAGCAGACCGCTGAGGCCTGGATTTTCAGGCTGTTAAGGAGCCAAGATCCATGGACCTTGCCAGCCTGATAATACCAGGCCACAGCAGTCTGCATATCTTGGCTGATT
Organism: Oophaga sylvatica; assembly: GCA_033576555.1. Classification (NCBI taxonomy): domain Eukaryota; kingdom Metazoa; phylum Chordata; class Amphibia; order Anura; family Dendrobatidae; genus Oophaga; species Oophaga sylvatica. Next base: position 12,865,984 of record JARQOD010000004.1, read on the forward strand.
AACAAAAATAGGGGATCCCCTCGAAAAAAATTGGCATGGGGTCCCCCCTATTTTTGTTAACCAGCCAGATGAAGCAGACCGCTGAGGCCTGGTTTTTCAGGCTGGTAAGGATCCAATATCCATGGACCTTGCAAGCCTGATAATACCAGGCCACAGCAGTCTGCTTAGCTTGGCTGGTTAACAAAAATAGGGGATCCCCTTGAAAAAAAAACGGCGTGGGGATCCCCCCTATTTTTGTTAACCAGCCAAGTAAAATGCAGACTGCTGCGGCCTGGTATTAAAAGACTGTCAAGGCCCATGGATTTTGGCCCTCAACAGCCTGATAATACCAGGCTACAGCAGCCCCACATTTGGCGCATCAAAAGATGTGCCAATTGTGGCACTTTACCCGGCTCTTCCCACTTGCCCTGTAGCGGTGGCAAGCGGGGTAATAAGGGGTTAATGTCACCGTTGATTGCACGGTGACAATAAGCCCGGTTAATAATGGAGAGGTGTCAATAAGACACCGATCCATTATTAATCCCAAAGTTATTAAATGCATAAAAAAAAGACAAAGCAAGAAAAAAGTATTTTAATGAAATAAAAGAGACAACACAGTTTTCATTATTTTATTATACTCTCATTCCTGGACGCCATCGATCTCCTGTAAAAAAAGAAAAAAAACAAACCAACAGTATACCACCTGTCCACGCAGTCCAATAACGACTGTCCCACGACGATCCAACTCTGCTACATCGCAATGACAGGCAGAGCCTGTCATCGCGACGCAGCACAGCTGATTACCTGCTTCCCCGGCGGTGACGTCATCGGACTGACTGCTTTACGGCCGGGATTACCCAGCAGTCACTGCAGTTATCGCGAGAAACTGCATGTGACCGCCGGGGAGAAGAGATTGCGGCCATAAGCAGTCCAGGACGTGACCGCCGGAGATCTTCTGCCAGGTAAGTGCCGCTGACTCCTGACAGACCCGACCGACGGACACTGACAGTGACAGTGACAATCCCGATTCCGGTATCCGATAAGACGAAAATATCGGAACTCGGAATCGGAATTCCGATACAGCTAATATCGGCCGATACCCGATATTTGCAGTATCGGAATGCTCAACCCTACTCACAGGTCATATGTCTGGTTAGAAGACCTAGAAGGACCTCTTGAATCCATATTGGGTGGTGGCCTTTTCTTGGCCTTCTAAGATGTCCCTGTAGGCCTTCTGATAAGGAACTCATCTAGCCAGACATGACCAATGACGACATCTTGGGTTCATAGAGAGTAGTCCCTTATGACATTAAAAATGTTCTACTGTGTCTTTTCAGATGTCCCTTTGAGGCCATTTTTGAGTCTTTAGATGGTGGTCTTCCATGATGGACCCCCTAGAGTGATCCGATAGAACAGTGTGCAAGTTAAAGTACTGGAAGTTGACAACACAAACCCAAATTGTTATATTTTTCATTTTTCTTTTGTCCTACAGACCACCGGTTCGGAGCACCTTAAGGAAGTGTCTGAGCCTTCCAGCTCCATACCACCAGACGTCGTCCTATCTGTTTCCCAATAACTACTCTTCTATAGACCTCGAGAGCTGGGTGTTTGATTTCTCCTGCCCTATAAATTCGGAGGACTCGGCCGTCTACACGGCAAAATGTGGCTATCCTTCTTCCTTCGGTGCTGATGACTCTGGAGTGGAGATGAGCCTCTCCGTTGAAGATGTAGATAATTCTTCAGAACTCAGTTTCTAGGTTTTACTGGAATTAAGATTTATCTCGCATGGTGCTGGGATCTCCAGGGGGAAAAGAACCCTTCTCTACCCATGTCTAGGAAGGAGGACGCTTCCTGGTCACTGACCTGTGATCCATCTACTATGGTGCAAGACTGCGTCCTCTGTTCTGAACGGCACTTGGTGACTTCACCTTACGTTTTTACATTAAAAGGGCTAATTACTATTACAACTTCCACCAAAAAAACCTGCCAGGTTATGTGTGGTATTAAAGCATGTGGGACGGAGTTGCAATACCTAACACAACCTGCCGACAGGGGTGGCACTGTTTTGGTAAAAAGCAGTCAGTTTTATAAACGCTGCCTTTTCTTGGTTGCACAGCCTTAGGAAGCATTGCATAACGTTAATAAGTTGTGAATATTTCTGGTCTTTGCTGGACCCTGAAGAACGCACATTATCTGCAGTTGTCATCCTTGCATTTGCATTGATTGGCTTTGTGGATGTGCTGTGTAAGGACATAATGTCTGGGATTAGAAACGGCGGCACACATATGCATGAGTTGGGTCAGGATTTGAAGCCCCACTGCTGTGAATAGAACTGGGCTGCAATACCACACACAACCTAAGGACAAGGGTGGCGCTATTTCTTATAGAAAAATATATTTTTCTACTCTTAGGGCAATATATTGAACATTTTTGTACAATAAAAAAGGTAGAAGTTTACATAGGTGGTGTTTTTGGGAACATATTGATAGATTCCATACATTTTCACAAGCTGCCTCTGTGTAATAATGGTTTTATTTTAATGATGAAAGACAAAAAAAAATTGTATTTTTATTGTACTTTATATTTTTAGCACTTTTATATGCCCAGAATGCTTGACACTTAGTGTGGCCTCCAGCGTTCCTGCAATGTGTATCATGTGGAGGGTATTAATTATGGGAAAAAGGCAATGGAGAACCTGTAGCATCTGTTTTTAAAGGGGTAATCTGGTAATAGGGGAAAAAGTCATTATGAATATATTAAATATCTTTAATTGGCATATTGCGCTCGTTTAGACTAGCGAGGTAAGGACCATAGTAAATTATAATGGCTGCCATCTTGGTAAACCGATAGAAACCTGTCCCAGAATATTAATGGGATGGTTACCTGTGAAGTGTTTGCTTCGCGGCTTCCTACTGTGAAGCGTTTGCTTCGCCGCTTCCTTACCGCGAGCGTTTGCGTCGGAGCTTCCTTACCGCGAGCGTTTGCATCGGGGCTTCCTTACCGCGAGCATTTGCGGCGGAGCTTCCTTACCGCGAGCGTTTGCGTCGGGGCTTCCTTACCGCGAGCATTTGCAGGCAGAGCTTCCTTACCGCGAGCGTTTGCGTCGGGGCTTCCTTACCGCGAGCGTTTGCGCGGCTTCCTTACCGCGAGCGTTTGCGTCGGGGCTTCCTTACCGCGAGCGTTTGCGTCGGGGCTTCCTTACCACGAGCATTTGCGTCGGAGCATCCTAACACACATGCTCACAAGCGCCCATCCTATTCATATCCTAGGCCTTGTTTCATTACTTTTAAATGGAAAATCTCCTAATCATAGTATTACATTTATTCATAATGTCATTTTTTTTTTTTCCTCCAGGAAAACCCCTTTAAAAAAAAAAACTCTGAACTTCATGATGTACTAAAACTGAAATGAGCTTTGACACCCATGGATTTAAAGGGATTGTCTGGGGAATACTTATTGATTGGTTGGTTCTAACCCCTGGGGCCCTCGATCGACAGAACGGGGCACTTTGATCCTCATTAGTAGGGAGTGACTGCACATGATGGCCACTGGTCCATTCATGGCCTATGGGGCTGCCAAGAGATGCTCCCGTATTTTTCTGGCACCCCGTAGAGAATAAATGGAGTGGTGGTCAGGGGTCTGACCTGTTTCTCCATTCTAGTGAGGTCCTGTTGGGGATAAATTTTACAGGACCCTCATTGGATTAACCCCTTCTTAAAAGGTTGTAGATGGTATAACTTGACCCTATTCTAATTGTACAGAGCTGCAATACCAGGCACCACCTATGGACAGGTGTGGCACTATTTCGGGTAGGAAGCCGCCATGTTTAGTCTAATCCATTAGGTTGGTTTCCAATGGACCATGCTTGTATGGGAATACCCAGCCTGACCATCGCCACATCTCCTGACCTAAGCTAGCTGCCTTGAGGCCGTGAGGAAACCAGGTGGCCGTCAGGCTGAATGTTCCCATAGGAGCATAGTCCATGTGACACCGGCCTAATACATGATGAACTAGAGGCCTCCAGCTTGCCCATGGTAAGACTGTCCTTGATGCCCGTAGCAACCAATCACAGTGGCGCTTTCATTTGTAAAACTGGTTTGGAAAGATGAAAGCTTAGTGGTGATTGGTTACCAAAGGCAACAAAGACAAACTTACGGTTGATGTCTCCATAAGCTAACTTTAAGACTGTCTTTGTTGCCAATAGCAACCAATCATAGCACAGCTTTAATGTGGGGGCAAACATGTTGGAGTGGACCTAAAACTTTTTGGCTAACCCTTTTGGTCTAACATGCCTCAAATTTTGAAAAAAAAAGAGCTTGCAAACCTGAAATGGCCAGCTGCCAGTCACACGCAGCGGTGGTCGCCATTTTGTGCGTCGGTGGTATTCTTGCTAGTCCAGCGCTTTCATTTAGGCACTGTGTGCCTCCATTTTGACTTTTTAATGAAGGCGTTGGCTTCCTCACAGATCACATTGTGTATTGGGCCTGGGTTAAAGGCATTGTATGACCACAAAAACAAACATGGCCGTCTTTATGCAGTAATGGCTCCACTCTCCTCCATTGATACGTCTGGTATTGTAGCTAAGCATCATTTTGAGGCTAAGTATCAGCACCACACGTGGCCCACTGGTGCCAGTTCTGGAAAAAGTCAGCCATTTTTTTTGTTTTGTTTGTGTAATTTCTTTATTAATTGCTGCTGCTTTACATCTGATCCGACGGGTGCTGAACGCTTACTTTAAGCGCACAAATTGCCGGCGTTTCGCGGGCAGTCTTGCAGTATACTGTGTACCTCAGATATGCACCAAGTACCTCACTAAGCCATTGTCAGCCTCCATGATGGAGGGGAAGCTTCTGGTACGTCTCACGTTGTACATATTTTAACCATTCCGGATTACTGGACTTGTGTATGACAACACTTAAAGGGGTATTCCCATCTCCAAGATCCTATCCGAATATGTAGTAGGTGTGTAATATTAGCAAATACCTCCAATTAGAAATGTAGTATAGTTCATCTGATTAGCTATATCGCTTACTTCATGTGCAGGGCATTGCAGTATCCATGGTTACGACCACTGAAAGCTAACTGTCACTGAGTGGTCATAACCATGGATACCTAGGGTATTGCACATGGGGTAAGGACATGGTGTATCAGAAGAACTATACTAAATTTCTAATTGAAGGTGTTTGCTAATAATATTAGTATTACACCTACTTTTATATTGGGATAGGATCCTGGAGATGGGAATGCTCCTTTTTAAGTCTATTTTATTATTTATATACCTCTGTTTTAATATGATTTGTTTAAACCTGCACAATTTTGCTGGCGTCCTGTTTTGTGCCATCTCCTATGGTTTATTTCCTTCTGTTAATGTGTTTTTAGTTTCAATGTTGTGTTTGTATGTTTGTATTAATTGACAAATGGTAGATATATGTTTTTTTTTTTTTTTTTTTTTTTAATTAAGTGACCTCTGATTAAAAATAAAATAAATACCACAGTGCAAACGAATGTGTGATGTTTCTTCCATCTTGGAGGACTTGACGTGTCTACAAGAGAGGGGCCATGGGCGCAAGTTATGGTGGTGTGCTGCCGAAGCCCCGCCGACCCATGGTGGGCCACTGACTGTACAATGGTGGCGTTTCGGTTAATTTTGATCAGCTGCCTTGTGTGCGGCCACCATAGACGTCCTCAGCTAGTGCTACCAAAAAGACGGGCTTGTCGACACCTATAACATGGTACTTTTTAGAAAGGCGCAAATGGATGGAAAAACAGGCAAACACTAGACAAAAAAAGGTGAAAATCCAATATTGAAAAGGGACCTGTGCTATCCACTACTGGCCAAGAAGGAATGGGCGAATCATTAGGTGGCAGCGATTTGAAGATAAAGGTACTCAGAAGAGGACATCCCCTCTAAAGAATGTTGAAAAAAAAAAAATGACACTTTATTATTTTTTTTTTTTTTTTTTTTACATGAGTGATACTGCGATACAGTGCCCACACAATACTGCCAGTGTCCATCTAATAGCATCGTAAAACGTTTGATTATGCAGCATCCAAATAACCCAAAAGTCCAATAAAAAGGCAAGCAGTTGTCTCGACCACGCACCACAATTGTGGGTTACCAGGGCAATGGGGTACCCAGAGCCGAGCCCATGGAAGTCTATGGGGTTGTCACAGGTAGCGGTGGCTCGATCTGTGGCCCTGGCGGTCAGGCGTATGTTGGGGGGGCATATTTACAGGGGATAGGTATATATACAGTTCGTGACGCCACCTGTAGTTCTCTGATCACTAAGACCAGCGCTGCTGTAGATCTCTGAGGGGATGGTAAGGCAGCTAGTTGTCGGGTCCCCTACAGGTGGGACTGGTCCCTCAAAGTCTATGGGATTTATGATGTCGGGTGCAGGTAAATAACTCAGTCTCACACCGTCCAGCGTCTTTCCATACCTTTTACTTGGCAGATGATAAGGCAGGTCCCAGGGAGGCTGGTCGGGTGGAGGATGTGCTTTGAGGCAACAGCTGAACAGGTTATGGGCCTCCTTTACTTTCAATATTATGAGTTCAACCAGCATAAAGCGTAGTTCACTCCAATTTCTCCAGCTTCTCCAAGCTGTACTGCCCGGTCAGTTTTGTGGTCGGAGTCTTCCTTTGAGAGAGCTGAGTTCCTACTCTTGTCCTGCAGAGACTCAAGGTTCTCACTCCCCCTGACCCCAGTTACGTACCGACACTCCAAGGGCTGCTTTCTGCTACCTAAGGTCCAGTAAGCCTCTGGTTTTTCTATCACTATGCCTGGAGCTATAGTGACGCTTCGGTCCCCAGTGACCGGTGACAATGTGCAGGATAATCCAATCCTAAGGCACTTTTATAACTTCTTCCACTATGCCTTTCGCCCTGTCCGCGCTTGTAGCATAAGCACTCCACACTTCCAAAGGCTATACAGATTAGTCCCTTCTTGCTTCTTTCCAGAGCTTGCTAACAGGTGCTCAGTAATCTTCTAGTTCAGGAGCACGTCGCTGAACTCCACTGTCCTTGGGACAGGAGACTGAAGGTCCTGCTGCTCACTCCTCTTTCTTCCTGCACAGACTTCACACTGAATGACTCACTGACTGGACCTCTTCCTCCCTCCACGTCCAGGCTAGACTGACTCTCGGGCTGCATCTCACTAGCCTATATAACCTATGGGTGTGTCTAAGTGTGTGTTGGAGTGAATGTTTATTGAGCATTAAACTGTTACCTCTCCGCACATTCTCCAGGGTACTGCCTGTGCCTTCACACCAGGGCTACACATTCCCCCATGGTAAAATACAGCACTCCCGGGCTGTGAAATACAAGAAGACATTTTGTTTTTGCATTAACCATAAACATTAACTCTTCCCATCCGGGAGGTAAGGATTTCTTAAACGTTGCATTAAAACATTGAATATAGAAAAATACAAAATACTAAACAGACATTTTCATATAAATAAATGACAATATTCTTGTGAAGGACCCGCACCAAACCTTCAACGTGGGTCCTGGGTGGGCTGCAGGACATCTGAATGCAGACCTCACTCAGTGCCTCACCACACGGGTTTTATATTCAGAGGTAGTTGAGGTGGTTTCATGTAAAACCAATATAATGCACCTTAGTGCAACTATTTACAGGATACAGTTTTTGGGCTGGCTCAGTCCTTAGCCACGCAGTCCATTATAAGACACAATAAGAGACATATATATATATACATATTTCAAGTATGCATCATTCTTCTTTAACTTTTACTTTACCCAACAGGGCATTTTATGTAAAACTATGCATTCAATTTTTCAACTTTTTACTCTGGTACCCAGCCGGGCGTTCTACTCATTATAGAAAAACATAGATACATTTGGCAATAACGTGCAAATCTGGCAAAAATTCTCAAACTTTCTACATTTTCTTTGTTGCGGTAAACCCTGTCTGGGTCCTACCGTTCTTCACATTTTAATTACTTCAAATACGTTTTCCACCCCGGGGGCTGGAACAATACGATGATCCCTAGATCCCATGACCAACAAGTCGTGACCTGCTATCAGGGTTTGGGTTGCTACAGTCCTTGTGCGAACCACTAGGGGCACGCCGGGCGCTTTCTCCTTGTGAGACGCTGTCTGCGTCGCTGTAATAACCACTTTCTCTCGCGATGCAGAAATAGTCGTCGTGCGCGACGTCGTGTAGACCGCTGATTGCGATGTGGAATTGGTCGCAGGTTGCGATGTAGAGTAGGTCGCCGATTGCGATACGAAGATGTACGCAGGGGGCAATGCCGATGCACAATGCTGGTGTGATGCAGAGCAGGAAGCAGGTGTGCGCAATGGCTCAGTTGGGGACGCACTAACCTGCTGCTGTCGCTGCTCCATCACAGACGGCCGGGCCCCCTCCGGTGTCCCTGCCGGGGATCGATCATCTGCTGCGGCCTCCTGGCCGGGCGGGCGTTCCGGAACTGGCGGTACCTCCTCAACCTCCCTCGCTTCCACCGCTTCCTCGGTAGGTTCAGGGTCGGTCCTTTTGGGGGTAGCCTCCGGTTGCTCCTTAGCCTTGGGCAGCAGAAGTTTCGGTAGCTCAAATCGTGGGGGGTCGTCGAGGGGAGAGAACACCGCGTCCCACACCCGCCGCTGCATCTGGGTACGCCGGCGTCTCTCAATCTCCTCCTTGCCAGGTTGTTGCAAAACCATCTTCTTCAATCTGGCATTTTCCTCTTTAATCTCCAGCAATGCTTGCTGCAGGTGCAGTACCACGGATGGTTCCGGTTCTAGTGGCAGCTTGGCTGGGGAACGGGGCCTGCCTTCCTCCGCTTCCCTGCTCGGCTGCACACGTCCTGCCTCCATCATGTTCCAGAACACTCTCTCATCTTCTACTTTCAGAGCCATCCGGTCTCTTCCGTGGAGGCGGGGTTTGCGTCTCCTCCTCTTCGCAGGGAAGGTGAAGAGGAGGCGGACCTCCTTTGCTGTAGGGCAGGATCGCATATTGTAGTAGCACTTTGAGAGGGCAGGCATTCTCTTCGCGCCACAGGGGGCACACGCCCACGAATCCACGCCCACCTTCTTCTCCAGCGCCTGAGGGCGCGAATTTGGCGGCAAAATGGCGGATTTTGCGCCAAAAATAGCAAACAGTCCTTTTTCACAAAAACACCTCCACAGGCACACAGGGCTCGCAATCCTGCGAGTTTCGCATCCTGTTCGTGACGCCAAGTTTTGTTTTGACCCACACACCACAATTGTGGGTTACCAGGGCAATGGGTACCCAGAGCCGAGCCCATGGAAGTCTATGGGGTTGTCACAGGTAGCGGTGGCTCGGTCTGTGGCCCTGGCGGTCAGGCGTATGTTGGGGGGCATATTTACAGGGGATAGGTATATATACAGTTCGTGACGCCACCTGTAGTTCTCTGATCACTAAGACCAGCGCTGCTGTAGATCTCTGAGGGGATGGTAAGGCAGCTAGTTGTCGGGTCCCCTACAGGTGGGACTGGTCCCTCAAAGTCTATGGGATTTATGATGTCGGGTGCAGGTAAATAACTCAGTCTCACACCGTCCAGCGTCTTTCCATACCTTTTACTTGGCAGATGATAAGGCAGGTCCCAGGGAGGCTGGTCGGGTGGAGGATGTGCTTTGAGGCAACAGCTGAACAGGTTATGGGCCTCCTTTACTTTCAATATTATGAGTTCAACCAGCATAAAGCGTAGTTCACTCCAATTTCTCCAGCTTCTCCAAGCTGTACTGCCCGGTCAGTTTTGTGGTCGGAGTCTTCCTTTGAGAGAGCTGAGTTCCTACTCTTGTCCTGCAGAGACTCAAGGTTCTCACTCCCCCTGACCCCAGTTACGTACCGACACTCCAAGGGCTGCTTTCTGCTACCTAAGGTCCAGTAAGCCTCTGGTTTTTCTATCACTATGCCTGGAGCTATAGTGACGCTTCGGTCCCCAGTGACCGGTGACAATGTGCAGGATAATCCAATCCTAAGGCACTTTTATAACTTCTTCCACTATGCCTTTCGCCCTGTCCGCGCTTGTAGCATAAGCACTCCACACTTCCAAAGGCTATACAGATTAGTCCCTTCTTGCTTCTTTCCAGAGCTTGCTAACAGGTGCTCAGTAATCTTCTAGTTCAGGAGCACGTCGCTGAACTCCACTGTCCTTGGGACAGGAGACTGAAGGTCCTGCTGCTCACTCCTCTTTCTTCCTGCACAGACTTCACACTGAATGACTCACTGACTGGACCTATTCCTCCCTCCACGTCCAGGCTAGACTGACTCTCGGGCTGCATCTCACTAGCCATATAACCTATGGGTGTGTCTAAGTGTGTGTTGGAGTGAATGTTTATTGAGCATTAAACTGTTACCTCTCCGCACATTCTCCAGGGTACTGCGTGTGCCTTCACACCAGGGCTACACACTATCATCAGAAAATGGCCTTTTGTTTAAATCAGGTTTTTGGCAATTTATTTTTTTTCATTTTCATAATTTTTTTTTAAAATGATAGTTTATGATTTAAAAAAAAAAGCCCCAATGGCCAGTGTACAATTTTTTATTTTTTAACTTCCTGTTTTAGGAAATTCACATGTAGATTAGCATCAATAAACAGAATCTGACCTTCTATGTGGTATTGAAGCATCTAATGTGCGTGTGTAAAGGTCGTTGTGAAGTGGAGTTATAATTGTGATTGGTGGATCCTGTTCTCTGTGTATAGTGGTGTTACCATACACGAATTCTGGCTCTGTAATGCTGAAAACTCTTCTTGGGGGAAGGGGGTGGGTTGTTTTTTTTTTTTTTTTTTTTTAACCATAACCTGATTAAAGCTATAGGTCGTTTTCTGATGTGATGGCCTCCCTCTGTAGCGCTTGGTTCTTGGGTAGTGGAAGGTTCCAGCATTCAGCACGTGTAAAATAGGCCGCGTATTATACAGTATACTATAGATACACTATATCCTCAGTCTCAGGAGCAGAAGTCGGGTCGTCTCAGGAACAGTGCTTTGTGTTTTTTTTTTGTTTTTTTTTCTTTGTCTTTTTCTTCTTAGCATGCCTCTAGTTTTATCACGTATAGATATTTTCCGCAGCTTCATTCCCCGTTCCTTCCAGAGCCTCTATGTTTATGACGGGTGACGTGCTACATAAAAATGAAAAAAATATATATAAAATACATTATTTTATAGCTTAAGAGCATGTATTTTGGGCTAAAAATTATTTTTGCAATTGGATTTTGTTAAAACTTTTGCGTCATTTTGCTTTTATTTCCTGTACATTCAACTTGATCTCTGGTCATACATTGGCGTATAGGAGCTCCGCCAAAGGGTTACAAATCATCGGATGTCAGTGCACTGCTGCAGACCTCCTGGTTGTCATGCCGACCCATTGGTTACCCACGATTATGTAACGGGGGTCACCGATGGGCAGGATTAGTGGTGCGCTTCCCGTAAGCATGAGTTAAATGGCAGAGATTGACAGCGGCATTTAGCTAGTTAACTGCCATGGGTGGATCGCGATTCCACCCGCGGCTGTTGCGAGCATGTGTTAGCTGTACAGATCAGCTGTCATGTGCCCAGAAAGGTGCGGGCTCAGCGCCGGAGCCTGCGCCAAGCCAGGGGAGAACGACGTGGGCATACTATTATGCCCAATGCCGGAAAGGGGTTAAGGCTGGAGTCACACACACCGTGTAAAAAATCAGGCCTTTTTGACGGCCGATAATCGCACAAATGTTTCCTGAACATTGCTCCGTCTGTCATCTGATTGTAATGTGAGGATGTGATTTTGTCACATCTGAGCGTCCGTTTGACATCAGTGTCACATCCGTCTGGCGAGATTTTGTCGGTGGCTAGCAAAACCGACATATAATGGATCCAAATGATAGTTTTTAAATCACAAAAGAAAGAATAGATATATACACATAAAATATATATATATATATATATATATATATATATATATATATATATATATATATAGTGTATACATATATTTATAGTTCATACACTTCTACATAGTATAATAGCCGCTAATTCAATTGCCGGCTTCTGTAAAATTACAGACCCGGCATGAAATGACACATGGTTTACATACAGTCAACCATGTCATTTCATGTAGTTTGATATATGGTTTTCATTAATAATTACATGAGTGTATGTGTGCAAAATTTCATACATGTAGGGGTTAATTAAATGTGTAAATTCATTGTAAAAAAAAAAAAAAGTGTGAGCTCCTGTTGTATTTTCTCCACCAGACAGGGAAAGCCAGTGAGTGGGGCCAGGTCAATAATTGAGAGTTGTCAATTAGACAACTATCAATTGTTAATCGTATTGTATGAAATGTTTAAAAAAAAAAACACACACTTTAATTAAAAATCATTTTAATGATTTTGAATAATAATAAATACAGTTTTTGACCATTTTTTATTGTACTGGTATTCCTTCGATTCCCTTGTTCTCCTGTAATAAAAAAATAAATAAAACAACATTATTCTTACCTCTCCAGCGCTCAGTCAGGTCCCCCGCTGCAATCCATCTGAAAGGGTTAACATGTTTGCAGCGGGGACCGAAGCTAATGCTGCAGCCTCGCTGTAAGCCCCCGAATGAATGAGCTCATCTCTCCGGCTGACAGGAGATGAGCTGATTAGTGTGGGAAGCTTAATTGATTGTTTCCCAGGCTAATCAGTTCAGGTCAGCTGGGGACTCCGCACAGCATCAGTGACGCCAGAGGGAGTCCCCGGTTAACCTGAAGTGAACTGATTACCATGGGAAACAATTAAGCTTCCCAGCTAATCACTTCCTCTCCTGTCAGCCGGGGAGATGAGCTCATTCATTCGGGGGTTTACAGCGAGACTGCAGCATTAGCTCCGGTCCTCGCTGTAAAACTGTTAACCCTTTCAGATGGAATGCAGCGTGGGACCTGACTGAGCGCCGGAGAGGTAAGAATAATGTTTTATTTTTATTTTTTTTATTACAGGAGAACAAGGGCTTCACAAGGATTACCAGTACAATAAAATATGGTCAAAAACTGTTTATTTCATTAAAATGATTTTTAAATGTGTTTTTTTTTTTCATTTCATACAATAGGATTAATAATTGATAGCTGTCTAATTGACAACTCTCAATTATTAACCTGGCTTAAAGTCACCTTTCAATAGCAAGGTGGCCTTAACCCATTATTAACCCATTAGCCACCGCTACAGGGCAATGGGAATAGACGGGCTAAGTGCCAGAAAAGGCGCAGCTAATCATAGATGTGCCTTTTGTGGGCTGGCTGGGGGCAGATGTTAGTAGCCAGGGGGGGGCACAAAAAATGCACCCTCCCTAGGCTATTATTATCTGCCCCCACTCACTGGCTTTTCATGTCTGGTGGAGAAAATACCGCGGGAGCCCACGCATTTTTTTTTACAACGAATTTACACATTTAATTAACCCCTACATGTATGAAATTTTGCACACATACACTCGTAATTGTTAGTAAAAACAATATATCAAACTACATGAAATGACATGGTTAACTGTATGTAAACCATGTGTCATGTGGGTTCTGTAATAATTTACAGAAACTGGCAATTGAATTAGCGGCTATTACACTATGTAGAAGTGTATGAACTATAAATATATATATATATATATATATATATATATATGTGTCTCAATGACGTGTGTGTACACTATGTTCCAAATTATTATGCAAATCGGTTTTAAGTGTCTTGGCGTTTTTGTTTTTTTTTTTGTAAATGAAACCCATTGATGGTATTGTGTCTCAGGGTTCTTTGGATCACTGAAATCAAACTCAGATACCTGTGATAATTAGTTTGCCATGTGAGCCCAATAAAAGGAAAACTGGATGTTCCACACTATTAAGCAGGCCAGAGTTTTCAAGTAACATGGGAAAGAAAAAGGATCTCTCTGCTGCTGAAAAGCATGAAATAGTGCAATGCCTTGGTCAAGGGATGAAAACATTACATATTTCCCGAAAACTTAAGCTTGATCATCGTACTGTTAAGAGATTTGTGGCTGATTGTGAGCACAGACGTGTTCGTGCTGATAAAGGCAGAATGAGGAAGGTTTCTGCCAGGCAAGTTCATTTAGATTAAGAGAGCAGCTGCTAAAAAGCCATTGCAAACCAGCAAACAGATATTTGGAGCTGCTGGTGCCTCTGGAGTCCCTCGAACCACAAGGTGTAGGATCCTTCAAAGGCTTGCTGTGGTGAATAAACCTACTATTTGGCCACCCCTAAACAGTGCTCACAAGCAGACATGGTTGCAGTGGGCCCAGACATACATGAAGACTAATTTTCAAACAGTCTTGTTTACTGATGAGTGTGGAGCAACCCTGGATGGTCCAGATGGATGGAGTAGTGGATGGTTGGTGGATGGCAACCATGTCCCAACAAGGCTGCGACGTAATCAAGGAGGTGGAGGAGTCATGTTTTGGGCCGGAATCATGGGGAAACAGCTGGTAGGACCCTTTAAGGTTCCTGAAGGTGTGAAAATGACCTCTGCAAAGTATATAGAGTTTCTGACTGACAACTTTCTTCCATGGTATAAAATGCAGAAACGTGTCTTCAGGAGCAAAATCATCTTCATGCATGACAATGCACCATCTCATGCTTCAAAGAATACCTCTGAGTCATTGGCTGCTATGGGCATAAAAGGAGATAAACTCATGGTGTGGCCACCATCTTCCCCTGACCTCAACCCTATAGAGAACCTTTGGAGTATCATCAAGCAAAAGATCTATGAGGGTGGGAGGCAGTTTACTTCAAAATAGCAGCTCTGGGAGGCAAAGAAATACAAGAAGAAACTCTCCAAAAACTCATAAGTTCAATGGATGAAAGAATTGTGAAGGTGACATCACAGAAGGGTCCTGTGTTACCTGTAACTTGGCCTGTTAGGATGTTTTGGAGTTAAGTAGCTTTTTTTGTTCAGTGAATGTGACCTCCTAATGCTGCAAATTCCACAAATGAGCATTTTCAGTTCTTTAAAACAGATCAAATGTTCAGAAATTCTACTGTGCCTAATAATTTGGAACAGTACATTGTGAGGTTTTATTCATTTTGGAGATTATACTGTTATCATTGAGAGGTTTCTTCAATAAAATTCGATGTATACTCTAACGGGTGATGACTTTTATTAGACTGACTGTCATTTGCACCAACCACTTAGGAAAATCAGAGAAAAATATCATTTGCATAATAATTTGGAACATAGTGTGTGGCCCAGCTGCGCAAGGCACACATGTCTCCTGGAAAATGCACAGGAAGGTAACTGTAAAGCCTGATATTCATTCACGCACACTTCTCAGCATTGCCACTAGAGGCATATTAGACTATTTAAGTAGTGTGACGTAGCAATAATTTTTCATTCTAGTCAGAGCTCAGCCTGAGCTAGACAGAAGTGATTCAAGTTCCTGTCTTTGGACAGAGAAGATCAGTTTTAGTCTTGGAGGGAGAGGAGAGAAGACTGAATCCACACAGAGCTTGTGTAGCTCATCTGATATGGAAGTGGAGGCTAGTACGGGTGAATTGAATCATCTTAGCCTAGTCAGAGCTACCCCTTAACCTGCTACTCAGAACAAGCTGCCTGTGTTCCTAAGAAGGTGGAAAGTGACTCTCAGAGCGTGCATTGAAATCAGTTGACAGGAGTTCCTGATAGCCACTCGAAGTGGGGTCTAAGAAAGAAGGAAGGAAAGGAATCACAGCAGTTATACCAACGAGCCAACTGAGAACAGGTCAGTGAGCACTGAAGGAAAGCTGACCTTTACACCATTGCTACACGTGCTTATGTTAAGGGTGAGAGCAGGGCGAAGGGCGAGTGGAGAAGTAAGAGTGACAAAGGGACAAAACACCCTCACTCACTTAAACCGGACACCGGGGTCCGAAGCATTGCTAGTACTTTATGTCTAGTGATAAGAAAACCGGAGGCCTTGCTGGACTTCAAGTCACAGAAGGTAGCCCAATGTGTCGATACGTAACTGGAGTCAGGAGAACAGGAGTCTAGCCTGATCAGCAAATATAGACTTAGTTTTACCAATGAAAAGGCTCTACCACAATGTTGGCCGGGCGTAGTTGCTATTGAAGGAGTTGCACTTGACTTTATGCAAGTTTGTACTCACACACATTACAAGGAGAAAGGAGGCCTCTAACCTGCTCAACAGTTTTCCTGAATGTGCATTCTCCAACCTGACCAGCTTCCCGGGACATACCTGCAACATCTACAAGTAAAGGTATGGAAAGAGACTGCATTGTGTGTGACTGAATTCTTATCTGCACCCTGCATCACCACCATAGACTTTGAGGGACCAGTCCCACCTGTGGGGGACTTAACACCTAGCTGCCATAACATCCCCTCAGAGATCTACCCTGCAGCGCTGGTCAATCAGATCAGAAACCACAGGTGGCGTCACGAACTATCTAATCTACATATCCCCTGTAAATATCCCCCATTGCATGACCGCCAGGGCCACGGACCGAGCTCTGCTGCCAGTGACATTCCCCATAGACTTCCATGGGCTCGGTTCCGAGTACCCCATAGCCCTGGTACCACCAATGTGGTGCGCGTAATCTTTGGCGTCACGAACAGGATAAGAAGCTTACAATTTGTGAGTCCTGTGTGCCTATTGAACTGTTTTGTGCAAAAAGACTGTTTGCTATTTTTGTGATTTTTGGCGCCATTTTCTGCCATTTTACCGCCATATTCGCGCCCTGAGGCGCTGGTGAAGAAGGTGGGCGTGCATTCGTGGGCGTGTACTCCCCCTGTGGCGCGAAAGTTATGGCCGCCCTCTCAAAATGCTACTATAATGTGAGATCCTACCCCACTGCAAGGGAGATCCGCCTCCTCTTAATCTTCTATGCAAAAAAGAGGAAGCGCAAATCCCGCCTCCACGGAAGAGACCAGATTGTTCCTGATGGAAAACACAGTCTGGCCTGGAGAGAGATGGCAGAAGGACAAGAGCAGCTGTGTGAGGGAGCGGTGGAGCGCAGGCCCTGTTCCCCAGTAAAGCTGTTGCTTGAACCGGAGCCATCCCTAGTCCGGGACCTTCAACAAACCCTGCTGGAGATAAAGGAGGAGAATGCGGCGCTTAAAAAGTTGATCCAGCGCCAAGCAGACATGGAGGAGACAGAGAGACGCTGGCGTACCCAGACACAGCGGCTGCTGTGGGACGCAGTGCTCTCTCCTGCAGGAACAACGCCATTACCTGACTTTCCTGTGTCACTGCTGAAGAAAGCTGAAGGAAAACCGGAGGCCGGCCCCAAAAGAGCTGTACCTGACCCCACCGATGGAGCGGTGGAAGAGAAGGAGGCTGAGGAGGCCCTGCCTGTTCCGGAGTGCCAGCCAGGCCAGGAGGCCGCAGCAGATTACAGTTCCCCGGTAGGAACACCGGAGGGGTCCCAGCCATCACTGCCAGAAATCGATTGGGACGCAATGCAGTATCTGGATGACGTCACTTATGCTGTAAAAGTGGAGAAGGAGCAGCGACGCCGTGATCTGGATAAGCAACGCCAACAGGAGCAGAGAGAGGCGCAGCAGCAGCGGCAGCGGTACCATGAAAAGTTCCTCGCTGACAAGGAGACCGTCCGGAAGAACAAAGGTACGCGACGGGAACCGCGGCGCCAGGGGTGCATAACAGGGTTCCAGCTCCGCAAAGGCTGGGGCTTCATACATGAGCCGGGCCTATACCAAGAGATCTTTGTGAGTCGGAGAGATGTGGAGTCCCACTTACCCATCGGGCACCCTGGGAGGGATCTTGTAAACGGGGACATTGTCAGCTACACGCGGCACTGGGGATTAAAAGGGTGGTACGCCTTAAACGTCACCCGTGTCAGCGACCCCGTCCCTGAAGCCAGTGAGGTCTTCCGTGCCACACTACCGCAAGTCCCAGCAGCGTCATCTTTGGCGTCCGCACCAGGCCGTGCACCCACAACGCAACCTGCGACTATTTCGGCATCGCCATCTGCGACCATTCCAGCATCGCAACCTGCGACCAGTTCTGAAGCGCAATCTGAATTGTACACTGCGGCACCTTCTGCAACGCAACCTGCGTTCTACTCCAGGGAGATACCCATTAGGTCCCCAGATCAAACAAAGGATGTAGCTACGCAAACGT
Source organism: Oophaga sylvatica (assembly GCA_033576555.1). NCBI lineage: Eukaryota > Metazoa > Chordata > Amphibia > Anura > Dendrobatidae > Oophaga > Oophaga sylvatica. The sequence goes on from JARQOD010000004.1 coordinate 12,884,034, forward strand.
ACATCGCAGGACATGATCTTCTGGTGATGGGTTCCCAAGGGCATCGTATACTTCTGGCCCCAGGAATGGAAAAAGTAATAGTCATCAGCAAGAAAGAAGAAAACCAGTAGGACCCAGACAGGGGTTTACTGCAACTGAACATGTACAAAGTTTGAAGATGTTTTATGGAAAAATTTGCGCTTCGTTGAAATGTTGAATAATGTTTACTACTATGTTTATTTAAAGTAGAATACCCGGCTGGGTAAAGAGTTAACCCCTTCACCCCCAAGGGTGGTTTGCACGTTAATGACCGGGCCAATTTTTACAATTCTGACCACTGTCTCTTTATGAGGTTATAACTCTGGAACGCTTCAACGAATCTTCGCGATTCTGAGACTGTTTTCTCGTGACATATTGTACTTCACGTTAGAAGTAAAATTTCTTTGATATAACTTGCGTTTATTTTTGAAAAAAACACAAATATGGCGAAAATTTTTAACATTTTGCAATTTTCAAACTTTGAATTTTTATTCCCTTAAAACAGAGAAATATATCACACAAAATAGTTAAGAAATAACATTTCCCACATGTCTACTTTACATCAGCACAATTTTGGAACCAAAATTTTTTTTGTTAGGAAGTTATAAGGTTAAAAGTTGACCAGCGATTTCTCATTTTTACAACAAAATTTACAAAGCCATTTTTTTAGGGACCACCTCACATTTGAAGTCACTTTGAGGGGTCTATATGGCAGAAAATACCCAAAAGTGACACCATTCTAAAAACTGCACCCCTCAAGGTACTCAAAACCACATTCAAGAAGATTATTAACCCTTCAGGTGCTTCACAGGAACTAAAGCAACGTGGAAGGAAAAAATGAATATTTAACTTTTTAGCCACAAAAATGATCTTTTACAAACTTTTTTTTTATTTTCACAAGGGTAAAAGGAGAAAATGGACAGATAAGGTTGTTATGCAATTTCTCCTGAGTACGCCAATACCCAATATGTGGGGGAAAACCACTGTTTGGGCACACGGCAGAGCTCGTAAGGGAAGGAGCGCCGTTTGACTTTTTCAAACTAAAATTGGCGGGAATTGAGATTGGACGCCATGTCGTGTTTGGAGAGCCCCTGATGCGCCTAAACAGTGGAAACCCCCACAAGTGACACCATTTTGGAAACTAGACCCCCTAAGGTACTTATCTAGATCTGTTGTGAGCACTTTGAACCCCCAAGTGTTTCACAAAAGCTTATAATGCCTGGGTGTGAAAAAAAAAAAAAAACAATTTTCCACAAAAATGATTTTTTAGTCCCAAATTTTTGAATTTTCCCAAGGAAATTGGACCCCAAAAGTTGTTTTCCAATTTGTCCTGAGTATGCTGATACCCCATATGTGGGGGGGGGGGAACTGTTTGGGTGCACGGCAGGGCTTGGAAAGGAAGTAGTAACGTTTTGGAATGCAGACGTTGATGGGGGTCATGTTCCGTTTGCAGTGCCCCAGATGAGCCTTAGCAGTGGAAACCCCCCACAAGTGACCCCATTTTGGAAACTAGACCCCCTAAGGAACTTATCTAGATCTTTGGTGAGCACTTTGAACCCCCAAGTGCTTCACACAAGTTTATAATGCCCGGGCATGAAAATAAAAAATCCTATTTTTTTCCCACAAAAATTATCTTTTAGTCACTAATTTTTTATTTTCCCAAGGGTAACAGGAGAAATTGGACCACATAAGTTGTTGTCCAATTTGTCCTGAGTACGCTGATACCCCATATGTGGGGGGGAACCACTGTTTGGGCGCACGGCAGAGCTCGGAATCGAAGGAGCACCATTTGACTTTTTCCAACCAAAATTGGCTGGAATTGAGATTGGATGCCATGTTGCATTTGGAGAGCCCCTGATGTGCCTAAACAGTGGAAACCCCCCACAAATGACCCCATTTGGGAACCTAGACCCCCTAAGGAACTTTTCTAGATCTTTGGTGAGCAATTTGAACCCCCAAGTGCTTCACACAAGTTTATAACGTAGAGCCGTAAAATTTAAAAATCATATTTTTTCCACAAAAATGATCTTTTCACCCCAATTTTTATTTTTCCAAGGGTAACAAGACTCCAAAAGTTATTGTGCAATTTGTCCTGAGTGCGCTGATACCCCATATGTGGGGGTAAACCACTGTTTGGGTGCATGGCAGAGTTTGGAAGGGAAGGAGCGCCGTCTGACTTTTTCAACGCAGAATTGGCTGGACGCCATGTCGTGTTTGGAGAGCTCCTGATCTGCCTAAACAGTGGAAACCCCCATAAATGACCCCATTTTGGAAACTAGACCCCTCAAGGAACTTATCTAGATGTGTGGTGAGAACTTTTAACCCCCAGGTGTTTCACTAAAGTTTATAACGTACAGCCGTAAAATAAAAAATCTTTTTTTTTTTTTACAAAAATGATTTTTTCGCCCCCAATATTTTATTTTCACAAGGGTAACAGAAGAAATTGGAACCCAAAAGTTGTTGTCCAATTTGTCCTGAGTACGCTGATACCCAATATGTGGGAGAAAACTACTGTATGGGCGCACGTCAGGGCTTGTGTAGCTCATCTGATATGGAAGTGGAGGCTAGTACGGGTGAAGTGAATCATCTTAGCCTAGTCAGAGCTACCCCTTAACCTGCTACTCAGAACAAGCTGCCTGTGTTCCTAAGAAGGTGGAAAGTGACTCTCAGAGCGTGCATTGAAATCAGTTGACAGGAGTTCCTGATAGCCACTCGAAGTGGGGTCTAAGAAAGAAGGAAGGAAAGGAATCACAGCAGTTATACCAACGAGCCAACTGAGAACAGGTCAGTGAGCACTGAAGGAAAGCTGACCTTTACACCATTGCTACACGTGCTTATGTTAAGGGTGAGAGCAGGGCGAAGGGCGAGTGGAGAAGTAAGAGTGACAAAGGGACACAACACCCTCACTCAGTTAAACCGGACACCGGGGTCCGAAGCATTGCTAGTACTTTATGTCTAGTGATAAGAAAACCGGAGGCCTTGCTGGACTTCAAGTCACAGAAGGTAGCCCAATGTGTCGATACGTAACTGGAGTCAGGAGAACAGGAGTCTAGCCTGATCAGCAAATATAGACTTAGTTTTACCAATGAAAAGGCTCTACCACAATGTTGGCCGGGCGTAGTTGCTATTGAAGGAGTTGCACTTGACTTTATGCAAGTTTGTACTCACACACATTACAAGGAGAAAGGAGGCCTCTAACCTGCTCAACAGTTTTCCTGAATGTGCATTCTCCAACCTGGACAGCTTCCCGGGACATACCTGCAACATCTACAAGTAAAGGTATGGAAAGAGACTGCATTGTGTGTGACTGAATTCTTATCTGCACCCTGCATCACCACCATAGACTTTGAGGGACCAGTCCCACCTGTGGGGGACTTAACACCTAGCTGCCATAACATCCCCTCAGAGATCTACCCTGCAGCACTGGTCAATCAGATCAGAAACCACAGGTGGCGTCACGAACTACTATAACTACAATCCCCTGTAAATATTCCCCCATTGCATGACCGCCAGGGCCACGGACCGAGCTCTGCTGCCAGTGACATTCCCCATAGACTTCCATGGGCTCGGTTCCGAGTACCCCATAGCCCTGGTACCACCAATGTGGTGCGCGTCAATAGTATATATATATATATATATATATATATGTTCTATGTGTGTATATGTATTCTTTCTATTCTTTATTAAAGCTGTCAGTGTGATTTTACAGTATAGCCGGGGATGAATTGCGGCTTTTCTAAAGGACACCGGTGCGATTTTCTCACGTCACACGTGCGGTCCGTTTGTAATCCGATTTTTCATCGCACCCATAGACTTGCATTGGTGATTCTCGACCCACAATCGTGACAATCGCAGCATGCGAGGAAAACGGCCGAGAAAAAATCGGATGCTGGGAGCTGCTCCATAGATTAACATTGGTCCGAGGGCAATGCGATATTTCATCGCATTGCATTCGTCCGTTTTTGTCGCCAGTGTGACGACCCCGGCCTGATAGTGCCACACACTGCGCTTTGAGTATTATAGCGTTACACACTCTGGGAACCTGCCATGTCAAACGCTATTAATCTGCAGATATGGGGTTAATCTGCTGGTTATAGGAGGACTCTGACAACTTTTGCAGAAGTTTTGTGACAAGAGCTGTGGTTTAGACCCAGCCTAACCACATGAAGGTGACTAATAGCAACACTGGACATCACGGCAGCAGCACAGCATACACGTAACACGCTGCTTCCTATGGAAGGGTAGATGCAGGAAAAAAACACGAGGAAAGAGTTGAATTTTTCTGAAACGAGCTCCATCTCCACTACTCAAGGCTAGAGTTCTATGGTAAAAATCCTGCTGCCTTCAATGGCCACTAGAGGGAGCTCACTGAGTGCAATGTATACTCAGTGCATACTAAGCTCCCCCTAGTGGTGACTACAGGCAGCTAGAATTTGGGGTTAGGGAGTAGTGTTGAGCGATAGTGCTCGATATCTAAAAATATCGTATCGAAATTGTATCGCCGATAGCACTAAGTATCGTCGATATCCGATTTCGATACCGGAAGTCCAATGTAAGTCTATGGGAACAAAATATCGAAATTAAAAAAAACCATTCTTTCCTTGTTGGTTAATTGTACATGAAGGAAAACAACAAAGACTAATGTAGAATGTATTGGGGGAGGTTGAGGAGACAATAAAGGCATAGATGTTTAACCCAATGCATTGGAATAGCATTAATATATTTTTTTTTGGAAATACGTTTGGATTGACTAACAAATTGACAATGTTGCTAACCTTTTTTCTATTTTGGCAAATATGTATGTTTCACAACTTCCATGCTGTTCACCTTTTTAACTTTTGCCAGTGCCACACTTTCTCCTTCATAATCTTCAGCAGCAGCATCATCTTTCTCATCAAATTATTCTTTATCTTCACCTTCTTAATCTTCTTCTTAAACTTCTTGCTATTCATGTTTTTTGTTTACATTACTCATATTGTTATTATTAAACTAATTAATCTTCTTCATATTCAAATTCTTCATCTTCTTCCTCTTCATCTTCTTCATCATATTCTTATTTGTGACAGAGATTCCTGTACTTGTAATCTGTAAAAGTATGAATTGTTCATCCTTCCGTTCTTGCTGTCACAAAAGATTTAAATTACAACAGTATTTGTCCGCGTTCAGTTTAGCCTGCAGCAGCAGGCATTTTCCAGGGGCACCACGAGGAGGAACGGACTCACCCCCATACACTGCTTAGTCTTCTTCTGCTTAGAATTTAGAGCATATATTTTGCTCTTCATTTTGGTCTTATACTTCATGTTCTTCTGCTTTTTGATCTTTTGCTTATTGTTCTTCTGTCTCTTGTTCTGTATCTTGTAGTTTGTCTTAACCTTCTTTGTCCTGTTGGTGATCTTCTTCTGGGTAATCTTTTATTTTTTTCTTTGTGATGGTGTTCAGGCTGGTTGGCTTCATGCTCGTCGTCCTTGTTGTCGTCATCTTCTTCTGGGTGGTCTTTAATGTCGTCTAATTTCCGAGAAACAGCTGACGTTACTGGAACCCTGACGGGTATCAGATGGAGCAAGAGACAATGGAAGTAACGAGGACCAGCTGACTGTGCTGGACCCCGGACGGGTAGCAGAAGGAAAAGAGGCAATGTCACAACCGAGTACCAGCTGACGTTACTGTGACACGGTTTACTAAGCAGGAGGTACCTGTGCTCCAAAGCACTACCAAGGACCAGCAGACGTTGCTGGAACTCGGATACGGAGATGGAGGCACCTAGGCCAAAGGCACTGGGGAGAACCACTTGACGGTACTGGACCCCGGACGGGTAGAAGAACGCACCCATGAAAATGTAAGTTGACAGGACGCAAGCCGTCCGCAGTTACCGAATCACACAGTCCTACAGTGGGTGCTTATCCTATTGTCACAATGGAAACAGCCTTTATTTACATATCCCACAGCACACATAGGAATCACCTAAACTGCAGGCACCATAGAGTCGGCTAACCCGAATGCAACACGACAGCACAACTTATTGGAGGATAATTGACGTTCACACTGCCAGGAAACAGCTGTCGTGCTGTAACCAGGCTGGCCAGGAGTCAGTACCCCTGCCAATTACTTACGAGCAACAAATGGCGGTGTTGTAGCCCAGGGAGTAGAGTTCAGGTGGTAGAAAGATGAACATAACAGGAGACATGGAAAACGTTGCCAAACAGTTATTTAATCTGAAAACGGACAGGCAAATTCAGGTGAGATCCATGCCTTGTTCATTTTCAGAAAAGTAAGCCGGTCTACATTCTCTGAGGATAGTCGCATGCGACGGTCTGTTAGTACACCACCTGCAGCACTAAAGACGCGCTCAGATAATACACTGGCAGCAGGGCAAGCCAGCACCTCCAATGCATACTGGCTAAGCTCTGGCCATGTATCCAACTTAGAGACCCAAAATTTGAAAGGGGAAGAGGCATCTGGGAGTACACTTAGAGGGAAAGCCAAGTAGTCTGTCACCATCTTACGGAAACGTTTCTTCCTGGTGACTGGAGCCATCTCGGATGGTGTAGACCTTGCTGGCACTGTCACAAAACTTTGCCACATTTGTAACAGTTTACAGTTCTTGCCCTGTGCAGAGGCGCTGCTTCTAATCCCTCTTGTTGTAGAGGTGTCTACACTGCCTCGACGCACAGAGCTGCTTTGTAAAGCAGTAGCAGCAGCAGCAGGTCTCTCGGCTGGAATGTACAACAGTATGGATTGCACCAGTGTGTCTTGGTACTCCTGCATTTTACGGTCCCGGTTCACCGGTGTGATGAGGGTTTGTAAGTTGTCCCGGTAGCGAGGGTCTAGGAGGGTGTACACCCAATAATCTGACGTGCTGAGAATGTGGGCGATGCGGCGGTCGTTTCTCAGGCACTGAAGCATGAAATCAACCATGTGCTGCAGACTCCCAACTGGCCAACAAAGGCTGTCCTCTGGAAGAGGCGTCATCTCTGTCTCCTCTGCATCACCCCACCCTCGCTCTACATACTGACTAGAGCGTTGTGTACCTCCCTCTGTAGGGATTTCTTCCTCCTCCATTGACTCCTCCTCCTCCTCATCCTCCTCACAAAGTGAGCCCTGCCCAGCCCTTTGTGAGGAACCACGTTGCGCTGACTGTCCTGAAGGTAATTGAATTTGTGACTCCTCATCCTCCACCTCTTCCAAAACCTCTTCCTTTAGTGCTTTCAGTGATTTCTGAAGCAGGCAGATAAGGGGGACAGTCATGCTGACTAGTGCATCATCTGCACTCGCCATCCGCGTTGAGACATCAAACGCCCGCAAAACGTCACAGATGTCCTTCATAGAGGCCCACTCAGTAGTGGTGAAGTGTGAACGGCGCAAATTGCGAGTTGATTGCGCCTGTTGCAGCTGATACTCCATTACTGCTGGCTGCTGCTCACACAACCGCTCCAACATATGTAACGTGGAATTCCACCTGGTGGGTACGTCACATATGATGCGATGTTCAGGAAGGCGAAATCTGACTTGCAGAGCTGCAATGCGCGATCTGGCCATGCTGGAACGTCGCAAGTGAGCGCACTCTAGGCGGACCTTGTGCAGCAGTGCATCAAGATCCGGATAGTCCCTCAAAAAACTCTGCACGACCAAGTTCAGCACATGTGCCAGACATGGTATGTGAGTGAGGTTGCCAAGGCCCAGAGCTGCCACCAGATTTCGGCCATTGTCACACACTACCAAGCCTGGCTGGAGATTAGCTGACAAAAACCACACATCGCTCTCCTGCTTGATGGCATCCCAGAGCTCCTGCGCTGTGTGGCTTCGATTCCCCATGGAATTAATTTCAGTACGGCCTGTTGACGTCTGGCCACGGCTGTGCTCATATCGGTCGCAACAGGTAAGCGTTCACGGGTCCATGTGGAGGTATACCGTGACGGCTCGTGCAGCGATGATTCTGAGGAACTGGAGTAGGAGGAGGAATCAATGTGCACAGACTGGATTCCTGCAATCCTTGGAGTTGGCAGAACACGTACAGCGCCACTGGCAAGATCTGTACCCGGCTCCACAACATTGACCCAATGGGCAGTGAGGGAAAGGTATCGTCCCTGGCCATGGGTACTGGTCCACGTGTGTAGCCCTGGTGTGAAGGCACACACAGTACCCTGGAGGATGTGCGGAGAGGTAACAGTTTAATGCTTAATAACCATTCACTCCATCACACACTTGGACACACCCATAGGGTATATAAGCTAGTGACATGCAGCAGAGACAGGTCAGTCTAGTCTGGACTCGGAGGGAGGAGAGGAGATCAGATTGCATTTCCTGTCAGAGCTCTGGGTGAGCTAAAGTCAGACAGACAGTCGGATGGAAAGAAGAGTTAGCAGCAGAAACTTCAGTCGCCTGTCCCAAGGACAGTGAAGTTCAGTCGACGTGCTCCTGAACTAGAAGAATACTGAGCATCTGTTAGCAAGCTCCAAGGAAGAAGCAAGAAAGGATTAACTTGTATTACCCTAGGAAGTGTGGAGTGCTTATGCTAAAAGCGCGAACAGGGCGAAGGGCGCAGTGGAAGAAACAGAGACGTGCTTTAGTGTGTAGCCCTGGTACACAATACCAGGAGGATGAGTGGAGAGGTAACAGTTAAGGCTCTTCATGACATCATGTACACTTCTGACACACCCAGCAGGGGTGTGGAAGGGAGTGATTTCTAGTCAGTCAGTTTCCTGTCCTTGGACAGAGTAGACGTGTCCAGTTTGAGCCTGTCAGCAGTTCAGAAAGTGGAGGCTGGTACAGGTGGTCTAATTCACCTTAGCCTAGTCAGAGCTGTGCCCCACTGGAAGAAAGACTGAGCTAACTATTAAGAGTCGAGCAAATCGAAGGGCAAAGTGGAAGGAAGATAATTGGAAAAGTGCTTTTGACTTGGAAAAGTCCTGCACATTGCTACCGGTCACTGGGGACCGAAGGATCACTATTAGCTACAAGCATAGTGAAGAGAAAACCAGAGATTTACCGGACCCTAGGTCGCGGCAAACAGCCCCATATAGTCAGTACGTAACTGGGGTCAGGGGGAGTGAAGACTTTGAGTCAGTGCACGACAAGATAAGAATTCAGCTCTCTCGCAGGAAGGCTCCTAACACAAATCTGACTGGGCAGAACAGCTTTGGAAAAGCTGGAATCATAGAGGGGACTGCGCTTCAGGCTGGTCGTACTCATCATTATTGGACAGTAAAGGAGGCCCCTAACTTGCTTAGCTGTTGCCTCAAAGCTCATCCTCCATCAACCCCATCAGCCTCCCTGGGACCTGCCTTATCATCTTGCAAGTAAAGGTATGGAAAGACGCTGACCGTGTGAGACTGAGTTATTGATTTGCATGCCTGCACAATCCCTACCTAACTACCGACCTGAGGGAAGAGTCCCACCTGTAGGGGACCCGACATCTAGCTGCCTCACCATCCCCTCAGAGATCTACAGCAGCGCTGGTATAAATTACCAGAAGACTACAGGTGGCGTCACGAACTGTACATAAATCAATCCCCTGTAAATATATCCCCAACATACGCCAGACCGCCAGGGCCACAGACCGAGCCACAGCTACCTGTGACAAATCCCATAGACTTCCATGGGCTCGGCTCTGAGTACCCCATTGCCCTGGTAACCCACAATTGTGGTGGCGGGTCGACACAAAAATTTGGCGTCACGAACAGGATACGAAACTTGCAGCATTGCGAGCCCTGTGTGCCTGTGGAGTGTTTTTGTGAAAGAGGACTGTTTGCACTTTTGGCGCCAAAATCGCCATTTTTGTCGCCATATTCGCGCCCTAAGGCGCTGGAGAAGAAGGTGGGCGTACCTGAAAGAGCGCGCAAAGTCTTGGACACGCCCCCGGCTCTGACTCATCGGCAGGTCCTGCAACAGGAAGTGAACGCTCTGACATCAGAGCGCCTGCGACGAAGGTCCTGTTCCCACTGCGGTGCCTGTGAAATAGCAGCGTCTGAAACCGGTAGGCTCCGTTTAACCAAGGGGGCGCTAAGATGTCACAACAACCGGCTGACAGTGCGGCCCCAGCCGGAGGCCCCAATCCCGCACCGTCTGGTATTGTAGCGCCAGATGGGGGCGCAGGCCCTGCACCCAGTCCGGTAGTCCCGATCATGCCACTAACGCTCCCATATATGCCTGGGGCGAAATGGCTTCCCCAGTACAGTGGTGAGCCAGGCACATTAGCAGGCTTCAAGCGGAAGTTATGCAGCATCCTAGAAATGTACTCTATGCCTGAGAGACAAAAAGCTGCTGTGCTAATAGGGCAGCTAACTGGCGCTGCTGAAAGGGAAGTGGAGACTTGGGATACCGTTGATCAGGAGTCGGTACCTGCGATCTTCCTGAAGCTGCATGCCATATTTGAAGACCGCACAGAAACGGATCTCCGGATGGCCTTCTATCACTGTTCACAACAGCCAGGTGACAGCATCCGGGACTATGCTTGCGACTACAGGGAGCCCTGAGAGCCCTCAAGCAAATTAACAATTTAAATGCTATCGACGAGAATAGAATGCTGAAAGAACAATTTATACAGGGATTGAGATCCCCAGAGGAACGCAGAACTGTAAATTGGTGGTCCTTAGATCATCCGGATGCTACCTTTGATGCCCTAAAGGACATGGCCATAAAAGGGCTGCGGCCCCTGGGCAAACCTGAGGTGGCCACCCAACATCATCAGGGTGAAGTCACTCTGGAACCGGCAGTAACCCCCTGTTCCCCGTTAGTGGCTGAAGCCAAAGCGCAGGTGACACCTCCTAGTGAATTGGACTGTCTGCGCTCAGAGGTGCGCCAGCTGACTAAAAATCTGGCCGCTGTGATGAGTGCCCTACAGCTGCGGAAAGAGGAGGAAGGGAAGATCTTGTTAGCTGACTGCCCAGAGGACGTTCCGTGGATGCACCGGAGAAGAAAGAAGACGTCCCCCCCCGGAGGAGGACAACGCCACCCCCAGGAGCAACCTCTGATCAACACCCTTCTCGTCGAGAGATCATCTGTTATCGCTGCAACCGGAAAGGTCATCTGTCTACACAGTGTCCTTTAAACGGGCAGAACCTGGGTCCAAGGGCCAACACCCAGGAGAATACCCGTCAGGCCCCCTAGACTGGAACCGCAGGTATGTGGGCGGGCGACCCTACCTGTCTATTATTCTAGATGGTATTGCTGTTCCAGCATTGTTAGACACTGGGTCCCAGGTGACCCTAATACCTGATGCTCTATATACCAAGTACTGGTCAATGGACAGTCTTAAACCTCCGAGCCTTGACTTTACCGTGTATGCTTCTAATGGTCTTCCTGTAGAAGTACTCGGAACAAAATGTGTAGATGTAAAGGTGGGCAGAGAGGAGTTGAAAGACCAAGGGCTTCTGGTAGTAAAGACTGTAAATGAGGAGAACGGTTTAAATATCATTTTGGGTACTAACATTATCGGTAATTGTTTGGGAGAAGTTGTGTTCTTGCTCCAACAGCTCGCTGAGATTGCCCGACCAAGGCAGAGAGGAGTAATCCAAAGAGAGATCCGGGCCCTGGTGTGTCAGCAGCAAGCGAAGCTTACCGACGGCGAAATTGGTAATGTACGGGTCACTGACTCGGATCCTATTGTGATACCCCCAATGAGTGAAATGATCATTTGGTGCAGGGCAGCCATAGGTCTGAGAGGACAGAATTACCAAGCTGTAGTAGAACCCCACCATTCAGAACATAGACCTACACTTATGACTGCTAGAGGAGTAGTAGAAGTGGTGAATGGAAGAGTACCGGTACGGCTTCTCAATTGGGGAGATGATGAGGTAAATTTACCCCGTTATGCAACCATTGCTAAACTTCATGCTGTTGATAATAATTCTATTCTCCCGGCTGAGTCCTTAGACTCCTGTCAAATAGAGGAGGACAATGACCCAGCAACTCAGGTGGCGGAATGGTGTCAGCAACTCCATGTTGGGATGGACACCACTCCCGCTCACCAGAAGCAAGGGGTATTACGGGTGGTGCAAGAGTACGCCCAAGTGTTTAGCAAAAATCCACTTGATTTTGGGACAATTAAGGGAGTACAACATCATATCCCTACAGGCAGTCATCCTCCCATCAAAGAGCGGTATAGGCCCATACCTCCAGCTCATTATCAGAAAGCTAAAGAAATGTTGAATGATATGAAGAAAGCTGGGGTGATAAGGGATAGTTGTAGCCCCTGGGCAGCCCCTCTAGTTCTGGTTAAAAAGAAAGATGGTAGTATGAGAATGTGTGTGGATTACAGGCAGGTGAACCGCATAACACACAAGGATGCATACCCGTTACCACGCATAGAGGAATCATTAGCTGCTCTGAAAACGGCTAACTACTTTTCTACCCTTGATCTGACTAGTGGTTACTGGCAAGTGGCTGTGGCTGAGGAGGATCGTGAGAAAACGGCTTTCACCACCCCAATGGGGCTCTGTGAGTTCGACAGAATGCCGTTTGGGCTCAGCAGTGCCCCAGGAACATTTCAGAGAGTGATGGAAAACTGTCTGGGACATCTCAATTTTGAAACCGTGCTGCTATACCTAGACGACGTTATCGTGTATTCCAAGACATATGAGGACCATCTGAAGCACCTGGCAGAAGTGTTTGAGTCCCTGTCCAGGTACGGGATGAAGTTGAAACCCTCAAAATGCCATCTACTCAAACAGAAGGTACAATACTTGGGGCACATCGTCAGTTCGGAAGGAGTAGCGCCGGACCCAGAGAAAGTCACTGCCATCCAGAAGTGGCCGGAGCCGAAGAACCTTAAGGAAGTGCGACAGTTCCTGGGACTAACGGGTTACTACAGGAGATTCGTGAAAGATTACACGAAGAAGGCAGCTCCTTTACAGGACCTCCTGGTAGGACAATCTTTAAAGAGCAGAAACCCTCCCTTTAATTGGGGTAAAGAACAGGCTGAAGCATTCCAAAAGATGAAAGAGATCCTTACAGGTGACGAGATCTTAACCTATCCTGATTACAGCCAACCGTTCCTGTTGTACACCGACGCCAGTAATGAAGGGTTGGGAGCAGTTCTCAGTCAGAAGCAGAATGGCCAAGAAAAAGTCATCGCTTATGCTAGCAGAAAACTCAGGCCAACTGAAAGGAATCCGGAAAATTATAGCAGCTTCAAGCTGGAGTTTCTGGCGCTGGTCTGGGCCATTACTGAAAGATTTAAGCACTATCTGGCCTCCAATAAGTTCACGGCGTACACAGACAACAACCCGTTAACGCACCTGGAAACCGCCAAGCTGGGCGCCATGGAGCAGCGTTGGATGGCTCGGTTGTCCAATTACCAGTTTACTATCAAGTACCGGGCAGGTCGAAAGAATGCTAATGCTGATGCGTTGTCCCGAATGCCGCATGACTCTGATACGGAAGAAGAATCGGACGACCTGGAAGAAATTGAGCTACCCGCGTTCCATCGAAATGGGGTAGTCCACGAGCATCGAGTTCACAGAAAGCAGTATGGTGCAACATTAAATCCTTTACCCCATCACAGCTGGAAAGAGACTCAGGACAGTGATCCAGTGGTCAGCCGCATCAAGGAGTTGTTAAAACAGGAAGGTTCCTCTCTGGAAAAGGATGCACCTATGTCAGCCAAGCTCCTGTGGAACGAGAAAAGCAGGTTGTTCCTATACCGTGAGAAGTTGTGCAGAAGATACGTCAACCCCAGAACCCATGAAATGGTCTGGCAAATCGTGGTCCCCAAGGCAGACGTCCCAATGGTGTTGGAAGCGTACCACGATCAAGCAGGACACTTTGGCTGGAGAAAGCTGGAGACCCTGTTGAGATGCCGGTTCTACTGGGTAGGGATGCGCAGCTCCATCGAGAGGTGGTGTCGGAACTGTGGACCCTGTGGTCTCAGAAGAAAGGACTACGGAGTCAGAAGGCCCCCCTGCAACCTATCCGGACGACTCGTCCCCTGGAGATTGTGGCCCTGGACCATGTCAAATTGTCGCCAAGTAGATCTGGATACTCATACGCCTTGACCATGGTGGACCATTACTCCAGATTTCTGGTGGTTGTTCCAGTGAAAGACCAGACCGCAGTAACGGCCGCGAAGACCTTTCAAGCAAGTTTCTGCAGACCGCATGGGTATCCCGAGCAAGTCTTAACCGATCAGGGACCTGCTTTCGAAGCTGATTTATTCAAGGAATTCTGTCATATGTACGGGTGCAAGAAAATTAGAACGACACCATACCACCCTCAAACCAACGGTCTTTGTGAAAAGATGAACCATATTGTCCTTGACTTGTTGAGATCCATACCGTTGGAAGACAGGAATCGATGGCCGGACTTACTACCTGATTTGGTTGATTTGTATAATCATATACCTGTAAGCTCAACTAACTGCACTCCAGCTTATCTTATGCGAGCAAGGCCCGGAAGACTACCAATGGATCTAGAACTTGGAGTGGTAGAACCGGAGGCAGACGACGCTGTTGAAAACTGGGACATCAATCGGCAAGAGCAATACAGAAGAGTACAAATCTGTGTGGAGGAAAGTCTCAATAAGGCACGGGAGAAACAGGAAGATGTTTACAACCGAAATGCTCCTGCCAAGCCTTTGATGCCTGGAGAGGTAGTATTAAAAAGAAAAAGGAAGATGCACAAATTGGATAATCAGTGGGAGCAAGAACCCTACGTCATACAAGATTCTAAATATGACAACAGAAAAGTTTGTGTCGTCAGTAAGGACGGAGGAAGAACAACAATCACTGTGTCCAGAGATCATTTGAAGTTGTGTCCAGAACACTTAAAGCGTTGTGAAAAGAACCCTGTCCTCAATCAAGGAGAAAGAAAGGAAGAGGTCATACACACCGATCTGGGAGATTTTCCTGCGGATTGGCCTAGACTGGGAGATGCTGTGATAATTCCAGTGTTGCAGTTTTATCAGCCACAAGAGGAAGTTTTACCTCCAGTTGTGCCTGTGGTGCCAGTTGAGCCCGCTCAGGAGTTACCCATCCCAGCAACACCTCAACCTGTGGAACCTCAAGATGGATCATCTGAAGCAGCGCCCCATACTATGGGATCCCCTGGTGAAGCTGACTCACACCGCCCAGCCATCAGTACGCTTGCCAGATCCATAGAAAGATTAAGGCAGTTCTATAGTTTGCCGTTACGCAGTGCAGACAGATCGCAACTTGATATACCTGAAACTACACCACGTAGATCAGAGAGAATCACAAAAGGGAAATTACCCATTAGATATCAGCAGTAGTTATAACGAATTTATGTGAACATTGTAAAAGTCTATATATATAAATGTGTTTTCCCTATTATGTCTTCGTTTAACAATGGACTCAGAGGCTGAGGACTGAGCCAGCCCAAAAACTGTATCCTGTAAATAGTTGCACTTTGTGCCTTCTTTTTAATGGTTTCACATGAAACCTTGACTTACCTCTGAATACAAAAACCCGTGTGGTGTGGCACTGAGTGAGGTCTGCATTTGGATGTCCTGCAGCCCACCCAGGACCCACGTTGAAGGTTTGGTGCGGGTCCTTCACAAGAATACTGTATATTTATTGAATGCTATTTAATACTTGTATTTTTCTATAATGTTTGCAACGTTCAAGATATCCTCACCTCCCGGATGGGACGAATTAATGTTATTGTTAATATTTTCATGCATAAACAAAAATGTCTCTTTATATTTTACAGCCCGGGAGTGCTGTCGTTTACCATGGGGGAATGTGTAGCCCTGGTACACAATACCAGGAGGATGAGTGGAGAGGTAACAGTTAAGGTCTCTTCATGACATCATGTACACTTCTGACACACCCAGCAGGGGTGTGGAAGGGAGTGATTCTAGTCAGTCAGTTTCCTGTCCTTGGACAGAGTAGACGTGTCCAGTTTGAGCCTGTCAGCAGTTCAGAAAGTGGAGGCTGGTACAGGTGGTCTAATTCACCTTAGCCTAGTCAGAGCTGTGCCCCACTGGAAGAAAGACTGAGCTAACTATTAAGAGTCGAGCAAATCGAAGGCAAAGTGGAAGGAAGATAATTGGAAAAGTGCTTTTGACTTGGAAAAGTCCTGCACATTGCTACCGGTCACTGGGACCGAAGGATCACTATTAGCTACAAGCATAGTGAAGAGAAAACCAGAGATTTACCGGACCCTAGGTCGCGGCAAACAGCCCCATATAGTCAGTACGTAACTGGGGTCAGGGGAAGTGAAGACTTTGAGTCATGCACGACAAATAAGAATTCAGCTCTCTCTCAGGAAGGCTCCTAACACAAATCTGACTGGGCAGAACAGCTTTGGAAAAGCTGGAATCATAGAGGGGACTGCGCTTCAGGCTGGTCGTACTCATCTTATTGGACAGTAAAGGAGGCCCCTAACTTGCTTAGCTGTTGCCTCAAAGCTCATCCTCCATCAACCCCATCAGCCTCCCTGGGACCTGCCTTATCATCTTGCAAGTAAAGGTATGGAAAGACGCTGACCGTGTGAGACTGAGTTATTGATTTGCATGCCTGCACAATCCCTACCTAACTACCGACCTGAGGGAAGAGTCCCACCTGTAGGGGACCCGACATCTAGCTGCCTCACCATCCCCTCAGAGATCTACAGCAGCGCTGGTATAAATTACCAGAAACTACAGGTGGCGTCACGAACTGTACATAAATCAATCCCCTGTAAATATATCCCCAACATACGCCAGACCGCCAGGGCCACAGACCGAGCCACAGCTACCTGTGACAAATCCCATAGACTTCCATGGGCTCGGCTCTGAGTACCCCATTGCCCTGGTAACCCACAATTGTGGTGGCGGGTCGACACATTAGGTATAGGATACCTGCACAATTTCCACCGGTCACTGGGGACCGAAGTGTCACTACAGCTTCAGGCGTAGTGAAAGAAAAACCAGAGTCTACTGACCTTAGGTCGCAAGAAAGCAGCCCTTGGAGTGTCGGTACGTAACAGGGGTCAGGGAGAGTGAGAACCTTGAGTCGATGCAGGACAACAGTAGGAACCCAGCTCTCTCAAAGGAAGGCTCCGACCACAAAACTGACCGGGCAGTACAGCTTTGGAGAGCTGGAGTATTCGGAGTGAACTTAGCTTTATGCTGGTTGGACTCATCATATGGAAAGTAAAGGAGGCCTCTAACCTGTTCAGCTGTTATCTCGAAGCACATCCTCCACCCCGACCAGCCTCCTGGGACCTGCCTTATCATCTGACAAGTAAAAGGTATGGAAAGACGCTGGTTGGTGTGAGACTGATTCATTTATCTGCACCCTACATCATTAATACCATAGACTTTGAGGGACCAGTCCCACCTGTGGGGGACCCGTCATCTAGCTGCCATAACATCCCCTCAGAGATCTACAGCAGCGCTGGTCTTAGTGACTAGGAAACTACAGGTGGCGTCACGAACTGTTATCTACCAATCCCCTGTAAATAATATCCCCCCCAACATACGCCTGACCGCCAGGGCCACAGACCGAGCCGCCGCTACTTGTGACAACCCCATAGACTTCCATGGGCTCGGCTCTGAGTACCCCATTGCTCTGGTAACCCACAATTGTGGTGCGGGTCACACAAAAACTTGGCGTCACGAACAGGATGCGAAAACTTGCAGGATTGTGAGTCCTGTGTGCCTGTGGACTGCTTCAGTGAAAAAGGACTGTTTGCACTTTTGGCGCCAAATACCGCCATCTTTGCCGCCATATTCGCGCCCTGAGGCGCTGGAGAAGAAGGTGGGCGTACCTTCGTGGGCGTGTGCCCCCCTGAAGCGCGAAAAGTTATGGCCGCCCTCTCCAAGGCTTATTACAATATGCGATCCTGCCCTACAGCAAAAGAGATCCGCCTCCTCTTCACCTTCCCTGCGAAGAGGAGGAGACGCAAACCCCGCCTCCACGGAAGAGACGAGACTGTTCTGAAAGAGAGACGGACTTGGAGTATGATGGAGGCAGGACGTGTGCAGCCGAGCAGGGAAGCGGTGGAAGGCAGGCCCCGTTCCCCAGCCAAGCTGCCACTAGAACCGGAACCATCTGTGGTCCTGCACCTGCAGCAAGCCTTGCTGGAGATTGGAGAGGAAAATGCAAGGTTGAAGAAAATGATTCTGCAACGACCTGGCGTGGAGGAGATTGAGAGGCGCCGGCGTACCCAGATACAGCGGCGGCTGTGGGACGCGGTGTTCTCTCCCTTCGACGACCCTCCGCCATTTGAATTACCTAAACTTCTGCTGCCCAAGGCTAAGGAGCAACCGGAGGCTACCCCTAAAAGGACCGACCCTGATCCCACCGATGGAGCGGTGGAGGCGAAGGAGGTTGAGGAGGTCCAGCCAGTACCGGAACGCCCGCCCGGCCAGGAGGCCGCAGCAGATGATTGTTCCCCGGTAGGGACACCGGAGGGATCCTGTCCATCGTTACCCGACGTGGACTGGGACGCGATGGAGTGTCTTGATGACGTCGCATATGCCGTAAAATGGGAAAGTGCGTGGCAGCAACGTCAGGAGGAAGAACAGGAGGCCCAGCGCAACCGACAGCGGCAGCATGCAGAGCTCATCGCGGACAAGGAGACCGTTCGCCGCGATAAAGGTACCCGGAGGGAACCACGACGTCAGGGGTGCGTCACCGAATTCCAGTTCCGCAAGGGCTGGGGTTTTATCCGGGAACCGGGACTTTACCCAGGCGTATTTGTGAGCCGACGCGACGTAGAGTCCCACCTACCACAAGGCCATTCGGGAAGGGACCTAGTTAATGGAGACATAGTCACCTACACACGGCACTGGGGTATGAAGGGATGGTATGCCCTTAATGTCACAATCGTCCGTGACCCCGTCCCTGACGCAGGTAACGTCACCATTGCCAGCGCGTCACAGTCCCGGGCTCCCGCTGCACCAGGCCGTGCCCCGGCATCATCCCCTGAATGTCAATTGCAGCTTGAAGCGCCCCGGCATATTCTGCTCTGCCAGTGCCTCGCATCAAATCGCAAACCGCGACCCAATCTACATTGCAAACTGCGGTTAAATTTGAATCGCCCTCTGCTACGCAAACTGCGACGCAATCGGCGTCTCACAAGGAGAAAGCACCCGGCGTGCCCCAAGCGGTTCGCACAAGGACTGTAGCGACCCAAACCCTGATAGCAGGTCACGACCTGTTAGTCATGTGCTCTAAGGAGCATCGCATTGTTCCAGCCCCCGGGATGGAAAATGTAATTGAAGTCTGCAAGAAAATGTGAAGACCGGTAGGACCCAGACAGGGGTTTACCGCAACAAAGAAGATGTAAAAAGTTTTTGATAAAAGAAATAGTTGCTGTTTTGCACTTTATTGCTACGTATGGTGTTTACATAGTTTTATATATATTGAGTAGAATACCCGGCTGGGTACAAGAATGAAAATTTTGAAAAGTTGAAGAATTTTTGAGGAATTAAGAAATAATATGTTGATTGCAGAGTTTTACATATAGAATACCCTGGTTAGGTAAATATCGTTAGATATATAATGTAAATATTGAAGTGAAAATATATATGTGTCCTTTTATTATGTCATGGACTTTGAGGCTGAGGACTATGCCAGCCCAGAACTTATCTTTGTACATAGTTGCGCTTCGGTGCATTATATTGGTTTTACACGAAGCCACTAGTGCACAACTACCTCTGAACATAAAACCCGTATGGTGTGGCACTGAGCGAGGTCTGCAGTCAGATGTCCTGCAGCCCACCCAGGACCCACGTTGAAGGTTTGGTGCGGGTCCTTCACAAGAATACTGTGTATTTATTGAATGCCTTGATGCTTTAATACTTTTTGTATTTTCCTACTGTACAAAATGCAACGTTTTAAGAATTTCGTACCTCCGAATGGGAAGAGTTTAATGTTTGTTGTTAATGCAAAACAAAATGTCTTTTTCTTATATTTCACAGCCCGGGAGTGCTGTATTTTACCATGGGGGAATGTGTAGCCCTGGTGTGAAGGCACACACAGTACCCTGGAGGATGTGCGGAGAGGTAACAGTTTAATGCTTAATAACCATTCACTCCATCACACACTTGGACACACCCATAGGGTATATAAGCTAGTGACATGCAGCAGAGACAGGTCAGTCTAGTCTGGACTCGGAGGGAGGAGAGGAGATCAGATTGCATTTCCTGTCAGAGCTCTGGGTGAGCTAAAGTCAGACAGACAGTCGGATGGAAAGAAGAGTTAGCAGCAGAAACTTCAGTCGCCTGTCCCAAGGACAGTGAAGTTCAGTCGACGTGCTCCTGAACTAGAAGAATACTGAGCATCTGTTAGCAAGCTCCAAGGAAGAAGCAAGAAAGGATTAACTTGTATTACCCTAGGAAGTGTGGAGTGCTTATGCTAAAAGCGCGAACAGGGCGAAGGGCGCAGTGGAAGAAACAGAGACGTGCTTTAGGTATAGGATACCTGCACAATTTCACCGGTCACTGGGGACCGAAGTGTCACTACAGCTTCAGGCGTAGTGATAGAAAAACCAGAGTCTTACTGGACCTTAGGTCGCAGAAAGCAGCCCTTGGAGTGTCGGTACGTAACAGGGGTCAGGGAGAGTGAGAACCTTGAGTCGATGCAGGACAACAGTAGGAACCCAGCTCTCTCAAAGGAAGGCTCCGACCACAAAACTGACCGGGCAGTACAGCTTTGGAGAAGCTGGAGTATTCGGAGTGAACTTAGCTTTATGCTGGTTGGACTCATCATATGGAAAGTAAAGGAGGCCTCTAACCTGTTCAGCTGTTATCTCGAAGCACATCCTCCACCCTGACCAGCCTCCCTGGGACCTGCCTTATCATCTGACAAGTAAAAGGTATGGAAAGACGCTGGTTGGTGTGAGACTGATTCATTTATCTGCACCCTACATCATTAATACCATAGACTTTGAGGGACCAGTCCCACCTGTGGGGGACCCGTCATCTAGCTGCCATAACATCCCCTCAGAGATCTACAGCAGCGCTGGTCTTAGTGACTAGGAAACTACAGGTGGCGTCACGAACTGTTATCTACCAATCCCCTGTAAATAATATCCCCCCCCAACATACGCCTGACCGCCAGGGCCACAGACCGAGCCGCCGCTACTTGTGACAACCCCATAGACTTCCATGGGCTCGGCTCTGAGTACCCCATTGCTCTGGTAACCCACAATTGTGGTGCGGGTCACACACACGCATCGGTGGTCAGGTGGACCCTGCTACTGACGGCGTTTAGTAGCGCATGTTTAATGTTTCCCTCGACATGTTTTTGCAGAGCAGGGACAGCTTGCCTGCTGAAATAAAATCGGCTTGGCACATTATATTGTGGGACTGCCAATGCCATAAAGTTCCTGAAACTGTCAGTCTCCACCAGCCTGAATGACAGCATTTCAAGGGACAGGAGTTTTGCAAGGCCAGCATTCAGAGCCTGTGCTCGTGGATGGTTTGCCGAGTATGGCCGTCTTTTATCCCATGCCTGTCTTACCGATGGCTGTTTTTTGTTCTGGGAGTGTGACGATGACTGTGAACTTGCTGCAGTGGGTGGAATAACAGTTTCTCTATGGACAACAGTGACCGAGGTTCTTCCATGGAGATCCTGTGAGGAAGCCGAAACAGGTGTGTGAGAGCTGGAGGTAGAGGCTCGAACATGACCTAAAGATGTAGGTGCTGCTGTAGGTTGGCCTACATCTCCAGTGTGTCTTTGTAACTCAGCTACGTGCTTTGTCCGTACATGTGTCCACATATTTGTGGTATTCAGGTTCCTGCTATTTTTACCTCTTTATACTTTTTGCTTACACAGCTTGCATTGAACATAGCAAATATCATGTACAAGTCTGTCAAAAAAGGACCACGCAGTGCAAGTCATGGGAGCGCCAATTTTGACAGTTCTAAGAGAACTGCTCCCAACAGGTGCCAAACTGGAGGCTACAGGCAAGCGAGTCTGCAGCCTACCTCTCCCTCCTCTTTGTACCGTTGGGACAATCTCTTCCTCAGAGCTGCTCCCACCACCTTCCTGTTGCTCACGCCATGTTGGGTCTCGGACTTCATCATCTCCACTACCCTCTTCCAACACCTGCTGCTGTTGGATGGTCTGGGCAGCACCATGCTCCACAAAACCTGGCACCTGAGTCTCATCATCATCATAAGATGCGTTCTGCGGTGTGCTGTCCATCGGCACTGGCTCACCCGCCTCTTCAGATTGAGAGAGACACAGCTGTTGCGCATCACTGCATACTCCCTCTTCTTCAAATTGCAGAATGCTGCTTGCCTGTGCCCGTGTTTGCGAGCCAACAGATTCTGAGAACAGAAGCAGAGACTCAGCTGGCTCCTGTACAGAACTCTCTGACTGCCTTGGCAATTTGACAGGCGGTGAACAGACAGATGGTTGCTCAACAGTGTTGTGTTCCTGAGAGGAGGTGGAAGGAATTGAAGTTGATGCATTGGCTGCCATCCAACCAACAACGGCTTCAATTTGTTCTTCCCGCAGCAGGGGGGCACGCCGAGCTCCTACCAAAGTGCGCATAAAGGAACGCTCACGGGGATAAATGGTGGATGCTGTGTCACTGAGGGCGGCAGCAGACACAGAATCCCCACGTCCTCTCCCTGCTGAAACTCCACGGCCACGACCACGTGCCTTACTCACTGACTTCTTCATCTTGGTAGATTGATAAAGAAAGTCAGAAAAGTTATAAGGCCTAAGTGTGGTTATTACGCAGAGACTGAAGTGAACACTGAAACACAACTGTCCACAATCTGTGAAAGGCTACTCCTTTGTCTACTTCTATAGTGTTTGCAACCAATGTATTGGATACGGATGGAAGCGCGTCACACTAATAGATTATATTTATTTTAAATGGAATGGAGCAGAACCAATTGGAGAGAAATGAAAAGGATGAGGCACTGAGACACGCTCAGCAGAGTACAAGCAGCAGTGCTTGAACAAGTAACTGGAGCGTGATGTGCACTCAAAAAATAAAAAACACAGACTGAAGTGAACACTGAAACACAACTGTCCACAATCTGTGAAAGGCTACTCCTTTGTCTACCTCTATAGTGTTTGCAACCAATGTATTGGATACGGATGGAAGCGCGTCACACTAATAGTTAAATTGCATGGAGCTGCAAGAATTACACTGAAGGAAAAAATAAAGAGTCTGTGAGTGACAGGTGCAGATGCCTACAGACAGCGTTGCATGCAGAGCAAACTGCAGCGTCACCTGCACTCACACACACCTTGCAGAGCTGTTAAAACAACACTGCAGGCAAAAGGAAGCTTTACACAGCGGTTGGTGCTAGCCTGCCTACAGCACAGTACACTAAATCGCAATATCTAACTGTCCCTCAGAGTGAGCAGAGTAGCGTTCTGTCCCTATCTGAATTCACAGCACAGTGACGCTAAAATGGCGGCGGCGCCTTTTATAGTGCATTCTGACATCATTTCAGCAGCCAATCACAGCCATGCCATTAGTTAAGATGACCGCAGCAGTACAGGATGTGCCCACACTTCGTAGGATTCCTCATTGGCTGACTAAAATCACATTGCCTCTCAAAGAATTATGGGAACTTCCGATTCCGGTATACGATATATGGAAAATATCGAAACGAATTATCGAAAGGCCGATAGAGCTAATATCGGCCGATAGCCGATATTTGCATTATCGTATCGCTCAACACTATTAGGGAGACAATTTTGAAATAGATTTTTATTTTATTTTTTAAAATCTACAGCAGAGATAGAAAGCAGAAACTAATTTCTGATGGGGATTGGCACCGTTGTAATTTGATGGCGCCTGATAATGTAATTATGGTCTGAAAGGATAAGAGCAAGAAATGGGGAGCATAGATGCAAGCTAGAAACAAAACTAGAGGAAATTTTTAATCATGATTTTTTTTTTTTGCAATTTTTTTTTTATTGGATGCATTAAAGTAATAAACAAAAAAAGGTTGCCAAAATATAAAACTGAAATTTACCTTTCTTTTTCTGTATTTCTCCCATTTCGATATTTACCTGGAAAAAGAAAAATGTGGTTCTAAAGCTAATACTAGGGTATTGTGTAAAATAAATATATAGCAGCTGGTTAGTTCTACAAACCCTGCAGCCCTAAATTTGCTTTATGGCAAACAGCGCCACTTCTGTCCACTGGCTGTTCCTGGTATTGCAGTTCTGTTCACTTTTAATTACTATATGAAATTCTCAGCTTAATGAGTCACATTTTCTGACCAGGCATTTCTATATGGTGCCCCATATTATCCGTACTTACATATGTATATGATGACTCTCTTCAAAGCGACAAGGAATATTGCTCCAGAAACACCGGCGATCACAGAAGTGGTGACGGGTGACTGTTTTTTCATTGGTGCAGTCACCTAGAAACCAATGAAAAGTACAGATAAAAGCATCTATAGATCTTCCCGGACTCCTATACAAATTTCCTTTGTGGAAGCTGCTTCTGATTAATTTAGGGGTTGGCTGTAATAATAATAATATTAGCAAATACCTCCAATTATAAATGTAGTATAGTTCTTCTGATTAGCTATGTCGCTTACCCCATGTGCAGGGCATTGCATAGCTTAGGTATCCATGGCTACTACCACTAATATAGCAACAGTTAGCTAGCTAGTTAGTTGTTAGTGGTCGTAACCATGGATGTCTAAGCTACTGCAATGTCCTACACATGGGGTAAGGGACATGGCTAATCAGAAAAACTATACTACATTTCTAATTGGAGGGATTTGCTAATATTATTACTACTTATAGGGATAAGATCTTGGAGATGGGAATACCCGTTTAAGCCTTAATTTTCATGTTTTGACGAGGTTCTGCTTTATTTGTTGCAGTCATTTTATCCAAATTTTCTATATTTTTGTGCATTAGGTCTATAACTCAGTATTGGGAGTAGAAACATCTCACCTTTGAGGTGTCAGAAGTTCTCAGAGTCGTGAAAGACACAGGATTGTTCGATAAATTATCTATCAAGGGAAAAGAGAAGATGTGAAATTTCTAAAAAAAAAACAAAACAAACATTGTGCCCCATTTCTTCTTCAATTACACTTTAGATTTTGCTTGGCCGAGGTCTAACAAAACAGATGCGTCTGCTATATTTACACGTGTTATACATGGTCGTCCTCGCGGTTGTGGAATCTGGTTCTGGATTTTTAACGCCAATCATTGCTGCGTTGTCCACTGAAAAGAGAAAATAATTTATGATATATGTAGACTCTGCTGAAGACAAATGAAGGAATTGGGTTGCTGCATGTGGGGTGGGCGGCCAAGCCTTGCTGTGCCATCAAAACAGTAAGTAATGCAGCAGCATCCCCTCCTCTCCCTCTTGTGTCTTTCGTTTACTGTGCTGTTCCATGTAAGTTATGTTATGTTTCTATGTATTGTATTTGTCTGCTCTGCACTGAGGAAACGGAAGGTAGGAATCTCTCCCAGCCCCAATCAACTACATCTCCATTCACCTGTCAAATGCTGTCCTAGCATTTGCAGAAAGCCTGCGCATAGGGAAACCTAAACTAGTCTAACAGATTAGGGGGCATTTACCCATCAATGTTTTACGGAGGCCACTATCAGAAGAAGGCCAACTCCGAAAGACTCCTAGGGATAGGTCATCAAGTTCCCTGTAATCACTTCTATATTGTACATATTTCCAGTTCTGAGAGTTATCAACAGAACTGGCCTTCAACATATGTGGCTGTAAGGGGTACAGCAACAACCCACGATGATAGAGGTGAGGTACCACACAAGATCTGATCTTGATGAAACTTTATATCAATTCTATCCCAGGAATTATTAATCATTTGACTAATCTAATCGTTCAGTCGTTCGTTACTGCACACTATCTGTAGAGTTACTTCAGTGTTTTATCTCTCTCTCTTCCTATATCTATGGATGCACTCAGATGTTATTTTAGCGGATTCACCCCAAAATGACTCCTGCACTCATTGCTTCTGCTTTTATACTGGCTGAGAGTCCTTCTTGATTGGTTGTTAAATACAATGTGTACAGATATGCTTCATAGGCTGCTGATACATAGATTCTGAGTGACCATTCCTCTTTTATCATTCATTGACCTCTTACTTGGGACTGTGCCCTCACCCAGTGGTTCTAATTTCCTTGACACAGTCTAATTTGGGGTTTACCTAGTTCTCACCTTCTTGTATCTTCACTTTTACATCTGTCTTCTTATCATTGAATAGTCCAGGGATCTCCACGCGGCAGCAGTAGGTTCCTTCATCCTCGTTAGTGACCCCGGTGATGATCAGGGACACGTCCCCCTGACTAATGTTACCCAGTAACTGATATCGGTCAGATTTCCTCCAGGTCACATTTTGGCCATAAGTCTTGATTATCTCATTTTTACAACTAGAAAGTGGACATTCGCCTCGTCCCCAGCACATGGGGTGGTGATATTTATGAACAGTGTAAGTACAAGGTAAGGTTAGTGTATCATTCACGGATCCTGTGACAACTTCTCCTGATACGGCCACAACTGCGGGGAAAAAGTTTTATGTTTAAATTACACAACACAGAGCATTTTTTTTTAAAGCAAACTGATGGCCATTGATAAGAATCATTTTCTTTGACCCCATTTCTGCATCCATAAGACCAGTGTCAGGCTGGGAAGCCAATATCCCGCCCGTAGCATCAACTTTGGGGGCTCACATGCAAATATTTCATTACCCTAATTCACAAATGTATGAACAAAATGCACCATGAAGTTTGTTAAATGAATGATCAGAAGCTGCATATAATGAATCAAGTCTACTTGTACTTCTCATATGGGACGGTGAGGGACCCATTCCTGTACAGGAGCCCATTGCAGGGATCCATCTGTTCCCCTATGGGCGCAAGACTTCTATACCCTGTAACTATGACCCCAAAAATCAGATCCAGAGTACGGATTTGGGTGCAGATTGGAATCCTTGGGGTCTTTGTGTACCTCAGTGTTGTAACGTGAGGAACATGGACACCAAAGAAAAATCCATCCATGTTCCATTTATAATACCAGTGCCAATTAACCTCCACTACTTCTTTTTTTTATATGATTTAACCTGTGGTGGTGCACGGAGCCATGGACTCCCTGCTCCACCAACATTCTTTGCCTTTAAAGACGCAGGCCACTTTAGGACAGTAGAGCCATGAAAGGACATCAGCTTTATGATGCAAGTAGTGTGATAACATCATCGCTTCGTGACTCCTGTCCATGTCTTCTATTTGCCCGGATGAGAACTTGGTTGACCTGGGACTCAGGATTAGGTGACTGTAAATTTCATGTTTTATTTTTATTTTTTTGTGGGGGTGCATTACTATGTATTGCTTTTGGGGGGCGCTCAAGGTTTTTTCTTACCCATTTATGAGGGATTGTGTGCTCCCATTATTATCAATTATGGGGACACTCTGGGCATTAGTACTAATTAAGGGGAACTGTAGACACCCTGGACATTAGTACTCATTAAGGGGAACTGTAGACACCCTGGGCATTAGTACTCATTAAGGGGAACTGTAGACACCCTGGGCATTAGTATTCATTAAGGGGAACTGTAGAAACCCTGGGCATTAGTACTAATTGAGGGGAACAGTAGACACCCTGGGCATTAGTACTAATTGAGGGGAACAGTAGACACCCTGGGCATTAGTACTCATTAAGGGGAACTGTAGACACCCTGGACATTAGTACTCATTAAGGGGAACTGTAGACACCCTGGACATTAGTACTCATTAAGGGGAACTGTAGACACCCTGGACATTAGTACTCATTAAGGGGAACTGTAGACACCCTGGGCATTAGTACTCATTAATTGGAACTGTAGAGACCCTGGGCATTAGTATTCATTAAGAGGAACTGTAGACACCCTGGGCATTAGTACTCATTAAGGGGAACTGTAGAAAATCTGGCCATTAGTACTCATTAAGGGGAACTGTAGACACCCTGGCATTAGTACTCATTAAGGGGAACTGTAGACACCTAGGCATTAGTACTCATTAAGGGGAACTGTAGACACTCTGGGCATTAGTACTCATTAAGGGAACTGTAGACACCCTGGCATTAGTACTCATTAAGGGGAACTGTAGACACCCTGGGCATTAGTACTCATTAGGGGAACTGTAGACACCTGGGCATTAGTACTCATTAAGAGGAACTGTAGACACCTGGGCATTAGTACTCATTAAGGGGAACTGTAGACACCTGGCATTAGTACTCATTAAGGGGAACTGTAGACATCTGGGCATTAGTACTCATTAAGGGGAACTGTAGACACCCTGGCATAGTACTCATTAAGGGGAACTGTAGACACCCTGGGCATTAGTATCATTAAGAGGAACTGTAGACACCCTGGGCATTAGTACTAAGAGGGGAACATGTAGACACCCTGGGCATTAGTACTCATTAAGGGGAACTGTAGACACCCTGGCATTAGTACTCATTAAGGGAACTGTAGACACCCTGGACATTAGTACTCATTAAGGGAACTGTAGACACCCTGGGCATTAGTACTCATTAAGGGGAACTGTAGACACCCTGGGCATTAGTACTCATTAAGATTGGAACTGTAGACACCCTGGGCATTAGTATTCATTAAGGGAACTGTAGACACCCTGGGCATTAGTACTCATTAAGGGAACTGTAGACACCCTGGGCATTAGTACTCATTAAGGGAACTGTAGACACCCTGGGCATTAGTACTCATTAAGGGGAACTGTAGACACCCTGGGCATTAGTACTCATTAAGGGGAACTGTAGACACCCTGGGCATTAGTACTCATTAAGGGGAACTGTAGACACCCTGGCATTAGTACTCATTAAGGGGAACTGTAGACACCCTGGGCATTAGTACTCATTAAGGGAACTGTAGACACCCTGGGCATTAGTATCATTAAGGGGAACTGTAGACACCCTGGGCATTAGTACTCATTAAGAGGAACTGTAGACACCCTGGGCATTAGTACTCATTAAGGGGAACTGTAGACACCCTGGGCATTAGTACTCATTAAGGGGAACTGTAGACACCCTGGGCATTAGTATTCATTAAGGGGAACTGTAGACACCCTGGGCATTAGTACTCATTAAGGGGAACTGTAGACACCTGGGCATTAGTACTCATTAAGGGGAACTGTAGACACCCTGGGCATTAGTACTCATTAAGGGGAACTGTAGACACCCTGGGCATTAGTACTCATTAAGGGGAACTGTAGCACCCTGGGCATTAGTACTCATTAAGGGGAACTGTAGACACCCTGGGCATTAGTACTCATTAAGGGAACTGTAGACACCCTGGGCATTAGTACTCATTAAGGGAACTGTAGACACCTGGGCATTAGTACTCATTAAGGGGAACTGTAGACACCCTGGGCATTAGTACTCATTAAGGGAACTGTAGACACCCTGGGCATTAGTACTCATTAAGGGGAACTGTAGACACCCTGGGCATTAGTACTCATTAAGGGGAACTGTAGACACCCTGGCATTAGTACTCATTAAGGGGAACTGTAGACACCCCGGGCATTAGTACTCATTAAGGGGAACTGTAGACACCTGGGCATTAGTACTCATTATAGGGGAACTGTAGACACCCTGGGCATTAGTACTCATTAAGGGGAACTGTAGACACCCTGGGCATTAGTACTCATTAAGGGGAACTGTAGACACCCTGGGCATTAGTACTCATTAAGGGAACTGTAGACACCCTGGGCATTAGTACTCATTAAGGGGAACTGTAGACACCCTGGGCATTAGTACTCATTAAGGGGAACTGTAGACACCCTGGGCATTAGTACTCATTAAGGGGAACTGTAGACACCCTGGCATTAGTACTCATTAAGGGAACTGTAGACACCCTGGGCATTAGTACTCATTAAGGGAACTGTAGACACCCTGGGCATTAGTATTCATTAAGGGAACTGTAGACACCCTGGGCATTAGTACTCATTAAGAGGAACTGTAGACACCCTGGGCATTAGTATTCATTAAGGGAACTGTAGACACCCTGGGCATTAGTACTCATTAATGGGAACTGTAGACACCCTGGGCATTAGTACTCATTAAGGGAACTGTAGACACCCTGGGCATTAGTACTCATTAATGGGAACTGTAGACACCCTGGGCATTAGTACTCATTAAGGGAACTGTAGACACCCTGGGCATTAGTACTCATTAAGGGGAACTGTAGACACCCTGGGCATTAGTACTCATTAATGGGAACTGTAGACACCCTGGGCATTAGTACTCATAAGGAACTGAAGACACCCTGGGCATTAGTACTCATTAAGGGAACTGTAGACACCCTGGGCATTAGTACTCATTAAGGGGAACTGTAGACACCCTGGGCATTAGTATCATTAAGTGGGAACTGTAGACACCCTGGGCATTAGTACTCATTAA
>JARQOD010000004.1:12914457-12939437 GCA_033576555.1 Oophaga sylvatica
TCCCTGAGATCGGGTTCAATTTTATACCTAGTAGAGAACGAGGTTTATTCTCAGCCAAAGGGGTAGAATCGATCCCCAGTGGGGGAATAGACTTCTTAGGGGTATCAAGGAAAACCCACAACTTTTAGCAAAATCATAATCCATCGGTTAATAGCTGCTCCAGAATCAACAAAAGCCGGGCGAAAATGGGGACAGAGACAATCAATTGACATTTAAAAAAAACAAAGCTAAACACTACCCAAGACAACTGAGCGTCAAAACTTCTTCCCGTTAGGGCGACTGAAAAGATGGAGGCATTACCACGTAGAAACATAACCCATTGCGCTTTCGAAAACTCATGACGCTGTGCCCCAGACCCACTCAAAATCACCCCTGCATGGTTTTAGAGCAGGTTCACAAGGAAAACCCTTTCCCACGAAATACTTCTCCGCTCACGCAAACGTCTGTCAACTTGAATCGCTAATGCATAGAATCATTGAACCAAGGGGGGAAGGAACCCCCCCAAACACCTTTAAATATCTGACACCCCCGAAAAAAGGGCCCCCAAAAGCGTCGTCATCCACTTGGTCAGCGCCCCCCTACGGAATCTCTGACTTTATAACTCAGCGTCATAAAGCCCCTGATTTAATGCCAAAAAGGTTTTTAGTTTGATCAGTACTTAGCTACGTACAAAAAACCCCAAAGCCTGAAAAAATGCTCAACATCATAAAAACGGGATCCCCAGGTGTCGGGGGAAAAAAAACCCCAACCTGAGATCCCCGCGCGGGGGAGAGATAACAATTTGAACCGCTGCGCTGTGTTCCCTGAGGTTTAGTTTTTAAGGCAAAAAAAAAAAATTTACAATTTTTTTAAATTCTGAAATTAGCTCATCCCCCAAAAAAAAAAATCTGGGAGGGGAACCTAGGTTCCACAAAAGGGAACCCCAAATATGCAGCTACTCTGAACCTCATGGCAAGCTATCCACACGGCCAGACAAAGTGCAAACTCCATTGGAAAAAAATCCCCCCGACCCCGAGATACAGAGGAAAAAAAAAAAATGCAACAAACGAAAAATATCTCTGACAACTCTGACAAACTTTTTTTTCTTTCACAATTTTTTCCCTTCGTAGAAACCTAAAATTTTAAATTTTGGGCCCCGGGGGTCGTTAGTTTCGGTAACTGGGGGTGCAGGAAAAAAAAGGCAATCCAGAGCATTGGGAACTAGAGTTTTGCAGTACCCGACAAACCCAACCAAACTAGAGGCAGCCGTGGAGCTTTTCCTACTTGGCCCAGACCCTCGTCACAGCCTGAGAAAAAAATACACCAAAGATAAAAATGGGAAGCAAACTCCCCCGGAGCAGACCCCAAAGAACTGAAACCCCCAAAAAAGAAATGGTGTTAGAAAAGAAAAAAACTGACACAGACAAAAAAATAGTATGGCAAAACGGGGGCCAAAACAACTAAATAAAAAGGATAAAGGGGTACTTACTGCAATCCCAAAAAACCCGCAAAACCAACTCTACTAATTTCAAAAACACCTGAGATCACACGACCTCTACCACCTAAATTAGTTCTCTGGTGTAACAAAATCAAAACAGCAGTCACTGAAGAAACTGGAAAAAGCAAAAGTACAAACATCAGTGGCTGAACTAAACTGAGAGGGCAAAAGCCCCCGGAGGGGACCCTGAAGGCCCCCACAGAAGTGCAGGACAAAATGCAAAAATAAAGCACAAAAACAAAAAGGAGAAAATGTCTTATCTGTTAGCAGGAGATGCAGACACGACACAGCAGGCTACAAGGGAAACAGGAATCATGGAGTGAGACCAGAACAATTGATCACCGGCAACCCTGATAGGAAGGCGACTCCCTTATATAAGACCAGTCAGCAACACCTGATTCCCACTCCTCACAATCTTCACTGGACAGTCCAGTACCGCTTGTAACCACCAGAGGGAGCCTCCGCTCAGAACTCATTTCAAGTCCATTCACAACAGTGAACAGCGTGATGAGGAAGACTGTTTAATACCAATTCTAATTGAACCCCAAAATTTATTGGACAATTTATGGATCAAACACCTGTTGTCAATTTTGCCATTAAGCCCCTTGTTAGAGAACATCAAGTTGTCCAAAAAGTACTGAAACATTGAACAGTTGGACATCCAAAAGTTTAGAGAATTTCACCTGAAAAGGTTAGAGGGCATTTTAGGTTCATCCAAAAATTTTGCCCGAGAACCAAATATTCCTAACTTTAGTATATGTCGTAGGTGTTCTAATTCCATGGACCTTTTCTTCTCTTAGGAGACCTCCATCTAACCTCCTAATATTGTCCTCATCTAAATATGCACCCAGGCTCATAGGTGCGGATGTGAAATATCTCACCTTCTTGTATCTTCACTTCTACTTCTGTCTTCTGATCATTCAGTATTCCAGTGATCTGCACTCGACAGCAGTAGGTTCCTTCATCTTCTTTAGTGACCCTGGTGATGGTGAGGGACACGTCCCCCTGATTAATGTTCCTCGACAGCTGATATCGGTCAGATTTCCTCCAGGTCACGCTTTGGCCATTAGTCCTGATAATCTCATCATTACACCTAAAAAGTGGACATCTGCCTCTTCCCCAGCACATTTTGGTTGTCTTGGCGGTATATGTGCAGGGTAATACAGCGGTGCCATACAATGATACAGTCACCTGTGCCACTGGAGCCACCGGACCTGCAATTGGAGAAGACAATATAAAAATGTATACATAAAATGAATGACAAATTAGGAACAATTTATCATGACTGATCTGTGAAAAATCCAGGACTCTCCACGTGGTAGCAATATGATCCTTCATTTTCTATAGTGACTAAATGGTAATGGTCAAGGAGACAAGGACATATCTTACTGCTTATTTATGATGACCAACAAGTGGTGTAAAAAATAGGATGATTGCTTTTTTTTTTCTCCATTAAACCAAATGAAGCTGTAATTTATGTACCTGTAACCCCTACAGGGGAAATATTGTGTACAGAGGCCTGGAACTGCATAGAATGAGTAATGAAAGCTCTGCAAGCTCAGTGTGTGAGGAAAGGACTCAGTCCTGAAACTTAGACACAACGTCATATACAATACTATATATAAAATAGTGCCGAAGCAATATTGCTTCATCCCAAATCTGGCCCAATGGCCCATAAGTGGTGGATGATATACTCCAAAGAGTCAATAGTATACACCAAAAGAAAGGAGTAAAGACATCATCATTTTATAAAAATACAAAGGCTTTATTAATAAACAACAATATGCCAACAAATAGTGGCCTACAATACAGAGATAAAATATGGAGGCAAAAAAACTGCGGGTATAGCAAGCAGGGGTAGCACAGACACATAAGTAACCAGGGTATATCAGGAATATAATTTGTCACTTAAATAGTGTGCAGATTGGTGCATATCACTACATATAGATATATAGCACAAGACTCATTAGGCCACAAATAGCCCATTAGTAGTCATAATACAACGTAATAAGCATCAAAATGTCTGGTCATTGGTTCTTACCCATATTAACTGGTTCGGACTGTGCGTCCCCGGCGACCCCCTGACGCGCGTTTCACGACAGTGCTTTCTCAAAAGGGGGGAAACGCGCGTCAGGGGGTCGCCGGGGACGCACAGTCCGAACCAGTTAATATGGGTAAGAACCAATGACCAGACATTTTGATGCTTATTACGTTGTATTATGACTACTAATGGGCTATTTGTGGCCTAATGAGTCTTGTGCTATATATCTATATGTAGTGATATGCACCAATCTGCACACTATTTAAGTGACAAATTATATTCCTGATATACCCTGGTTACTTATGTGTCTGTGCTACCCCTGCTTGCTATACCCGCAGTTTTTTTGCCTCCATATTTTATCTCTGTATTGTAGGCCACTATTTGTTGGCATATTGTTGTTTATTAATAAAGCCTTTGTATTTTTATAAAATGATGATGTCTTTACTCCTTTCTTTTGGTGTATACTATCAGTCCTGAAACTGTATAGAATGAGTAATGAAAGCTCTGCAGCTCAGTGTGTGAGGAAAGGACACAGTCCTCGAACTGCATAGAGTGAGTGCTGAAAGCTCTGCAGTTCAATGTGTGAGGAAAGGACACAGTCCTGGAACTGTATAGAATGAGTAATGAAAGCTCTGCAGCTCAGTGTGTGAGGAAAGGACACAGTCCTGGAACTGTATAGAATGAGTAATGAAAGCTCTGCAGCTCAGTGTGTGAGGAAAGGACTCAGTCCTGAAACTGTATAGAATGAGTAATGAAAGCTCTGCAGCTCAGTGTGTGAGGAAAGGACTCAGTCCTGGAACTGTATAGAATGAGTAATGAAAGCTCTGCAGCTCAGTGTGTGAGGAAAGGACACAGTCCTCGAACTGCATAGAGTGAGTGCTGAAAGCTCTGCAGTTCATGTGTGAGGAAAGGACACAGTCCTGGAACTGTATAGAATGAGTAATGAAAGCTCTGCAGCTCATGTGTGAGGAAAGGACACAGTCCTGGAACTGTATAGAATGAGTAATGAAAGCTCTGCAAGCTCAGTGTGTGAGGAAAGGACTCAGTCCTGAAACTGTATAGAATGAGTAATGAAAGCTCTGCAGCTCAGTGTGTGAGGAAAGGACTCAGTCCTGGAACTGTATAGAATGAGTAATGAAAGCTCTGCAGCTCAGTGTGTGAGGAAAGGACACAGTCCTGGAACTGTATAGAATGAGTAATGAAAGCTCTGCAAGCTCAGTGTGTGAGGAAAGGACTCAGTCCTGAAACTGTATAGAATGAGTAATGAAAGCTCTGCAGCTCAGTGTGTGAGGAAAGGACTCAGTCCTGGAACTGTATAGAATGAGTAATGAAAGCTCTGCAGCTCAGTGTGTGAGGAAAGGACTCAGTCCTGGAACTGTATAGAATGAGTAATGAAAGCTCTGCAGCTCAGTGTGTGAGGAAAGGACTCAGTCCTGGAACTGTATAGAATGAGTAATGAAAGCTCTGCAGCTCATTGTGTGAGGAAAGACACAGTCCTTTAACTGCATAGAGTGAGTGCTGAAAGCTCTGCAGCTCAGTGTGTGAGGAAAGACACAGTCCTTTAACTGCATAGAGTGAGTGCTGAAAGCTCTGCAGTTCAGTGTGTGAGGAAAGGACACAGTCCTGGAACTGTATAAATGAGTAATGAAAGCTCTGCAGTCAGTGTGTGAGGAAAGGACACAGTCCTGGAACTGCATAAAATGAGTGCTGAAAGCTCTGCAGCTCAGTGTGTGAGGAAAGGACTCAGTCCTGGAACTGTATAGAATGAGTAATGAAAGCTCTGCAGCTCAGTGTGTGAGGAAAGGACACAGTCCTGGAACTGCATAGAATGAGTAATGAAAGCTCTGCAGCTCATTGTGTGAGGAAAGGACACAGTCCTGGAACTGCATAAAATGAGTAATGAAAGCTCTGCAGCTCAGTATGTGAGGAAAGACACAGTCCTCGAACTGCATAGAGTGAGTGAGTGCTGAAAGCTCTGCAGCTCAGTGTGTGCAGAAAGGAAACAGTCCTGGAACTCTACCTGCCAGACATCCAAGAAATGTCCACAGACATCTGGTCTACCACAGTGGAGGTTTCTGCCATCCGTACCTAGGTGCAGGGGCGTACATAGAAATCATGGGGCTCCATAGCAAAAGTCTGAATGGGCCCCCCCCAAAAAAAATAAAAATCAACAGGTGCTCTTAACTCCAGGCATGCATGTTATATGTCAAACAATTAATTTTATAGCTAGTCTTTGATTTTTTTCTCATTTGAGTAAAAGAAAAAGTAAAACACATCCAATGTAGTCTTATCTGGTGTAAAATACGAAGTTATGATTTAATATTATTTATTTCAGGTTATTCTAAAATCACACATCTACAAAAGCATTACCAACCAAGCGTACACATAGAAATGTAACTTGGGATGATCCCTGAAAGCGGTGTGACTGCCTGCAAGCAACCATCCTGGAATACATAGGGTCACTTTTTGTAGAGAGCTGGATTTACACTGCAGGATTCCTAGAACTGCTTATTGCCCAATAATCAGTGTAAACAGACAGCCGATCATCACCCAAACAATGAACAATTCAACAAAACAATTATTGACTAAAAAGATTTTCAATCTGGCTTAAAAATACTCCCACTCAGTAACACATCCTGCATTGTAACCAGTATGTGCTGCTGAGAACAATAATAATCTATGCACACAAAACAATCTATACTGATCATTCTGATCCTGTGGCTGTGAGCATAAGAAATGCCAAAATGGGCTATCAGCTATTGGCTAACAAGTAGCTGATTGATTGTCAATATATATAACACAG
Organism: Oophaga sylvatica; assembly: GCA_033576555.1. Lineage (NCBI taxonomy): Eukaryota > Metazoa > Chordata > Amphibia > Anura > Dendrobatidae > Oophaga > Oophaga sylvatica. The sequence continues at coordinate 12,920,779 of JARQOD010000004.1, forward strand.
ACATTTAGCAAGGCAGAATAAATCATTGGTGGCTCAGTGGTGTGTATATATATATACATATATATATACACACACACACACACACACCTGTAGTGCATGCAGGGCCCCCTACACCCTCCACAGTGCGTGCAGCCGGGCCCCCTCCCTAAGGTGCAAAGTGCAGCCAGAGCCATTGTAAATGTAAAGTGCCAGCACAGTGAGGGGACACATTTAACAAAAAAAAAAAATCGACCCCCAGCCAGGCTCACCATATTGTGTGTGCAGTGGCGTAGCAACTGTTTGTGGGGCCCAGGGCGGCTGAAAAATTTGCCGCCCCTTTGGTCATTGATAATCCTGAAGCATTCACCATTACAACCAAAAAAAGGCTCAAAGTAAATACCTTTCACCTGTAAAATCAGCATGGCAAAAATACACACTGCAAAGCAGCAACACACAGTATGGACTTGTGTTTATGATGTGCTTTATCCTCCTTGGACAAAAAGGACTTCTTTAGGCTTGGCTCACATTTATACAGTGCAGTCTGCTGGACAAATATGTCTGAATTGCAAAAAAAAATGGTATTCAGACGTATATGGAGGCATACACAAACCATAATGGGCAACACGTAGTGTAAAAAAAATGTTCTTCTGACTATGTTTTGCCCTGATCACGTTGTATGACTCTTACCTACAGCTAGGAAGCATCATCCTGCCTGGTGGTGGTACAGGGGTTAAATCACATGAAACCAGCTCTAATGGAGAAGCAATGTGAGGAGTACAAGAAGGGTGGCTGCAGTGCATGCAGGGCCCCCCTCCTCAGTGCCTGCAATCAGGACCCCCTCACTCCCTAAGGTGCAAAGTGCAGCCAGAGGCTAGCCATTGTAAATATAAAGTGCCAGCACAGTGAGGGGACACATTCAACAAAAAAAATCCACCCCATACCCCAGCCAGCAGGACTCACCGTAATGTGTATCTCTCCCTGAGTGAAACTTATGAATGTTTCCTGCTTCCTGTGATGCACGTGTCTCTGGCTGCAGGCTGGCTTTCTTATGCAAATGCAGCCAGAGACTGCTGACAAGGAAACAACAAGGAAAGGGGACCTTCAAGGGGGTTTACAGTGTCCGGCAGTCATTGCTTATATTTAATTAAAGGAGATAGTACTGTGTCAGCACAGCTGCCAAACGACAGCGGCCATCGTGGGCCCCCTCGTCGTGGGCCCCCTCACCTGTCTGGGCCCCATAGCAGCTGCTTAGTCTGCTCTATTCATGGGACGCCACTGCCTAGGTGTCTGAACGCTGCAGACCCAAGCTGCATACCAGTGTGACCAGAGAGTTGCTGCATCAAGGAATGAGTACATCCTGCTGAGACTTATAGGAATCTGTCAGAAAACTGATGATGTGGGGATATTACTGAGACATCTGGTTCAACCACTAATAATTTCCTGAGTGGGATTTTGCTAGGACTGTGATATTAGAGTGCACCAACTGTTCCTATAAGCACCAACAGGAACTGGGCCCTATCATTGGACTTTGTTGAAGACATTGCTGCAGCCACCTCAGATTATCACTGGCACTTGTAGTGTGAGTGTCATCATCATCAACTCTGGGCCAGAAGTATAAGAGACTTGGAAAAAGTGTAAGCATCTATTGTCTATTCAGTCAGATTATGTATCACCCTGAGAGTATTCCATGCTGTCCGCGGCCAGGCCTGGTGTAATGCCACTCCTAGGGGTAGAGCCTAAGCCTGTGGCCCTTGTGTTGTACTTCATGATTAGTTGTTCCATATTACTTTCCCTGCATTTTACACCATTTAACTCCCGTACAACAAACCTGTACATTTTTTTATAACTTGTGAGTGTGCATGGAGTGTGAACAGGGGTTTCCTGAGTCATCTCCCTTGCTTGAGAGGAAGACTCTCTGTAGGTAGGGACTAGACACAAGCCCCGCACAGGGACCTGTCACTGTCAGTTTCTGTCCATAGTCCTGACCGAGACATATACAATGCAGATGAGACCCCCTCTCCCATAGGACCCTTGTGCAGCTGAACCGGGTGCATAGGTGTTATGTCCACCCCTGGTATGGACCTCTTCCATTTTTGTCAAGTGAAATGGTAGGGCTTATTTGTATGTGTATGCATATGTGGTGAATACACACTTAATAGATGCTAATACTGCCCTTATTATAAAGTCAATAACTAATGATACCACACAGTGTATATAGATTATACTCCCAAACAGTGCACATAAGTAATGCTGTCACACAGTACACATAAATAATGATATCATACAGTGTACTTAGATTATACTGCCAATCTGTACACATAAGTAATGATGTCATACAGTACACATAAATAATGATACCATACAGTGTACTTTGATTATAGTGCAAAACTGTGCACATAAGTAATGCTGTCACACAGTACACATAAATAATGATACCATACAGTGTACATAGATTATACTGCCAAACTGTGCACATAAGTAATGCTGTCACACAGTACACATAAATAATGATATCATACAGTGTACTTAGATTAAAGTGCCAATCTGTACACATAAGTAATGATGTCATACAGTACACATAAATAATGATACCATACAGTGTACTTTGATTATAGTGCAAAACTGTGCACATAAGTAATGCTGTCACACAGTACACATAAACAATGATACCATACAGTGTACATAGATTATACTGCCAAACTGTGCACATAAGTAATGCTGTCACACAGTACACATAAATAATGATACCATACAGTGTACATAGATTATACTGCCAAACTGTGCACATAAGTAATGCTGTCACACAGTACACATAAATAATGATACCATACAGTGTACATAGATTATACTGCCAAACTGTACACATAAGTAATGCTGTCACACAGTACACATAAATAATGATACCATACAGTGTACATAGATTATAGTGCCAAACTGTGCACATAAGTAATGCTGTCACACAGTACACATAAATAATGGTACTACACAGTGTATAAAGATTATACTGCCAAACTGTACACATAGGTAATGCTGTCACACAGTACAGTCATGGCCAAAAGTTTTGAGAATGACACAAATATTAATTTTTACAAAGTCTACTGCTTCACTTTTTCTAATGGCAATTTGCATATACTCCAGAATGTTATAAAGAGTGATCAGCTTAACAGCAATTACTTGCAAAGTCAATATTTGGCTAGAAAATGAACTTTATCCCCCAAAACACATTTCAACATCATTGCAGCCCTGCCTTAAAAGGACCAGCTAACCTCTTTTCAGTGATTGCTCCATTAACACAGGTGTGGGTGTTGATGAGGACATGGCTGGAGATCAATCTGTCATGATTAAGTAAGAATGACACCACTGGACACTTTAAAAGGAGGCTGGTGCTTGGCATCATTGTTTCTCTTCTGTTAACCATGGTTATCTCTAAAGAAACACATGCAGTCATCATTGCAATGCACAAAAATGGCCTAACAGGGAAGAGTATCGCAGCTAGAAAGATTGCACCTCAGTCAACAATCTATCGTATCATCAAGAACTTCAAGGAGAAAGGTTCCATTGTTGCCAAAAAGGCTCCAGGGCGCCCAAGAAAGACCAGCAAGCGCCAGGACCGTCTCTTAAAAGTGTTTCAGCTGCGGGATCGGGCTACCAGCAGTGCAGAGCTTGCTCAGGAATGGCAGCAGGCAGGTGTGAGTGCATCTGCACGCACTGTGAGGCGGAGACTCTTGGAGCAAGGCCTGGTCTCAAGGAGGGCAGCAAAGAAGCCACTTCTCTCCAGAAAAAACATCATGGACAGACTGATATTCTGCAAAAAGTACAGGCAGTGGACTGCTGAGGACTGGGGTAAAGTTATTTTCTCTGATGAATCCCCTTTTTGATTGTTTGGGACATCAGGAAAACGCCTCATTCGGAGAAGACAAGGTGAGCGCTACCACCAGTCTTGTCTCATGCCAACTGTTAAGCATCCTGAAACCATTCATGTGTGGGGTTGCTTCTCAGCCAAGGGAATCGGCTCTCTCACAGTCTTGCCTAAAAACACAGCCATGAATAAAGAATGGTACCAGAATGTCCTCCAAGAGCAACTTCTCCCAACCCTCCAAGAGCAGTTTGGCGATCAACAATGCCTTTTCCAGCATGATGGAGCACCTTGCCATAAAGCAAAGGTGATAACTAAATGGCTCAGGGAACAAAACATAGAGATTTTGGGTCCATGGCCTGGAAACTCCCCAGATCTTAATCCCATTGAGAACTTGTGGTCAATCATCAAGAGACGGGTGGACAAACAAAAACCTAAAAATTCTGACAAAATGAAAGCATTGATTGTGCAAGAATGGACTGCTATCAGTCAGGATTTGGTCCAGAAGTTGATTGAGAGCATGCCAGGGAGAATTGCAGAGGTCCTGAAGAAGAAGGGTCAACACTGCAAATATTGACTTGCTGCATTAACTCATTCTAACTGACAATATAAGCTTTTGTTACTCATATGTTTGCAATTATTATATTTCTGTCTATGATAAAAACATCTGTCAAACACACATAAAAATCAGAGGGCAGCAGATCATGTGAAAATATAATATTTGTGTCATTCTCAAAACTTTTGGCCATGACTGTACACCTAAATAATGGTACTACACAGTGTGCATAAATTATACTGCCAAACTGTGCACATACATAATGCTACCATACCATATGCATAAATAATAATATCATATGATACAAATGCATAATGGAACAATGAAAATTACATCAAAATATCCCTATTAATAACGCCATCATATCCAAGAAAGCACTCATGATGGCACCAACACGTGCCTGATGATAATTAACCCTTGATGCAGAATGGTAACGCTAATGATCACATACCATCAAAGTTTTAATAAGTAGCAAGTGTAAAAAAAGCCACAGAAAAAATGAGCCAAAAATCCGACAATACACGACACAACCTGATCGAGTACCCACCTGTAATGGACAGGACGAGGCAAATAATCCAACTTGGGCACACACCCATTCCGTGTGGTCAACGGAAAGAAACAGATCAGAAGAACTAAAAGGGGAAAATATAGGTATATACATAGAGAAACGGAAGTAACAGACGGAGATTGCATAACGCCATGGTATCTTTGTGGTGGGATTGCTGCAACATTTCTTTAGAACTGAGGCGATAACACACAGTGCTGAGAAAATAAAGGGAACAGTTTGATCATTTCAGCATAAGCCTCAAGTCACTGGACCTTCAGGGGCAGCAATCTGTCCATAAGCGATTGTAAATCATTGTCACCGGCTGTGGGGCGAATGAAAGTGACAACTGGAGAAGCAAACTCCAGAAATGGAATGGTTTTGTAGGTGATGGCCACAGACAATTACTCTCACCTTCTTCTTCTTGACTGATTTTTCTCCAGTTTTGGGTTTTACTAGTCTCCTTGTCACTACTGTTGGCACGAGGCACTACATGCAGCTCACTTACGTTCCACAGGTAGTCCAGCTGATCTAGAATAGTATGTCTATATGTTCTTCTTATGTATGTCTCCTACGACAGACTTGGGCAACGCGCAAACACCAAAATATGGAACATTGAAAAAAAGAGTGCCAGACAGAACCATAGAGGGGCATCGACCAAGCAGAAGGACCAATATCTGCTCCTTTGTTTGAAGAGCAAAACCAAAGCTCTACAACATGACCTCCAGCGCTCAACCAATGTTCATGTTTCTGACCAACAGACACCATGAGGATGGCATGATAGTCCCACTGTCTTGTAGTGGGAGCTTTGTTGCCACTGTGACACTAAGTGTTGAGAGGGTTAAATTAAAGTTGCATACATGGGTTGGTTTTATGTGGGCACCCATAGAGTGGGTGGGAGGGTGCTCACCATATCTCCAACTGCAGAGCCGGCACTGGCATGTGTACTGACTGGACCTGGGATGATGTCACGGTCAGGTGATCATAACATGGTCTGACTTAAATAGCTTGTCTAGAGAGTCAGTGTGTGTTGTGAGTTGGGAGAGGAGGAACTCCCACGTGGCTCAAGTAGGAGCTGAGGACATTGTGTGGTATCTGTGGGTGAATCCTGCAGGGGAAGAACTTTTTTGCACTTTACCTTTGATTTGTTTTTTCCGTTAGGCCAGAAAGGCCACGTTTACTTTATTCAAACTCGCAAAGGTTTATGCTGAGTCTTAATAAACTATCGGGTGATTTACCTCAAGAGGCGTTCCTGAGTCTAACTTTGCAAGCAGCCAAGTGAGTCAACCCCTCACACCACCCAAACACTGTGCAGCTCAATTGGCCTTCACCACAGAACACCATTGACGCTTCCTTCTCTACACAGATGAGACCAGGTTCACCATGAGCACATATAACAAATGTGAAAAAGTCTGGAGATGCTTTATTGTCCATTATTATCCAACATGGCCAGTTTGGCAGTTCTCAGTGATGGTCTGGGTAGGCATATCTTTGGCAGGACGCACAAATCTCCATGTGATACCAACGATACCTGACGGTTGTTAGGTACCAGGAAGAAATCCTTGAGACTATTGTCAGACTTCCCACTGGTGATTTGAGCCCTGAGTTGCCCCTGAGGCAGGACAATGCTTGGGCTTATGTGTAGGCAATTCCTGGATGACCAAGCCATCGATGCCATTGACCCACCCTCATGTTCCACAGATCTCAATTCAATTGAATCCAATGCTGTAAAGTCGTGCCACAGACTGTCCAAGAGCTCACTGATGCCCTGATCCAGGTCTGGGATCAGACCAACAGGACACCATCTACTGTTGTGAATGGGTTTGAGATGAGTTCTGAGCAGAGGCTCCCTCTGGTGGTTACAAGCGGTACTAGTGAGGATTGGGAATCAGGTGTTACTGATTGGTCTTATTTAAGGGAATCATTTTCCCATCAGGGTTGCCGGTGATCAATTGTTCTGGTCTGAATCCTTCTTTCCAGTTTCCCTTGTAGCCTGCTGTGTCGTGTCTGCATCTCCTGCTATCAGATAAGACAATTTCTTCTTTTGTGTTTTTGCTATATTTTTGCATTTTGTCCTGCACTTCTGTGGGGGCCTTCTGGGTCCCCTCCGGGGGCTTTTGCCCTCTCAGTTTAGTCCAGCCACTGTGTTTTGTACTTTTGCTTTTTGCAGTTTTTTCAGTGGCTGCTGTTTTTGTTACACCAGAGAACTAATTTAGGTGGTAGAGGTCGTGTGATCTCAGGTGATTTTGAAATTAGTAGAGTTGGTGTTTTTCAGGGTTTTCTGGGATTGCAGTAAGTACCCTTCCTGTCCTTTTCTATTTAGATAGTTTGGGCCCCAGCGTTTGCTCATACTATTTTCTTTCTGTGTCAGTATTTCCTCTTGTCTAACCGCCATTACATGTTTGGGGGCTTTCTATTATCTTTGGGGTTCTGCTCCGGGGCAGATAGCTTTCCTATTTCTATCTTTAGGTGTAGTTAGTTTCTCAGGCTGTGACGAGGCGTCTAGGACCATCGTAGGAACGCTCCACGGCTGCCTCTAGTTGTGGTGGTTAGTCAGGGTACTGCAATCTCATAGATTCCAACTGCTCTGGTGTATTTCCTTTTTTACCTGCACTCCTCAGCTACCGTAACATAACAGTATCACCGGCCATAAAAATTGTATGGTACTCACAGAAGGGAAAAAATATTTTGAAGGAAGAAAAGTTGTCAGAGATATTTTTTCTGTTTGTTGCATTTTTTTTTTTTTTTCCCTCTGTATCTCTGGGTGCTGGGAGGATCTTTTCTCCCAATGGAGTTTGCACAGTTGTCTGGCCGTGTGGATCAGCTTGCCACTGAGGTTCGGAGTATTGCTATCTATCTTGCTGGGTTGCCTGTTGTGGAACCTAGGATCCCCATGCCAGATTTGTTTTCAGGGGATCGAGCTAAGTTTCAGAATTTCAAAAATAATTGTAAATTGTTTCTTGCCTTAAAATCTAAGTCCTCAGGAAACGCAGCGCAGCAGGTTCAAATTGTCATCTCTCTCCTGCGCGGCGATCCTCAGGATTGGGCTTTTTCCCTCACACCTGGGGATCCTGTTTTGAGTGATGTTGATGCATTTTTTCAGGCTTTGGGGTTATTGTACGATGAGCCTAATGTCACTGATCAAGCTGAAAAAGCCTTGTTGGCATTAAATCAGGGGCTTGATGACGCTGAGTTATACTGTCAGAGATTCCGTAGGTGGGCAGTCCTGACCAAATGGAATGACGACGCTTTGGCGGCCCTTTTCCGGAAGGGTCTGTCGGATAATGTAAAGGATGTTATGGTGGGATTCCCTGTCCCCTCTGGTCTCAATGATTCTATGTCATTAGCGATTCAAATTGACAGACGTTTGCGTGAGCGGAGAAGTATGCGTGGAGTGGTGTTGCCTTGTGGGCCAGCTGCTGAGCCCATGCAGTGTGATGGAGTGGTGTCTGGGGCACAGCGTCATGAGTTTCGAAAGCGCAATGGGTTATATTTCTACTGTGGTGATGCCTCTCATGCTATTTCAGTCTGCCCTAAGCGGGGAAGACGTTTTGCACGCTCAGTTGTCTTGGGTAGTGTTCAGACTAAGTTTTTATTAACTGTCACTCTGATATGCTCTCTGTCCTCATTTTCTGCTCAGGCTTTCGTTGATTCTGGAGCAGCTATTAACCTGATGGATTATGATTTTGCTAAACGTTGTGGATTTCCCTTGATACCCCTACAGAAGTCTATTCCCCTACTGGGGATCGATTCTACCCCTTTGGCTGAGAATAAACCCCAGTTTTCTACTCAGGTGATAATGAGGGTTGAACCTGATCACCAGGAGTGCTGCAAATTTTTGGTTCTATATAATCTGCATGACATTATCGTGCTGGGTTTCCCTTGGTTACAGTCTCATAATCCTGTTTTGGATTGGAAATCTGTGTCTGTAACCAGTTGGGGCTGCCAATGTGTTAATACCAACACTCCTGTTTTTTCTGCCTCCCCCCAGGCTGAGGATGTTCCTGACTTTTTGTTTGATTTTTCTGATGTGTTTAGCGAAAGTAAATCTGCATCCTTACCTCCCCATAGGAGCTATGACTGCGCTATTGAATTAATGCCAGGTAGTAAATTCCCTAAGGGTCGCCTTTTTAACTTGTCTGTACCTGAACATGACGCTATGTGGTCTTATATCAAGGAATCATTGGAGAAGGGTCATATCAGACCATCCTCTTCACCCTTAGGTGCCGGTTTTTTCTTTGTGGCCAAAAAAGATGGTTCATTAAGGCCGTGTATTGATTATCGTCTCTTGAACAATATTACTGTGAAATATCAATACCCGTTACCCTTGATTTCTGACCTGTTTTCCAGGGTGAAAAACGCTACTTGGTTTACCAAGCTTGACCTCAGGGGGGCGTATAACCTTATTCGCATTAAGCACGGGGATGAATGGAAGACGGCATTTAACACCCCTGAAGGGCATTTTGAGTACCTTGTGATGCCCTTTGGGCTCACTAATGCTCCTTCCGTCTTCCAGTCCTTCATGAATGACATTTTCAGGGATTTTGTGGACAAGTTTCTGATTGTTTATTTGGATGATATCTTGATTTTTTCTAATGACTGGGACTCTCATGTGAAACATGTTCGAACTGTATTCCAGATTTTGAGAGAGAATGCTCTGTATGTGAAGGGATCAAAGTGTCTTTTTGGCGTACAGAAGATCTCATTTCTGGGATTCATTTTGTCCCCATCTGTTATTGAAATGGACCCGGTCAAGGTTCAGGCCATCTGTGATTGGGTCCAACCTACTTCATTAAAGGCTCTTCAGAGATTTTTGGGTTTTGCCAATTTTTATCGTAAATTTATTGGTAATTTCTCTGTTATTGTTAAACCATTAACTGATTTGACCAGAAAGGGTTCTGATGTGGTGAATTGGCCTCCTGAGGCAGTCTCTGCGTTTCAGGAACTTAAGCAGAGATTCACTTCTGCTCCTGTTCTACGGCAGCCTGATGTTTCTCTGCCATTTCAGGTGGAGGTTGATGCCTCTGAAATTGGGGCAGGTGCCGTTTTGTCCCAAAAAGATCCAGAGACCTCTAAAAGTAACCCTTGTGCCTTTTTCTCTCGAAAATTTTCTCCTACTGAACGTAATTATGACGTGGGTAATCGGGAGTTATTGGCCATGAAGTGGGCTTTTGAAGAGTGGAGACATTGGCTGGAGGGAGCCAAACATCAGGTGGTGGTCCTTACGGACCATAAGAATCTGGTCTATCTGGAATCTGCCAAGCGACTCAATCCTAGACAGGCCAGGTGGGCCTTGTTTTTCACACGTTTTAATTTTGTGGTTTCCTTTCTTCCTGGCACTAAGAATGTTAAGGCGGATGCCCTCTCGAGGAGTTTCCTTGCGGACTCTCCTGAGCTATCTGATCCCTCTGTTATTTTGAAGGAGGGTGTAGTTCTTTCCGCCATCTCGCCTAATTTGAGACTTGCTCTGGAGGGGTGTCAGGAGGATAGGCCCGAGCGCTGCCCTGTTGGAAAATTGTTTGTCCCGGACCAATGGAAAAAGAGTGTGATGTCTGAGATTCATTGTTCCGCATTGGCTGGGCATCCCGGAATTTTTGGTACCAGAGACTTGGTTAGTCGGTCCTTTTGGTGGCCTACCTTGTCTCGCGATGTCAGGGAATTTGTGCAGTCCTGCGGGACTTGCTCTCGCTCCAAGCCTTGCTCTCGCTCTAGTGGTTTGTTGATGCCATTGCCTGTGCCCAAGAGACCATGGACCCATATCTCTATGGATTTCATTTCCGATCTTCCTGTTTCTCAGAGAATGACCACCATCTGGGTAATTTGTGATAGGTTTTCCAAAATGATACATCTTGTGCCATTACCTAAGTTGCCTTCCTCCTCTGAATTGGTGCCGTTGTTCCTTCAGCACGTGGTTCGTTTACACGGCATTCCTGAGAACATTGTGTCTGACAGAGGAGTCCAGTTTGTTTCCAGATTTTGGAGGACTTTTTGTTCTAAACTGGGTGTTCAATTGTCTTTCTCCTCGGCATTTCATCCTCAGACCAATGGTCAAACTGAGAGAACAAACCAGACATTGGAGACTTATCTAAGATGCTTTGTGTCTGCTGATCAGGATGACTGGGTCTCTTTTTTGCCTTTGGCTGAGTTTGCTCTTAATAATAGGGCTAGCTCTGCCACTTTGATGTCTCCGTTTTTCTGTAATTCTGGGTTTCACCCTCGATTTTCTTCAGGACAGACGGAGGCTTCTGTCTGTCCAGGTGTTGACTCTGTTGTTGAGCGTATGCAGCAGATTTGGGACCAGGTAGTGGAGAGGTTGTCCCTCTCTCAGGAGAAGGCCCAGCGGTTTGCTAACCGGCATAGGACTGATGGTCCTCGGTTTAAAGTGGGGGACTTGGTCTGGTTGTCCTCAAAGAATATTCCTATGAGAGTAGCATCTCCTAAATTTAAGCCTAGGTTCATTGGACCTTATAAGATCATGGAGATTATTAATCCTGTTTCTTTTCGTTTGCTTCTTCCAGGGACATTTAAGATCCATAACGTGTTCCACAAGTCCTTGTTGAAGAGGTTTGTTGAGCCAGTGGTTCCTGCTGCTGTGCCTCCTGACCCTGTTTTGGTTGAGGGCAATCTGGAGTATGTGGTTGAGAAAATATTGGATTCTCGTTTTTCTAGACGAAGACTCCAGTATTTGGTTAAATGGAGAGGTTATGGTCAGGAAGATAATTCTTGGGTGTTTGCTTCAGACATCCATGCTAGGAGACTTATCCGTGCGTATCATAGAACTCATCCTGACCGACCTGGTTGCTCAAGTGAGGGTTCGGTGACCCCTCCTCAAGGGGGGGGTACTGTTGTGAATGGGTTTGAGATGAGTTCTGAGCAGAGGCTCCCTCTGGTGGTTACAAGCGGTACTAGTGAGGATTGGGAATCAGGTGTTACTGATTGGTCTTATTTAAGGGAATCATTTTCCCATCAGGGTTGCCGGTGATCAATTGTTCTGGTCTGAATCCTTCTTTCCAGTTTCCCTTGTAGCCTGCTGTGTCGTGTCTGCATCTCCTGCTATCAGATAAGACAATTTCTTATTTTGTGTTTTTGCTATATTTTTGCATTTTGTCCTGCACTTCTGTGGGGGCCTTCTGGGTCCCCTCCGGGGGCTTTTGCCCTCTCAGTTTAGTCCAGCCACTGTGTTTTGTACTTTTGCTTTTTGCAGTTTTTTCAGTGGCTGCTGTTTTTGTTACACCAGAGAACTAATTTAGGTGGTAGAGGTCGTGTGATCTCAGGTGATTTTGAAATTAGTAGAGTTGGTGTTTTTCAGGGTTTTCTGGGATTGCAGTAAGTACCCTTCCTGTCCTTTTCTATTTAGATAGTTTGGGCCCCAGCGTTTGCTCATACTATTTTCTTTCTGTGTCAGTATTTCCTCTTGTCTAACCGCCATTACATGTTTGGGGGCTTTCTATTATCTTTGGGGTTCTGCTCCGGGGCAGATAGCTTTCCTATTTCTATTTTTAGGTGTAGTTAGTTTCTCAGGCTGTGACGAGGCGTCTAGGACCATCGTAGGAACGCTCCACGGCTGCCTCTAGTTGTGGTGGTTAGTCAGGGTACTGCAATCTCATAGATTCCAACTGCTCTGGTGTATTTCCTTTTTTACCTGCACTCCTCAGCTACCGTAACATAACAATCTACCCTTTCATCAGGAGCATGGCACAATATTGTCAGGAGTGCATACAGGCAGTTGGGGGCCATACAACTATGAGTTGTAGTGAGGAAATTGTCTTAGATTGTATAAGCATGACTACTTTTTTTTACTTACTGGTTTTCAAAGTGATGAGGAATCCAACGCTCAGTTAGATGACGATTGTGGTTTACGTTGATCACTGATAAATCACTTTGGTCCTAGCGAATTCCCCATTTTATAGTATTGCCTCTTCAAAGAGAAACTGGACTTGAACTCTATAGCGCCACCTGTTGGAAGCAGTGATCCTACTTGACTCAATTGACCCATTAACGGGCCTTGAAATGTGACTTAGGATAAAAGCCAATTCAGAATCTGAACAGGTTGGCGTTATAGAGTTCAAGTCCTCGTCTTCTCTGAAGAGGCAATTTGATTATTACATTTCTCTGAGGAGCATTGCATGGCGAATAAGCCTCCTTACATTGGCATGTCAGAGCCGGTATGTCACTCTCCGCAAGAAGAAACTTTACCGTTTTATAGCAGTAGAGATTTTCCATAGAGACATGTGATTTACGTGGTACCTTAATGTTTTTGAGCAGAATTGTTGCATACAATTGTATTTAAGTCCCTCACACTTAGGGTGCCCAGACATTAAGGACATGGAGTTGTGTTTTCATATCTCTTCACCCATCAAAATTTCTAAATACACTTTAACATATAAGAGGGCTCACCCACTTCCTGAATATTTTCATCTCCCCATAGTTGCTGGGAGTAAGTGTCCCATCCCCTCTTTGCATGGAATTCTGAGTAGACTCGTTGGAAGATGATTTGGTGAGCATTGAGTGTCATGTCTTGCCCCCATGCTTTTGTACTTCTGTGATGTCCATGTGTGTGTAGGATCAGCATGATGCTGTGTGTGGTAATCTTGGAAAAGTCTGCCAGTGGCTCTGAGGTCCATAGTGTCTGGGCTGTCATCTACACAGCCACCATGGAGCTGTGCAGGATGGTCCAGAAGAGGCTCATGGAGACTTTTAAACCAGTGTGAGAGACTTAGGTCAAAATACTGAAGGCTTGTCTTGAGTCAACAGTCATCATAGGTTGCATTAAGATGACCATGTAAAATGCGTTAGAAATGTCCATGAGGCATAAGGTGTTAGTGCCCCTAGACCTTACCACTAACCAGAAATGAATAGAAGAATGGGCCAGGAGGAGATAGTGGTGGCTAGAACTTTACAGTACATGCAGAATAAGAGTTGCTATGGATGGTGAATGTAATCCAGAAAATTGTTGTCCTGATGCTTCGTGAAAACGGACTTCAGTCTGACTAACTCAATAAAATGTATGATTCCTGTAGTAGACAAAAGTCCATTTTAGAGCATTGCCTTCAGATGGTTCCAGCCATCTATCAGCAAGCAAAGACGTTGTTGGAGTTTTGCGTGGACTATCGATGGCTGAATTTTGGCATTTTGGAATGGATAACCACTGCCCCGAAAACTAACAAAGAATCAATTGGACCAGGGCAAGTTAATCAAATTCATAGATAGGAGATAACTCACTACATTGGAAAAACCCTTTCATTTTTACTTTATAAAAGGGGTCAGAGATTCCATTATGGCAAATGGGGCCCTGTTCCAGATTTTGCATTGGGCCTAAGAGCTTGAAGTTTCCCCTAGTCTACGGAACCAATTCTGTACTCTACACCAGTGGTCTTCAACTGGTGGCTCTCGAATTCCTCCACTTCTGGGATGCCATGAGAGCCCGTGACCGTCCAGACATGTCGGGAGCCAGATGAAGGCCATTGGAATAAACAGATGTAATAAATAATGAAAAATGTAATAATCTATTTATTATTTGGTAGCATTTGGCTCCTTCTGTGCTCTACTATTAAAAACATCACACAAGAGATTTTATCACATCTTTTATTGCATTTCGGATTTCAGCGTCTCGCATTAATTCTGTTCATTTCATGCTGCAGATAGAGGAATAAGTTAGTAAAATTATAAGGACTTTTAATTTTTAAAAATACAGTATAAACAGTCTTTCTTTACTACTTTTGGATTAACAGATGATCATGAAATCAGTTTGTAATCTGAAAAATTGTATTTACAATTGGACAGGGTATAAAAAATCCTCCCAGTGCCCCTACAGGTTATATACAAGGCATGAGTGATTGCAATGACAACATGCAGAATTACAGAATTGTTACTTATATGTTCTACTAATATATTAAAGTACTTTAAATTCCTGCTCATTTCAGGAGGCGGAGTCACTCAGTCACATGCTCATACATAGGACCACCGACTGGACTTATGCGTAATTTTTTCCCAAAAAAACTATATATCAATCTACTCAGTTCCTCCTGCTCTGTAACATGCTGCAAGGAGATAGGGCGCCATATTCAACCTGACAGATCTACTGTAACGAATGTGATACCTGGTTTATGATCTTTTTACTGTGGAAGATTCTTCTTCATTGGGGTCTTAAGGGTATGCCACACTAAACAATATCGCTAACGGGATCGCTAAAAAACGTCACTATTTAGCGATCCCGTTAGCGATATTGTTCAGTGCGGCAGCTTCCAGCGACGAGCTTCCTGCTGTGATCTCGCTCGTCGCTGGAATCGCTCCGGACCCTATTTCATCGCTGGCGCTCTCCGCTGGGTAAGTATCTAATCGCTGTGTGGCACCTTTTCTTAGCGATTTAGCGGTACTTTTGTACCGCTAAAGTCGTTAAGAAGATCGCTAACGGCGATAGCGTCGTTAACTATATCGCTAAATGCGGTAGCATTTAGCGATATAGAAACAATCCCGCTAGCGATCGCATTAGTATGCGTCGTTATCGTGATCGCTAGCGGGATAGCTTAGTGTGGCAGTACCTTTAATCTTCATCATCGGGACATTCTTCAACTGGAAGAGGATACAAAGTAATGACATCACAATGCAAAATGTGCCCAATATATATAGGGGAAGTGGAAGCCCCCATAGCCTTTTTGTTTTTAACTGCCCACGGCTCGATCTTGAGCCATGGCGACTTGATGGATGAACGATCTTTAGTAAGATTGATTTTGTGCAGACCTAAAAAAAAGGTCCACCAGGATCTTCTCTGCCATTATCTTGATAGCATCAAGCCATCAGGTTGCTGGTCGTCCTCTTCTCCTTGTTCCTTCTATTCTTCTGACCATGATGTCCTTCTCCAGTGATTGGTCTCTTCATATGATGTGTCCAAAGTAGGCAAGTCGTTGCTTGGTGATCCTCTGCTTCGAGTGACATGTCTGGCTTGATTTGTACCAAAATTGATTTGCTTATTCATCTTGCCATCCATGGTATTGATAACATCCTTCTCCAGCACCACATTTCGAAGGCGTTGATTGTTCTTCTGTCTTGTTTCTTTATCTTCCAGGTTTCGAATCCGTATGTTACCACAGAAATGACCAAACTATGATACGAGCTGCGTCTTCATCGCTAGTGAAATGTTCCTTGATTTGAAGACCTTGTTCAGTGCCTTCATTCTTGATTTGTCCATAGCTATTCTACTGATGACATCCTGGTACTTAAAGGACCAGATTACTCTAGACTTATCTGAAACCATGGACCTAAGCTTAAAGCAGGGCTGGAGAGGATGAAGCATGACATAGGGAGTCACAGAACACCAAAGATGATAAATGACTTACGCATGCTAAACATGTCCTCCTCTGTAGTCATGGGATGATGATCTGTAGTCACAGTAGTTACTGAAAGGGGCCCATCGTGACCTAAGAAAAGAATTACAAATGGCACATGGTAGGTTACAAATTTTGCACTGTGGCTAAAGAGCAACATGTTAACCCTCTGATATTGCAAATTTTAACATGCCCCCAAATATATATCTAAACTCTAAAACATTACTAATAACAAAATCATCAAGCACTCAGTAGATGTACCGTAATAGTTTACACAAGTGACATTTCGGCCTAACAGTAGACCACTGGTGGACACAGACCGAAGAGGGCCCTTGTGCAAGAACACTATGTGGACCCTTAGTCATCCAATAGCGCGTAATAATATTCTTATGTAAGATGTTTTTGGAGACTACTTCCCTACTAACTGGTTCATGAGCCAAACGTGTTCAATTCACGTGGCACTAGTGGTTCTAGAGGATGACGTTGCGACATCGGAAAATAGACATCTTCTATCAGCATCTGGAAGAGTTATGTTTTTAGGTGAACCGAATACTATGGACTTTTTCTTTTCTTACGAGACCTCCATTTGACCTGCTCTAAATGTTTTTCTATCTCTGGGTTACTAGATGTATGAAGATGTGAACTTTCTCACCTTCTTGTATCTTCATTTCCACCTCTGTCTTCTTGTCATTGAATGGTCCAGAGATCTCCACGCGACAGCAGTACGTTCCTTCATCTTCTTTAGTGACCCCGGTGATGGTCAGGGACACGTCCCCCTGATTAATGTTTCCCAGTAGCTGATATTGGTCAGATTTCCTCAAGGTCACTTTATAGCCGTCAGTCCTGATGGTCACATTATTACAACCAGAATATGGACAGTGTCCTCGTCCCCAGCACATGGAGTATACATTGCTGCCTTGAACGGTGTACCGGCATGGTAAGTTTAATGTGTCATTCACTGAACCAGTCACAGTTTCAGATGCTGCAGAAGCTGTGGGGGGAAATAACATTTTAAGACTATATAATAATATATTGCTAAGAAGTTTTTAAAGTTTTTTAAAAGAGTTTTGAAGATTTTTTAGTAATTTATTTCATGCCTCAGGAAATTCACAAACGTATTATATAGCCTAGGGTTGAAGGCCCTTATGAGTAGAGTTGAGCGATACTTTCCGATATCCTAAAGTATCGGAATCGGAATGGTATCGCCGATATCACTAAAATATCGGCGATACCCGATACCGATACCGGAAGTCCCATGTAAGTCTATGGGAACAAAATATCGAAATTAAAAAAAACCCATTCTTGCCTTGTTGGTTAATTGTACATGAAGGAAAACAAGAAAGAGTAATGTAGAATGTATTGGGGAAGGTTGAGGAGACATTAAAGGCATAGATGTTTAACCCAATCAAATGGAATAGCATAAATATTTTTTTTTTTAAAGATGTTCGGATTGACGAAGAAATTGACAATGTTAACGTTTTTTATATTTTGGCAAATATGTATATTACACAACTTCCATGCTCTTCATCTTCACCTTTTTAACTTTTCACACACTTTCTCCTTCATAATCTTCTGCAGCATCATCTTTTTCATCAAATTATTCTTCATCTTCACCTTCTTTATCTTCTTCTTAAACTTCTTGCTATTCATCTTTGTTAACATTACTCATATTCTTCTTATTAAACTATTATTCTTATTCATATTCTGCTTCATCTTCTTCATCATATTCTTATTTGTGACAGAGAATCCTGTACTTGTAATCTGTCAAAGTATGAATTTTTCATCCTTCCCTTCTTGCTGTCACAAAAGATTTAAATTACAACAGTATTTGTCCGTGTTCAGTTTAGCCTGCAGCAGCAGGCATTTTCCAGGGGCACCACGAGGAGGAACGGACTCACCCCCATACACTGCTTAGTCTTCTTCTGCTTAGAATTTAGAGCATATATTTTGCTCTTCATTTTGGTCTTATACTTCATGTTCTTCTGCTTTTAGATCTTCTGCTTATTGTTCTTGTGTCTCTTGTTCCGTATCTTGTATTTGTAGCACAATCTTGTACCAGCTGATGTTACTGGGAACACGGTTACTAAGCAGGAGGTACCTGTGCTCCAAAGCACTACCAAGGACCAGCAGACGTTGCGGAACTCGGATACCGAGATGGAGGCACCTAGGCCAAAGGCACTGCGGAGAACCAGTTGACGGTACTGGAACCCGGAGGGGCAGCAGAAGGAAAAGAGCCAATGGCACAACCGAGGACCAGCTGACGTTACTGGGACACGGTTACTAAGCAGGAGGTACCTGTGCTCCAAAGCACTACCAAGGACCAGCAGACGTTGCTGGAACTCGATACCGAGATGGAGGCACCTAGGCCAAAGGCACTGCGGAGAACCATTGACGGTACTG
>JARQOD010000004.1:12939537-13075155 GCA_033576555.1 Oophaga sylvatica
TCACAAAAACACGCCAAGTAACCCACATCCGCCCAGGATAGAAACCCCAAAGAATAATAGGCCACTCAAAGACCAAACCCCCAAGGTTGTCAGGGAACGAAAAGCCCTGGGGGAAACCCCCTGCTGATCACTTATAGGTGGAGTACATAAAAAACCGGGGCCATACCACTACGAATTTTTTGGGTTGTCAGAGAAAATAGAGGACCGGTCCAAAACCACTACGAACCCATTAAGATGTCAGGGGGGCCAACCACTATGTCTATAGGATGTCAAAGAAAAAAAATATTTTTTTTGGGTTAAAACCCAAAAAGGGGGGGAACCCCCCAAAAACCCATGGGGCCATACACATATAAACACATTAGGGTTCGGAAACTACGACACTGGGGGCCAACCCCTACTATCACATTAGGATATCGGAATACATATAGACACTTGGGGGCATAACTTTTGACCAATTTAGGGGATGTCAGGATACATACGACACATGGGGGCCAAAACACACTATGATCACTTAGGGGATTCGGAAAAAAAACCCATAAAAACACGTTTTGGGGCCTCCCCCTTTTAAAAGATCACTTAGGGATGTCAAGAAACATACAAACAAGGGGCCATACAACTACGACCTTTTTTGGGGATGTGGGACACATACAAAACTGGGGCCATACCAACGTCACATAAGGGTTGTCAGGTACAACAACACAGGGGGCCAACACATTACTGACACATTATGGTGTCAGGAGTACATACAAAGGGGGCCATACCCAACACACTTTAGGGGAGTCGGACAAACAGATATGGGGCCATACACATTGGATCCATAGGGGTGTCAGGAGACTACGACAGGGGGGCCAAACAAATTACGACACATTATGGGTTTTCGGAGACTACAGAATTGGGGGCCAAAACACTTACTGATAAATTTAGGGATGTCAGGAGTACATACAAACAGGGGGGCCTACACATTACTGATCACTTAGGGATGTCAGGAGTACAATAGACCATGGGGGCCATACACATTAGGGGAATCAGGATACAACGACACGGGGGGCCATAAACATTACTGATCACTTGGGGTTTTAAGTCAAAAGACACTGGGGCCATACACATTACTGATCACATTATGGGATGTCAGGAGTACATACAGACACATGGGGGCCATACACATTATGGGATATCAGGAGTACATACAGACACATGGGGGCCATACACATTACTGATCACATTATGGGATGTCAGGAGTACAGACACGTGGGGGCCATACACATTACTGATCACATTATGGGTTGTTAGGAGTACATAAAGACACATGGGGGCATACACATTACTGATCACATTATGGGTTGTTAGGAGTACATAAAGACACATGGGGGCATACACATTACTGATCACATTATGGGATGTCAGAAGTACAGACACATAGTGGCCATACACACTACTCTTCACATTATGGGTGATGAGATTCAGGAAAATTGGATCGGCCTGTGATTGTTGTCAATTTATTACTCTTTTTTTGGGGTGATTTTGGAGTCCAGCCCTCAGTTGTTTGATGATTTTGTTTTCCATTCATATATCATTTTGCTCTCAAGGATTTGTTTTGTTCAGCAGGGGAGGAGTCCTGCAAAGATCATTTGCATATTCCCAGTGCATTCTGGAATAAGTGAAGAGTCCCAGCGAACTCGAGGAACGGCCGTTGCAATGGAAAGGAGGACATTGGAAAACCGGGTGAATTTTGGCACGATCTTCACCGCTTTGACATCATATAAACATTAAGAGCACGGAAGAGGCCAGGAGCCATTTGGTGAGCTGCACTGCATGGTACATGTTCACAGGCTTACCAGAGGAAAAACCAAACTTCAAATGCAATCTTGTGTCCCTATTGGAGGAAAAGTTTCAAAGTCTAGAAGGAAGATAAGTTATATTGAAAATTATTAAGGAAGGTGAGGAGTTCTTAGAAAAAGCAGAAGTATCTCTTCAGAATGTAGAAAGAGAAGAAATTTGCAGTGCATCAGAAGACATGGAGGAATGGAAGCATGTGACCAAGAGAAGCAGGAGGATCGGGAGGCAGTCAGCACCCATACTGCTCAGGAACCAGTACCAGTAACAGGCTCTCACTCAGGACAATCATGATCAAATTAATCAAGATAAGACTTTGCCCACAAAGAACAATCTTGAAAGCACTCATTGGCCTCTTGGATGGAGAAAGAAAAACATGAAGAAACAGAGAGTGGTGGTCATGGGGGATTGAGAGGAACAGAGGCCACTATCTGCAGACCAGATATAACCTCAAGAGAAATGTGCTGTCCTCCAGGTTGCAAAAATCAAAGATGTGTCTGACAGGATATTAGGACTCTTCAACCTACAGATGACTACCCATTCCTGCTATTACATGAGAGGACAAATTACACAGCAAGAAAGAACCTGGAATCCATCTGCAGTGACTTTGAAGACTTAGTCAAGAAAGTGAAAGAACTGGGAGCACAGGTGGTCTTCTCATCCATCCTCCCAGTGGATGTCCATGGAACAAGGAGTTGGAATAAGATTCTACAGATGAACAACTGGCTACGTCGATGGTGCCGTCAGAAAGGATTTGGATTTCTGGATCATGGGGTGAATTAATCAATTCGATGGACTGCTTGTTAGAGACTGGAAAACACATATTCAGAAGTCGCCTTGCTACACTCATCAGTAGAGCTTAAAACTAGAACATTGCGGGTAGGGAAGGAAAAAGACCAGGGAAGTTATACTGTACAGTGAACAAATGGTATTAAGAACGCTGACTTGTACTTCTCAACAACTTTTAGTCCCTGACTTGTTTGGAGAGCTCCTTGGTCCTCATGGTGTTGATTGGAGATCTCGTTGGTCTTCATGGTATTGTTTGGAGATCTCCTTGGTCTTCATGGTGTTTGGTTAGTGATGCCTCTTGTTAATGGTGTTGCAGCCTCTGTGGTCTTTCAGAAAAGATAAAGTGTGTATACTGACAGACATGTGACACTTAGATTGCACACAGGTGGTCGTCCTGTCACTAAGCATGGGGCTTATGAAGATAATTGCTTGAACAAGAAATTTTTAGGTGCTCCATAGCGAAAAGGATGAATACATATGTACATGTCAATTTTTTTTCTTACTTCGCTTCACCAACTTAGACTACAAATATGAAATATGGATATGAAATTACTTGTATTGAAAGGTAGTTTCACATCTCAGAGAAACAGAAGAGTTTGCGAATACAAATTGATGGTGACCTTTGACACTCTCAATGCTGGAATGAACCTGTCACACGGATTTATGACGTTTTACATCAATTAAGGAATTTACTCCAAAGACCCTGTGAGAACATCACAAAACATTACCAGACCCCAATCAGAGGGCAATAAAACTTTCACACTCCTTATCTATGAACTGTTCCAATATTTATGCTCATCCCTCTGCCATAATGACTATTCTGCTTCACATCACTTGTCTTATCTATTGCATTGTTTCTGTGCTGTGTTGTGCATAAATATGTGAATCTTCAGATTTTGTATTAGTTTAGCCTGATGAAGTGATGATGAGACCTGAGTAGTCTCGAAAGCTTGCAATTTGTTACCATCTTTTCAGTTAGCCATTAAAAGGTATCAACCACTGAGGACTCTCAACTCTAAATATTTTTCAACTTAGACTAGTTAGTGATGATGCATCACACACAAATCAGATTACAAAAATATTTAAACACCGATTGTAATATAATAAAATAGGTAAAAAGCCAAGAGTGTTGAATACTTTCGCAAGCCACTGTATATAGGTATTTTTAGGGGTAGAATTCTTAAGCATTTGTGACAAAACTAGTACATGAGTTACGGTAGTGGACACCCCCTTTAATAAATGTGATAACGTGATCTTTGTAATGTGGAAGACTCTTATTGATCAGGATTTTAATCTTCATCATCAGGACATTCTTCAACTGGAAGAAGATACAAAATAACGTTATCACAATACAGAATTTTTTCCATTAAATATAGAGGACACAGAAGTGTAAAATATAGACTTTTCTAGGACTTAAAGGGGACCTGTCACTTTCCATAAATATGCATTTTTTTCCCCTGGTGTAAATGCTGCTTTTCTCCTGAATCCGGCATTGATTTTCTTTTCTTCCTGCGCCTCTCCGTTCCTGAGATATGGCCTCCTCTTCCCTGTATATAACTCTAGTCTTTTCAATGGGTGTGGCCCTGAACTCTTCTCTGTGGGCGTCTTTGTGACTACCACGCTCAGTTGGCTTTAAAGATTAGCTTTATATACAAATAAGAGTGTTCCATATCTCGGGAACGGAGAGGCGTAGGAACAAAAGAAAAACATCGCCGGATTCAGGAGAACAGCGGCATTTACACCAGGTAAAAAAAAAAATACATACTTATGATAAGCAATGGGTCTCCTTTAAAGGACCAGATTACTCCAGACAAAGTTGACTATTCAGACCCATGCTTAGTTCCGAGCCTGAGAGAATGAAGCATGACATAGGGGTTTTCAGAACATCAAAGATGACAAGATGATAAATGACTTACGCATGCTGAACATATCTTCCTCTGTGGTTATGGGATGATGATCTGTAGTTGTAGAAGTTACTGAGTATTCTATTGCAAAAAAAACAATAATATATTAGAAGTTCTAAACAGGTAGTGTGTATATAGAGGGTGCTGCGGCAATATTCGCACCCTGGCACCTATGCCACCTAACAAAACACTGGTTTGATAAATGGCACTTGATTGGCGAGGGGCTAGTTCCCTTCATGATTTTTTTTTAAGTCACCCCAAATATATCTCTAGACTAGATTATTACAATATAAATTAGGTATTTGATTTGTAGAAATCCATAGATTGTATACAGTGTAAGATTGTTATATTTCGGTCTTTCAGTACAACTATGAGGTTGGCAAAACTACAACTACTGTGGTATATTGTTTAGTCTTACTCATGGTTTTGCTTCTACATATTTACTCAAGCTTCTCTGTTTTAAGTTTCTGAAGACGGTTTGTTGTTAGACCTAAATGTAGGGCCGGTTCTAGACAAAGTGGGGCCCTGGGCAAAAGTTTAAAGTGCTAATATATTGCATCATCACACAAAAATATTTTGGTTGTATTTTACATGTGCAGAGTTCAGGCCGCTAAACGAGTGTGATTGACAAGTTGTTTGACGCTTATTTCCCGGCTTCTTTACGCCGAATGAGGAACAATGATTGGGACAGAACAATCATTAATAGATCACTCTGTCCCCATACAGTATCATGTTATCAGCAGCACATCTGCAGATTTCACGGGCGATGTGCTGCTGACAACAATTATTTTTGGTTCCGGCATAAGCAATCAAATCACTCAATGAGTAGGCAGCATTTTGCTTGTTTAGTATAATACACCCCATAGTCCTCCATATTGTATAATGCACACCCAATAGTCCCCCATACAGTGTAATGCACAGCCCACAGGCCTCCATGTAGACTAATGCACAGCCCATATCCTCCTTATACTATAATGCATCCCCCATAGTCCTCAATATAGTATCATGCAGCACCCTAAGAGTATAATGCAGCCACCCCATAAAGTATAATGAAGTCACACCATAGAGAATAATGCAGCCCCCCATTGAGTAAAATGCAGCCACCTCACAGAATATACTGCAGCCCTCTCATAGAGTATAATGAAACCCCCCCATGGAGTATAATATATATATATATAATATATATATATATATATATATTATATATATATAATATATACATACAATATTTACCTCTCCCCATTACCAGCTGCTCCGGCTTCATTGCCCCCCACAGCATGGTGTGCAATAAAGTGACATCAATGCGCTATTAGTGGCACGGCACTGGCTGGAGGCACCTGGGGTTGCGGGGGCCCTAGGTAAATGTCATGTTTAGCACTTAGCAAAGTTTTCAGACTGACATAAATTTTTGTTTTTACACTTTGCTGCTTCATTGTTTTAAGATTTTTAGTCAAATGTTTTTTCTGGTTACTGGAGTATAATTATCAGCATTTCATAAGTTTCTAAATTCATCCAGTTTCTGCGAAAACTCAATATTTCCATTCTGGCTCTTATTTTACAAGACTTCTGCCCTTCGCCACTGGCAGCTGCTGGATATCAGTGTCTGGGCCAAATCCTGACTGATGACAACACATTTTTGTTTAATTAGTGCTTGGAGTTTATCAAAATTTTTGTGTTTTTGTACTCCAGCTTTTTGAGAATTGACCCCAGGTTTTCAATGGGATTGAAATCTGAGGAGTTTCCTGACCATGGACCTAAACGTTCAATATTTTCTTCACCTGAGCCACTTATTAGTCACTTTTGCCTTGTGATGTGGACTCTATCATGCTGGAGAAAGCATTGTTCATCTCCCAATTGCTCCTGGGAGAAGTTGATCTTGGAGGAGGTATAGATCCCATTCTATATTCCTGGCAATAATGTTAGGCAAATTTGTGAGTGAGCCCCTTCGATGGATGAAAAACAAACCCAAGTATGAATGGTCTCAGGAGTAGAGTTGAGCGATACTTTCCGATATCCAAAAGTATCGGAATCGGAATGGTATCGCCGATACCCAAAAAATATCGGCGATACCCGATACCGATACCGGAAATACAATGTAAGTCTATGGGAACAAAATATCGGAATTAAAAAAAACCCATTCTTGCCTTGTTGGTTAATTGTACATGAAGGAAAACAACAAAGAGTAATGTAGAATTTATTGGGGAGGTTGAGGAGACATTAAAGGCATAGATGTTTAACACAATGCAATGGAATAGCATTAATATTTCTTTTTTTGAAATACGTTTGGATTGACGAAGAAATTCACAATGTTGTTAACCTTTTTTCTATTTTGTCAAATATGTCTGTTTCACAACTTCCATGCTCTTCACCTTTTTAACTTTTCACACACTTTCTCCTTCATAATCTTCAGCAGCATCATCTTTCTCATCAAATTATTCTTCATCTTCACCTTCTTAATCTTCTAAAACTTCTTGCTATTCATCTTTTTGTTAACATTACTTATATTGTTCTTATTAAACAGTTATTATTCTTCATATTCTACTTCTTCATCTTCTTCCTATTCATCCTTTTCATCATATTCTTATTTGTTGTGACAGACATTCCTGTACTTGTAATCTGTAAAACTCTGAATTTTCATCCTTCCGTTCTTGCTGTCACTAAAGATTTTAATTACAACAGTATTTGTCCGCGTTCAGTTTAGCCTGCAGCAGCATCAGGCATTTTCCAGGGCACCACGAGGAGGAACGGACTCACCCCCATACACTGCTTAGTCTTCTTCTGCTTATAATTTAGAGCATATATTTTGCTCTTCATTTTGGTCTTATACTTAATGTTCTTCTGCTTTTTGATCTTCTGCTTATTGTTCTTCTGTCTCTTGTTCTGTATCTTGTAGTTTGTCTTAACCTTCTTTGTCCTGTTGATGATGGTACAAAAGCCAATGGAAGTAACGAGGACCAGCTGACTGTGCTGGAACCCGGAGGGTCAGCAGAAGGAAAAGAGCCAATGGCACAACCGAGGACCAGCTGACGTTACTGGGACACGGTTACTAAGCAGGAGGTACCTGTGCTCCAAAGCACTACCAAGGACCAGCAGACGTTGCTGGAACTCGGATACCGACATGGAGGCACCTAGGCCAAAGGCACTGTGGAGAACCAGCTGACGGTACTGGAACCCGGATGGGTAGCAGAAGGTACAAGAGCCAATGAAAGTAACGAGGACCAGCTGACTGTGCTGGAACCCGGAGGGTCAGCAGAAGGAAAAGAGCCAATGGCACAACCGAGGACCAGCTGACGTTACTGGGACACGGTTACTAAGCAGGAGGTACCTGTGCTCCAAAGCACTACCAAGGACCAGCAGACGTTGCTGGAACTCGGATACCGACATGGAGGCACCTAGGCCAAAGGCACTGCGGAGAACCAGCTGACGGTACTGGAACCCGGATGGGTAGCAGAAGGTACAAGAGCCAATGAAAGTACGAGGACCAGCTGACTGTTGCTGGAACCGGAGGGTCAGCAGAAGGAAAAGAGCCAATGGCAACAACCGAGGACCACTGCGTTACTGGGACACGGTTACAAAGAGGAGGTACCTGTGCTCAAGCACTACCACAGGACCAGCAGACGTTGCTGGAACTCGATACCGACATGAAGGCACCTAGGCCAAAGGCACTTGCGGAGAACCAGCTGACGGTACTGGAACCCGATGGTAGCAGAAGGTACCCATGGAATTAAAGTGAGGCAGCAGGACTGTTTGCCGTTCACACAGCAGGGGAACAGCTGACATTACTGAACCCCAGTAACACAGGAGCAAGTGTAGACTGTGCTAACAGCACTTCCGAGAAACAACTGGCGGTGTTGTAACCCAGGGATGAGAAGAGAACATGGTGGAGGCAGCGGGACTTTTTGCCGTTCACACAGCAGGGGAACAGCTGACATTACTGAACCCCAGTAACACAGGAGCAAGTGTAGACTGTGCTAACAGCACTTCCGAGAAACAACTGGCGGTGTTGTAACCCAGGGATGAGAAGAGAACATGGTGGAGGCAGCAGGACTTTTTGCCGTTCACACAGCAGGGGAACAGCTGACATTACTGAACCCCAGTAACACAGGAGCAAGTGTAGACTGTGCTAACAGCACTTCCGAGAAACAACTGGCGGTGTTGTAACCCAGGGATGAGAACAGAACATGGTGGAGGCAGCAGGACTTTTTGCAGGTTCACACAGCAGGGGAACAGCTGACATTACTGAACCCCAGTAACACAGGAGCAAGTGTAGACTGTGCTAACAGCACTTCCGAGAAACAACTGGCGGTGTTGTAACCCAGGGATGAGAAGAGAACAGGGTGGAGGCAGCAGGACTGTTTGCCGTTCACACAGCAGGGGAACAGCTGACATTACTGAACCCCAGTAACACGGAGCAAGTGTTAACTGTGCTAACAGCACTTCCGAGAAACAACTGGCGGTGTTGTAACCCAGGGATGAGAAGAGAACATGGTGGAGGCAGCAGGACTTTTTGCCGTTCACACAGCAGGGGAACAGCTGACATTACTGAACCCCAGTAACACGGGAGCAAGTGTTAACTGTGCTAACAGCACTTCTGAGAAACAACTGGCGGTGTTGTAGCCCAGGGATGAGAAGAGAACATGGTGGAGGCAGCAGGACTGTTTGCCGTTCACACAGCAGGGGAACAGCTGACATTACTGAACCCCAGTAACACAGGAGCAAGTGTAGACTGTGCTAACAGCACTTCCGAGAAACAACTGGCGGTGTTGTAACCCAGGGATGAGAACAGAACATGGTGGAGGCAGCAGGACTTTTTGCCGTTCACACAGCAGGGGAACAGCTGACATTACTGAACCCCAGTAACACGGGAGCAAGTGTTAACTGTGCTAACAGCACTTCCGAGAAACAACTGGCGGTGTTGTAACCCAGGGATGAGAACAGAACATGGTGGAGGCAGCAGGACTTTTTGCCGTTCACACAGCAGGGGAACAGCTGACATTACTGAACCCCAGTAACACAGGAGCAAGTGTAGACTGTGCTAACAGCACTTCCGAGAAACAACTGGCGGTGTTGTAACCCAGGGATGAGAAGAGAACAGGGTGGAGGCAGCAGGACTGTTTGCCGTTCACACAGCAGGGGAACAGCTGACATTACTGAACCCCAGTAACACGGGAGCAAGTGTTAACTGTGCTAACAGCACTTCCGAGAAACAACTGGCGGTGTTGTAACCCAGGGATGAGAAGAGAACATGGTGGAGGCAGCAGGACTTTTGCCGTTCACACAGCAGGGGAACAGCTGACATTACTGAACCCCAGTAACACAGGAGCAAGTGTAGACTGTGCTAACAGCACTTCCGAGAAACAACTGGCGGTGTTGTAACCCAGGGATGAGAAGAGAACAGGTGGAGGCAGCAGGACTGTTTGCCGTTCACACAGCAGGGGAACAGCTGCATTACTGAACCCCAGTAACACATCGGAGCAAGTGTTAACTGTGCTAACAGCACTTCCGAGAAACAACTGGCGGTGTTGTAACCCAGGGATGAGAACAGAACATGGTGGAGGCAGCAGGACTTTTTGCCGTTCACACAGCAGGGAACAGCTGACATTACTGAACCCAGTAACACAGGAGCAAGTGTAGACTGTGCTAACAGCACTTCCGAGAAACAACTGGCGGTGTTGTAACCCAGGGATGAGAACAGAACAGGGTGGAGGCAGCAGGACTGTTTGCCGTTCACACAGCAGGGGAACAGCTGACATTACTGAACCCCAGTAACACAGGAGCAAGTGTTAACTGTGCTAACAGCACTTCCGAGAAACAACTGGCGGTGTTGTAGCCCAGGGATGAGAAGAGAACATGGTGGAGGCAGCAGGACTGTTTGCCGTTCACACAGCAGGGGAACAGCTGACATTACTGAACCCCAGTAACACAGGAGCAAGTGTAGACTGTGCTAACAGCACTTCCGAGAAACAACTGGCGGTGTTGTAACCCAGGGATGAGAACAGAACATGGTGGAGGCAGCAGGACTTTTTGCCAGACACACAGCAGGGGAACAGCAGGCGTTACTGAACCCCAGAAACACATCAGCGATTGTTTTCATCTGTGCATCTAACACTTCTGAGCAGCAACTGGCGCTGTTGAAGCCCAGGGTCAAGGAGGGTGTAGGCATAAAATATTGAGTTATTGCCTTGTTACGTGGCCATTGCAAATGTATGTACTTCAAACAAGAATAAATGAAGTTTTACTACGACAATAAAATGATGAATTTCAATTACAAGAATAGAAAAATATTTATACTTGACAGTCCTCTGTGGTTGATAACGTTTAATGGCTAACTGAAAATATGGTAACAAATTCAAAGCTTTCGAGACTACTCAGGTGTCTTCATCAGGCTAAGAGTAAAGCCAAAAATGAAGAATCACATATTTCTACACACAACAGGACACAGGAATAGCTAAGACAAGTGAGGGAGGGACAAGTGAGGGGAGACCGGCAACAAAAAGGAGAACAAGGATGAATTATCAGCGCCACACAATCACAGATAAATTAATGAATTTACCTGTGGCAAAAGACTTTTGTATGCCCGGTCATAGCATGATGGATATGGAATTACTGGTATTAAAATATAACTTCAAATATGAGAAACGTACAAAGGTTTCAGAATATAAGCTCATCATGACCTTTGACACTGTTAGTGATGGAATGAATAGATCACATGGATTTATGTCATTCTATATCAATTAAGGAATCTGCGTCTATGCCCTTCCAGGGTCATGAAAACCCAAAAAAAGACGCCAATGAGAGGGCAATCAAACTTTCTATCCTTATCTAGGAACTGTTCCAATATTTATGTTCATCCCTGTGAGATAATGACAGTTCTGATACACGTCACTTACTTGTCTTACCTATTGCACTATTCCTGTGTCCTGTTGTGTATAGAAATATGTGATGCTTAATTTTTTTATTTAGTCTTTGCCTGATGAAGAGACGTGAGTAGCCTTGAAAGCTTGCAATTTGTTTCCATCTTTTCAGTTATCCATTAAAAGGTATCAACCACTGCTGACTCTGAAGTCTAAATATTTTTCTATCTACTGGCTAACACGGTACAAAGATACACATGTTTTCTAATTTCAAGAAGGAAAAATAAAGAAAATACAAATATAAACGCATATATGACATGCCAAAAATAAATGGAACAACACAACACCCAAAAAATTGGTAACAAAATATAGTGTTGTAAATTTAAGAATAAAAGTCCATTTTTTTTTTTATGAATAATGCTTAAGGAACGCTATGTTAAACCATAACATAGTGAAGACAATGGATTTTGTAATAGTCACTCATCATCATCATCGCAAATTTTATGTGACAGTCACAGACATTTCAATTATTTAAGTTCATAAAATCGTAACTTTCTATAGCATGTATGACATGTCCAGCATGGACTCATCAATGTGATGATTGATGACACAATAATGTACGATAAAAAATAACCATTTAAAAAAACATTAGGCATTGTTTGTCACAATTTAAGTGTGTGCCTGCAAGTGTAGGTGAAACAAAGGCTACGGATAGCAAAGGTATATTCTATGTCTGTATCAGACAGTGGACAGCCTCTGATGGGTAATGCCGATGTTATACTGTACGTCAATAAAGTCTGCGGCTGAAATCATGCATTTTTTGCTTGTAGAGTGTTGAAGAGGGTAAAAGAATGTCTGGTTGCGCAAAGCTTTATCCGTCAACACTACCTTCCTACTGTCACGCGTAGGGTAGGGTAGCGTGTGGCAATTAGCTGACTATAAAATGTGAGGTTAGGCTGCGTTATTGCGCACTAGGGACGCAAAAAAAATACAGCAGTAATAATTTAATGTGTAATACTCCACCTATGACAAACAAAAAAATTACGTTCCCTCTTTAACAATGTACAAGACTAACAAGCCTAATGATTGACGCTGACTTAATTGAGATACAGTATTACATCAACATTGTCCATGAGTAACTATGCACTGTGATACCTATATACCAGTATTAATTTATATCTCTTGTGGTTGTTTCAACAGCACTTGCAGGTATAACTACCTATTGTCAGTATGCATGATGCACTTTCTAGATGTAATAATTTATTATTGGACATTATTACCATGTTTACATGCTGGCCATTTCATATATGGTGTTTGAAGTTACAGTTGGCATCAGTATGTGTATTTTATAATGTCTGTCATAAATAAAACTCGTGATGATGATGATGAGGATTTAATGATTCGTACATCCATTGACTGCATTATCTTACAGGTACAGATAAAGTTCCTTAAAAAGCATTAATTCATAAGTATGAAATGTACTTTTATGCATTAATTTCAAAATGTGAAGAGTAGACTATGTTTTATTTTTTGTTACCATTTCTAATAGACATGTGCAGATATGCGCTGTGATGACAAATTATTATTTGTCCATATTTGTAATAAAAATTTATCATTCTAGGCCTGCAAAACTTCACAATTTCATGTTTTCAGCATAACAAGCAGGGTGACGGCTCTTCCCTATTTGGAGCATGTTGGTCATGTGTTTTTCTGTCCATGTGTCGGGAACAGGAGACTTCTTGCCGTTCACACAGCAGGGGAACAGCTGGCGTTACTGAACCCCACTAACAGTAGAGCTTGTGTTTTGTTCTGTGGACACGACACTTCTGAGCAGCAACTGGCAGTGTTGGAGCCCAGGGAGTAGAGTTCAGGTGGTAGAAAGATGAACATAACAGGAGACATGGATAACGTTGCGAACCAGTTATTTAATCTGAAAACGGACAGACAAATTCTGGCGAGATCCATGCCTTGTTCATTTTCAGAAAAGTAAGCCGGTCTACATTATCGGAGGATAGTCGCATGCGACGGTCTGTTAGTACACCACCTGCAGCACTAAAGACGCGCTCCGATAATACACTGGCAGCAGGGCAAGCCAGCACCTCCAATGCATACTGGCTAAGCTCTGGCCATGTATCCAGCTTAGAGACCCAAAACTTGAATGGGGAAGAGCCATCTGGGAGTACACTGAGAGGCAAAGCCAAGTAGTCTGTCACCATCTGACGAATACGTTGCCTCCCGCTGACTGGAGCCCTCTCGGATGGTGTAGACATTTGTGGCGCTGCCACAAAACTTTGCCACATTTTTAACATACTGGTCTTTCCCTGTGCAGAGGCACTGCGTGTGCTCCCTCTTGTTGCAGAGCTCTCTACACTGCCTCGACGCACAGAGCTGCTTTGTAAAGCAGTAGCAGCAGCAGTGCTCTCGGCAGTAAGGTAGAACATTAGGGATTGCACCAGTGTGTCTTGGTACTCCCGCATTTTACGCTCCCGGTTCAACGGTGTGATGAGGCTTTTGACGTTGTCCCGGTAGCGAGGGTCTAGGAGGGTGTACACCCAATAATCAGACGTCGTGAGAATGTGGGCGATGCGGCGGTCGTTTCTTAGGCACTGCAGCATGAAATCAACCATGTGCTGCAGACTCCCAACTGGCAAAGAAACGCTGTCCTCTGCAAGAGGCGTCATCTCTGCCTGCTCTGCATCACCCCACCCTCGCTCTACATACTGACTAGAGCGTTGTGTACCTCCCTCTGGAGCGATGTCTTCCTCCTCCATTGACTCCTCCTCCTCATCCTCCTCACAAAGTGAGCCCTGCCCAGCCCTTTGTGAGGAACCACGTTGCGCTGACTTTCCAGAAGGTGATGGAATTTGTGACTCCTCATCCTCCACCTCTTCCAAAACCTCATCCCTTATTGCTTGCAGTGTTTTTTGAAGCAGGCAGATAAGGGGGACAGTCAGGCTGACTAGTGCATCATCTGCACTCGCCATCCGCGTTGACTCATCAAACGCACGCAAAACGTGGCACATATCCTTCATAGTGGCCCACTCATTAATGGTGAAGTGTGGACGGCGCAAATTGCGTGTTGATTGCGCCTGATGCAGCTGATACTCCATTACTGCTGGCTGCTGCTCACACAACCGCTCCAACATATGTAACGTTGAATTCCACCTGGTGGATACGTCACATATGATGCGATGTTCAGGAAGGCGCAATCTGCGTTGCAGAGCTGCAATGCGCGATCTGGCCATGCTGGAACGTCACAAGTGAACGCACTCTAGGCGGACCTTGTGCAGCAGTGCATCAAGATCCGGATAGTCCCTCAAAAAACTCTGCACGACCAAGTTGAGCACATGTGCCAGACATGGTATGTGAGTGAGTTTGCCAAGGCCCAGAGCTGCCACCAGATTTCGGCCATTGTCACACACTACCAAGCCTGGCTGGAGATTCGCTGGCAAAAACCACACGTCGCTCTCCTGCTTGATGGCATTCCAGACCTCCTGCGCTGTGTGGCTTCGATTCCCCATGGGAATTAATTTCAGAACGGCCTGTTGCCGTTTGGCCACGGCTGTGCTCATATCGGTCGCATCAGGTAAGCGTCCACGGGTCCATGTGGAGGTAGACCGTGACGGCTCCTGCAGCGATGATTCTGAGGAACTGGAGTAGGAGGAGGAGTCAATGTGGACAGACTTGATTCCGGCAATCCTTGGAGTTGGCAGAACACGTACAGCGCCACTCGCAAGATCTGTACCCGGCTCCACAACATTCACCCAATGGGCAGTGAGTGAAAGGTATCGTCCCTGGCCATGGGTACTGGTCCACGCATCGGTGGTCAGGTGGACCTTGCTACTGACGGCGTTTAGTAGCGCATGTTTAATTTTTGCCTCAACATGCTTTGCAGACCAGGGACGGCTTGCCTGCTGAAATAAAATCGGCTGGGCACATTGTATTGTGGGACTGCCAATGCCATTAATTCACGGAAACTGTCAGTCTCCACCAGCCTGAATGACAGCATTTCAAGGGACAGGAGTTTTGCAATGCCAGCATTCAGAGCCTGTGCTCGTGGATGGTTTGCCGAGTATGGCCGTCTTTTATCCCATGCCTGTGCTACCGATGGCTGTTTTGTGGCCTGGGTGTGTGAGGATGACAGGGAACTTGCAGCTGTGGGTGGAATAACACTGTGTCTCTGGACAACAGTGACAGAGGTTCTTCCATGGCGATCCTTTGAGGAAGCCGAACCAGCTGTGTGTGAACTGGAGGAAGAGGCTCCAACACGAGCTGAAGATGTAGGTGCTGCTGTAGGTTGGCCTACATCTCCAGTGTGTCTTTGTAACTCAACAAAGTGCTTTGACCGCACATGTTTCCACATATTTGTTGTATTAAGGTTACTGACACTTTTACCTCTTTTAATTTTTTGATTACACAGCTTGCATTTGACATAGCAAATATCATCTGCAACTGTATCAAAAAAGGACCACGCAGAGCAAGTCCTGGGAGCGCCCGGTTTGGCTGTTGGAAGAGAACTGCTCCGAACGGGTGCCAAACTGGAGGCTACAGGCAAGCGAGTCTGCAGCCTACCTCTCCCTACTGTTTGGACCGTTGGGGCAATCTCTTCCTCAGAGCTGCTCCCACCACCTTCCTGTTCCTCACGCCATGTTGGGTCTTGGACCTCATCATCTCCACCACTACCCTCTTCCAACACCTGCTGTTGTTGGGTGGTCTGGCCAGCACCATGCTCAACAGAAACTGGCAACTGAGTCTCATCATCATCAGATGCGTTCTGCGGTGTGCTGACCATCGGCACTGGCTCACCCGCCTCTTCAGATTCAGAGAGACACAGCTGTTGCGCATCACTGCATACTGCCTCTTCTTCACATTCCAGAATGCTGCTTGGCTGGGCCCCTGTTTGCAAGCCAACAGATTCTGAGAACAGAAGCAGAGACTCAGCTGGCTCCTGTACAGAGCTCTCTGACTGCCTGGGCAATTTGGCAGGCGGTGAAGAGACTGATGGTTGTTCAACAGTGCTGTGGTCCTGAGAGGAGGTGGAAGCTATTGAAGTGATGCATTGGCTGCCATCCAACCAACAACGGCTTCAATTTGTTCTTCACGCAGCAGGGGGGTACGCTGAGCTCCTACAAAAGTGCGCATAAAGGAACGCTCACGGGGAAAACTGGTGGATGCTGTGTCACTGGGTGCGGCAGCAGCCACAGAATCCCCACGTCCTCTCCCTGCTGCAAATCCACGGCCACGACCACGACCACTGAGGCAGTGCCCTTACTCACTGATTCTCATCTTGGTAGATTGATAAAAAAGTCAGAAATATAAAGCTAAGTGATTATTCCTCACAGACTACAGTGAACCTGCAGACAACTGTTCAGTATCTGTGAAAGGCCCCTTTGTGTACTTCTATAGTGTTTGCAACCAATGTATTGTATACGGATGGAAGCGCGTCACACTAATAGATTAGATTTTTTTCCACTAAAATGGAGCAGCACCAATTAGAGAAAAATGTGAAGAAAGAGGCAGTGACACACGCTCAGCAGACTACAACCGGCAGTGGTTGAAGAACAAACTGGAGCGTAATCTGCACTCACAAAATGAAAAGCTCACAGACTACAGTGAACACTGAAACACAACTGTTCAGTAGCTGTTAAAGGCCCCTTTGTCTACTTCTATAGTGTTTGCAACCAATGTATTGTATACGGATGGAAGCGCGTCACACTAATAGATTAGATTTTTTTCCACTAAAATGGAGCAGCACCAATTAGAGAAAAATGTGAAGGATGAGGCAGTGACACACGCTCAGCAGACTACAACCGGCAGTGGTTGAAGAACAAACTGGAGCGTAATCTGCACTCACAAAATGAAAAGCTCACAGACTACAGTGAACACTGAAACACAACTGTTCAGTAGCTGTTAAAGGCCCCTTTGTCTACTTCTATAGTGTTTGCAACCAATGTATTGTATACGGATGGAAGCGCGTCACACTAATAGATTAGATTTTTTTCCACTAAAATGGAGCAGCACCAATTAGAGAAAAATGTGAAGGATGAGGCAGTGACACACGCTCAGCAGACTACAACCGGCAGTGGTTGAAGAACAAACTGGAGAGTAATCTGCACTCACAAAATGAAAAGCTCACAGACTACAGTGAACACTGAAACACAACTGTTCAGTAGCTGTTAAAGGCCCCTTTGTCTACTTCTATAGTGTTTGCAACCAATGTATTGTATACGGATGGAAGCGCGTCACACTAATAGATTAGATTTTTTTCCACTAAAATGGAGCAGCACCAATTAGAGAAAAATGTGAAGGGTGAGGCAGTGACACACGCTCAGCAGACTACAACCGGCAGTGGTTGAAGAACAAACTGGAGCGTAATCTGCACTCACAAAAATGAAAAGCTCACAGACTACAGTGAACACTGAAACACAACTGTTCAGTAGCTGTTAAAGGCCCCTTTGTCTACTTCTATAGTGTTTGCAACCAATGTATTGTATACGGATGGAAGCGCGTCACACTAATAGATTAGATTTTTTTCCACTAAAATGGAGCAGCACCAATTAGAGAAAAATGTGAAGGATGAGGCAGTGACACACGCTCAGCAGACTACAACCGGCAGTGGTTGAAGAACAAACTGGAGCGTAATCTGCACTCAAAAAATGAAAAGCTCACAGACTACAGTGAACACTGAAACACAACTGTTCAGTAGCTGTTAAAGGCCCCTTTGTCTACTTCTATAGTGTTTGCAACCAATGTATTGTATACGGATGGAAGCGCGTCACACTAATAGATTAGATTTTTTTCCACTAAAATGGAGCAGCACCAATTAGAGAAAAATGTGAAGGATGAGGCAGTGACACACGCTCAGCAGACTACAACCGGCAGTGGTTGAAGAACAAACTGGAGCGTAATCTGCACTCACAAAATGAAAAGCTCACAGACTACAGTGAACACTGAAACACAACTGTTCAGTAGCTGTTAAAGGCCCCTTTGTCTACTTCTATAGTGTTTGCAACCAATGTATTGTATACGGATGGAAGCGCGTCACACTAATAGATTAGATTTTTTTCCACTAAAATGGAGCAGCACCAATTAGAGAAAAATGTGAAGAATGAGGCAGTGACACACGCTCAGCAGACTACAACCGGCAGTGGTTGAAGAACTAACTGGAGCGTAATCTGCACTCACAAAATGAAAAGCTCACAGACTACAGTAAACCCTGCAGACAACTGTTCAGTAGCTGTGAAAGGCTCCTTTCTGTACTTCTATAGTGTTTGCAACCAATGTATTGTATACGGATGGAAGCACGTCACACTAATAGATTTGATTTTTTTCTAATATAATGGAGCTGCACCAATTCCACTAAATAAAATAAAAAAAAAAAAGAGTCAGTGACACGTGCAGATGCCTACAAACAGCGGTGGATGCAGAGCAAACTGCAGCGTCACCTGCACTGTCACACACACACCTTGCACAGAGCTGTTAAAACAACACTGGCAAAATGAAGCTTTACACAGCGGTTGGTAAACTAGCCTGCCTAAAGCACAGTAGTACACAAAATCGCAATATCTAACTGTCCCTCAGAGTGAGCAGAGTAGCGTTCTGTCCCTAACTGAGTTCACAGCACAGTGACGCTAAAATGGCTGCGGCGCCTTTTATAGTGCATTCTGACATCATTTCAGCAGCCAATCACAGCCATGCCATTAGTTAAGATGACCGCAGCATTACAGGATGTGCCCACACTTCATAAGATTCATCATTGGCTGACTAACATCACATTGCCTCTCAAAGAATTATGGGAACTTCCGATTCCGGTATACGATATTGAAAAAGTATCGGAATTAAGTATCGGAATTCCGATAACGCGAATATCGGCCGATACCCGATACTTGCGGTATCGGAATGCTCAACACTACTCAGGAGGCTTTACTGTTGGCATGGCACAGGACTCATGGTAGTGCTCACTGCATCTTCTACACTGAATCAATCTTCCAGATGTCCCAAACACTGTCAAGGGGTCTTCATCAGAGAAGTCACTTTTTAGGAAGTGCAGCGACTGGACTGCAGAGAATAAGGGTAGTTATTTTCTCGCATGAAGGCACTTTCTCTTGGACCCTTTTTGTTCTCGTAGGAGACTTCCAATTGACCAACTCAAATTTTTTTCCCCTAAGGTCATAAATACTGTAGAGATGTGTAATATCTTACCTCCTTGTATCTTCACCTCCTGATTTTTCTTCTGACCATTGTTTGGTCCGGGTATCTCTACGTGGCAGCAGTACGTTCCTTCATCTTCTTTAATGACCCCAATGATGGTCAGGGATACGTCCCCCTTAGCTATGTTCCCCAATAACTGGTATCGGTCAGATTTCCTTACAATGACATTTCGACCATCTGTTTTGATGACGTCATTATTACAACCAGAATTTGGACAGTCCCACGTCCCCAGCACATGGCATATGCATTGTCTTCAAAGGTGTACTTGCAGGGTAGGTTTAATATGTCATCACTGATCCTTTCACAATTTCAGCTGGTGCTGACAAAGCTGTGGGGAACAAAAATGAGATTTTGAGAATAAGGCCGGCGTCACACTCAGCGTAGAAAAAAACGGACCGTATTGTATGGCCGTATTACGCAGAAATATTGCCGGCACATTTATCCGTATTTCATCCATTGTCATGGTGTGGCTGCGTATTTTGCGCATGTAAGCATCCGTATGCAATCCGTATGGCATCCGTACGGCGAGATTTTCTCGCCGGCTTGCAAAACCGACATATAATGGATCCCAATGACCGTTTTTACATCACAATAGAAAGAATAGATATATACACATAGAATATATATATATATACATGTCATTGTGACATATATATATATATATTTATAGTTCATGCACTTCTACATAGTATAATAGCCGCTAATTCAATTACAGGCTTTTGTGAAATTACAGAACCCGACATGAAATGACACATGGTTTACATACAGTTAACTATGTAATTTTATGTAGTTTGATATATGGTTCTCACTAACCATTAAATGAGTGTATGTGTGCAAAATTTCATACATATAGGGGTTAATTAAATGTGTAAATTCGTTGAAAAAAAATGTGTGGGCTCCCGCTGTATTTTCTCCACCAGACAGGCAAAGCCAGCGAGTGGGGGCAGATAATAATAGCCTAGGGAGGGTGCATTTATTTTGTGCCCCCCCTGGCTACTAACATCTGCCCCCAGCCACCCCAGAAAAGGCAAATCTATAATTAGATGCGCCCTTTCTGGCACTTAGCCCGTCTATTCCCATTGACCTGTAGCGGTGGCTAATGGGTTAATAATGGGTTAAAGCCACCTTGCTATTGGAAGGTGACTTTAAGCCAGGTTAATAATTGAGAGCTGTCAATTAGACAACTATCAATTATTAATCCTATTGTATGAAATTTAAAAAAAAAACACGCACACATTAATTAAAAATCATTTTAATGAAATAAACACACAGTTTTTGACCATCTTTTATTTTACTCGTACTCCATACGATTCCCTTGTTCTCCTGTAATAAAAAAAAATAATAAAACAACATTATTCTTACCTATCCGGCGCTCAGTCACGTCCAACGCTGTAATCCTTCACAAAGGGTTAACATGTTTACTGCGGGGACCGGAGCTAATGCTGCAGCCTCGATGTAAACCCCCGAATGAATGAGTTCCTCTCCCGGCTGACAGAAGTGATTAGCTGGAAAGCTTAATTGATTGTTTCCCAGGCTAATCAGTTCAGTTCAGGTCAGCCGGGGACACCGCACAGCATCAGTGACGTCAGAGTGACTGATAGATATAGATTTGCCTTTTCTGGAGTGGCTGGGGGCAGATGTTAGTAGCCGGGGGGGGGGGCACAAAATAAATGCACCCTCCCTAGGCTATTATTATCTGCCCCCACTTGCTGGCTTTCCCTGTCTGGTGGAGAAAATACAGCGGGAGCCCATGCATTTTTTTTCAAAGAATTTACACATTTAATTAACCCCTACATGTATGAAATTTTGCACACATAAACTCATGTAATTTTTAGTGAAAACCATATCTCAAACTACATGATATGACATGGTTAACTGTACGTAAACCATGTGTCATTTCATGTCGGGTTCTGTAATTTCACAAAAGCCGGTAATTGAATTAGCAGCTATTATACTATGTAGAAGTGTATGCACTATAAATATATATATGTCACAATGACATGTATATTATATATATATATATATATATATATATATATATATATTGTGAGACAGTGAGAGTATGTGTATTGAATGGGGTGTATATTTCACCTAGCTACTTTACTGACTGGTATAAGGGAGGTGTGTGGCTTTGTAGACCTAGTGGTAGAGAAAGGTCACTACACCTTACATTCAGTACACACTTGCAGCTCAGGCCTGAAATCACTCAGGTGTTAATTAGGAGACCAGAAGTAGGTGTGTTGAAACACAGTCAGAGGGCTGGCTTAGTCTGGACACAGGAAGGGGTCCAGGCACAAGAAGCAGTCTCCAGGAGTGGGAGCACGCTTAATCTGGACAAGGGGTCCAGGTACAGAAGGTGTCTCCAGGAGTGTGAGCTATCTCAGTCTGGGTGCAGGAAGTACCCGGACACAGGAGTAGTCGCAGTGAGAATCCGTGCGAATAGCGGCTGAATAGGAGTGGATCTCTCTCAAGTCTGGACATTGAAGGTGCCTTCAGACACAAGGAGGAGTATCTGTGAAACTCCATTCTGGTAACATATATCATATGTGTTGTTTTGGGTCAGGCTGGTAGAGCCAGGACCCGGATAGACAGGGCAATCTGTAATGTGTAATTAGTGGCTAGACAAGCCTAGGTTTTCTGTTTATGCTTTATTTTTATCTGTTTGCTGTGGACTTTAATAAAGCTGGTTGCGGCCAGTTTTCACCAGAACTGCTGTCTGAATGAACTGTTTTCGTGTCACTCTGTCTACCCAGACAGCGATCCTAGAGCTATATCCCCTGGAAATGTTACAATTGGCGGAGAATGCTGGGGCAGCGCAGGGCCTGGTACAGTTAGTGCTGGAGTGTGCATGCAGCACGGGGGCTTAGAGACAGCAATAAAGGTGAAGTCTGTTGAAATAGCAGCAGAGAAAAAAAAAAAAAAGTGTGTCAAGAGAAACGTCTGATTGGAGCAGTCTTGGAGAGACAGTGGCCCTGATAGGGTCTGCAGAGAGAAAATGTATGCACAGCAAAGCTGAACTTGTTGTGAAAATAACTGTGGAATGTGCAGCAGCAAAAGAAAAGTCTGTGGAGCAGTCTTAAAGAGACAGTAGCCCTAATAGACTTTGCAAAGAAAAAAAAAAAAAAGTGTCTGCACAGCAGAGCTGAATTTTTCTATGGAAAAGACTGTAGAGTGTGTATGTCTTGAGTGAAGACTGCCGTTGTTAAGACAGAGAAGTCTGACAGCATGGATGACAGCATGGAGGCGCTGTTTGAACAAATGGCGCAAGTTAATGTGCAACATAAGACTGCCGTGGTTGAGACAGATAAGTCCGGCAGTATGGAGGAGCTCATTGAGTACCTGGCCCAGGCCCAGCGAAGCATGGGAGCAAGCAGCGCCTGCAGCACCAGCAGCGCATGCAGCAGGCCCAGCAGCAATTCCTGCAGCAGCAGCAGGAGAATAACCGGTTGTTTTTTGAGCAGGTTGCAGCACAACAAAAGACTTGTGGCGCATCGTCCCAAAGTAATGTTGCAAAGTCACCTGCATTGTCCACTGTAAAGAAGGCGGTAAGACGGTCCCTGAAAAAGATGACACCTCGTGATGATGTGGAGGTATATCTCACTAGGTTTGAGAGATTGGCAGAGGAGAATCTGCCCCTATCTGAATGGGCCATGATGGTCGCACCCTATCTGATTGGAGAGCCCCAAAGGGCATATGCTGACCTGAGCGAGCAGGACAGCCAAGATTATGGCAAGCTGAAAGCGGAGATTCTTACCCGGCTGGGTGTTACGGTGACAGCCCGTGCCAGGGGAGTTCATGACTGGAGATGCAGTTGGGAGTCTGCAGTCAACAAACATGATTATGGAGTTGAAAAGGTGATAGTGAACCGCTACACCCGAGCATGTCCTCCTGAGGTACAGCCGTCTGAGAGGTCGTCACTTCAGAGTTCCCGGACGCTGAACTCTCGCGGTAAGAGCGTTCCAGCTGTTGGGGACATGGGGTATGCTGATAAGCGGGTTCAGGCCCGAGGGGACATGTGGGTGGGAGAGTGTGATGGACAGTGTTGGAGCTGGCGTGAAATTGCAGCCAACTGTCCAATAGAGGGGGAGCCTATGTGTTATGATGTTGGCAGATCCCTCTCTCTCTGCGCAGAACCTGTGTGTGTGTCCACCTCAGCCGAAGAGACTGGACCACAGGGGTCCCCGGTGGTTGTAAATGACTGCCCAGCACAGGCCCTCTTGGACTCAGAGAGTCCAGTGACTTCCGTATGTGACAGCCTGATTGATAGGGACTTCATCCCTGATAAACACCTGAGTGTGGTGTGCATCCATGGAGACACCAAAGTCTACCCAGAGACTGCCGTGGACTTGGTTCCCAAACTCGGGGAGGTTTCATGTGAAGTGGGGTAGTGAAGACCCTGGTGCACCCCGTTATATTGGGTAATGACTTTCCCCGATCTAAGGGTCTCTGGGAAAAAAATGTTTCTGACGGACAGTGTGATGAAGCTCCTATTGAGGGTGCGCA
The DNA here is from genome assembly GCA_033576555.1 of Oophaga sylvatica. Lineage (NCBI taxonomy): Eukaryota > Metazoa > Chordata > Amphibia > Anura > Dendrobatidae > Oophaga > Oophaga sylvatica. The sequence continues at coordinate 12,963,632 of JARQOD010000004.1, forward strand.
GTCCCGAGGGGCGGAACACAATGCTAGTGGGCCGTTAAACTTATGTGATAATGATAATGATGATGATGATCATGATAATGATGATGACCATGATAATGATGCTGATGCTGATAATGATAGTGATGATGATCATGATAGTGATGATGATACTGATCATAGTCATGATAATGATATTGATAATAATGATGACTGTGATAGTGATGAAATTCCTTTGCAGGTGATGTTGGGAGACGAGGATGGTGGTTCTCGGGAACCGAGTGTCCCTGACTTACCTGTGTCCTGTGACAATTTTGAGAGTGAGCAGTGGCGAGACCCCACTCTTAAAATGGCCCAGGAAAATATAAATGTTCTAAATGAGGTTTCCCAAGAGCCTGGCTCTGAGGAGAGGTTTCCTCATGCTGCCATGAACAATAACCTATTGTATAGGGACACAGAAGTCCAGGGAGAGTTCGTGGGTCAGCTCCTAGTACCTGAGCTATATGGAAGTATAGTGCTGGGGTTGTCACATAGTCACATACTTGAGGGACCAGATGGTAAAGTTAATGTTGTGGATGACATGTTAACTAAGGTTCCAGATCAGGATGTGAATGAAAATGAATTGTATAACCCTGACAGTGAGCAGGATGTGAATGAAAATGGATTGTATAACCCTGACAGTGAGCAGGATGTGAATGAAAAAGAAGTGTATAGCCCTGACAGTGAGCCAGATGTGGCTGAGAAAAAGGGGTCAGACAGGGATAGTGATAGTGATAGTGAATCATCTGATGACCATAAAGCAACCAGTGCAAGTGAGGAAGGCATGGTAGCAGAGGAGGTTGAGAGTCCTGAGAAGAAGGCTGATGCTGACCTTACAGCCGGACAGAGGATGGCATCTGAAGGTGTTTTGCAGTTGGCCGGTTCCCTGGCGAAGACTAAGGTGAAAGGAGAGCTGAGCTTTAAAGGCAGGACTCTGAAACTGATCACAGCACAAGTGGATGCTGTTGTAGATGAGAAGTTATCAAGGTATGGTATGGAGCTGCATCATGCCCAGGACTCTGAAGGTAATGCTGCAGAAGTGGAAAAAGCCATGGAAGTGGTGGTCACCAAGCCAGATGCCTCATCAGAAGCTGAGGTTTCAAGTGAAGCTGTGAGGAACAAGACTGAAGATATGGGGACTGACTCTGTCCAGGAATCTGTTTCTGCCGAAGACAGCGGCGTGGACGGGTTACGGTCCGGATCAGTAGCTGGCGTTGGTGAGCTCGGGCGCACTTTCGTGGAGTCCTATCGGAGCCACGTCCCAATAAATGGGAGGAGCGGTGTGTCCCTCCGTTGCCGCTGCAGACACACGGGAGCTCAGACGGGATGCAGAACGTGGTGGAAGAGAAGAATCCGGCGGGTTCTGAATATACAGATGCAGCTATCAAGGAGAACTTGAAAGCTGGAATAAATGGAGATATTGGAGACCATAATGATGTGAATGAAGAAGTAGAATGTAAGACTGACGGTGGGGCTTCTGAGCATGTCCTACCAGAAGAGCCTGAAGAAGGGGCTGAGGACATGAAGGACGTCCAACGGGTACAAGATGAATTGATTGCTTCTCGGAGAAAACTCCAAACTGTGATGAAGGAGCGTGATGAGAGCCATGAGCATCTTCTGGAGAAGCTCAATGAAGTAAAGAAGGTTCAAGGGGAACTGGAGAAAAGTGAAAAACCCCCTATACCTTCTGTGATAGTTGGTGACACATGGTCAGTGCACCAGGAACAGGAGGTACGTGAGTTTCTGAGGAAGAGTCAGCAGAAGTGTTCTGATGTGCCGGGTCGTACTTCTCTGGCCAGGCACTATATCGAAACTGAGCCCGGCCCTAAGGTCAAGATGAAACCGTGCAGGATACCCGAGGCCCGCAGAGAGCATAGGCCTGGGAGGGTACAGGGTAGTACGGATGTTTCAGACGAAGAGAAAGCTGATGTTGGCTATGACTCAGGTGAAGATACAAATGACAGTGGTGAAGATGAAGCTGATGAGGGCCATGACTGGTCCAGAGTTCACTGTCTCTGTTGGATTGTTAACCAGCCCTCCGGTCTGGATGACCAGCCCTCCGGTCTGGAGAAGAGGGGGGGGATATGTGAGACAGTGAGAGTATGTGTATTGAATGGGGTGTATATTTCACCTAGCTACTTTACTGACTGGTATAAGGGAGGTGTGTGGCTTTGTAGACCTAGTGGTAGAGAAAGGTCACTACACCTTACATTCAGTACACACTTGCAGCTCAGGCCTGAAATCACTCAGGTGTTAATTAGGAGACCAGAAGTAGGTGTGTTGAAACACAGTCAGAGGGCTGGCTTAGTCTGGACACAGGAAGGGGTCCAGGCACAAGAAGCAGTCTCCAGGAGTGGGAGCACGCTTAATCTGGACAAGGGGTCCAGGTACAGAAGGTGTCTCCAGGAGTGTGAGCTATCTCAGTCTGGGTGCAGGAAGTACCCCGGACACAGGAGTAGTCGCAGTGAGAATCCGTGCGAATAGCGGCTGAATAGGAGTGGATCTCTCTCAAGTCTGGACATTGAAGGTGCCTTCAGACACAAGGAGGAGTATCTGTGAAACTCCATTCTGGTAACATATATCATATGTGTTGTTTTGGGTCAGGCTGGTAGAGCCGGGACCCGGATAGACAGGGCAATCTGTAATGTGTAATTAGTGGCTAGACAAGCCTAGGTTTTCTGTTTATGCTTTATTTTTATCTGTTTGCTGTGGACTTTAATAAAGCTGGTTGCGGCCAGTTTTCACCAGAACTGCTGTCTGAATGAACTGTTTTCGTGTCACTCTGTCTACCCAGACAGCGATCCTAGAGCTATATCCCCTGGAAATGTTACAATATATATATATATATATATATATATATATATATATATGCATTCTATGTGTATATATCTATTCTTTCTATTCTTTATTAAACCTGTCAGTGTGATTTTACAGTATAGCCGGGGATGAATTGCCGGTTTTTCTAAAGGACACCAGTGCGTATTTCTCGCAAGTCACACATCTGTTCCGTGTGTAATCCGTTGTTTTCTCGCACCCATAGACTTTCATTGGCGTACAACGGGCGTAATACGCTGACAATCGCAGCATGCTGCGGGTGTCTCGAACCGTAACATACGGGCGAGAAAAATACGCATGATCAGAGCTGCCCCATAGACAAATATTGGTCCGAGTGTAATGCGTGGTTTTCACGCCTCTCACTCGTCCATATTCCTCCTTAGTGTGACGCCGGCCTAAATGTCAATATACATCGAGAAGTTTAGAAATTAAGGAAATTCGTCACATTTTACGAGGCTGGGAAGACAAGCCTTGCCTCTTCTGCACTTTCTCCTATACAATCTATGGAACAACTACAAGAACATGGCTTCCACGATGGAAATTACTTTATTAAGGAGCTTTGCACATCTTCTCAAAAATTGTCAATGATAATCCAGTGATCCTATAACCTCATACGATGGTAGAAGTCTTTAAAATGTTTAAAGGGCAAATGATGGCATTTTAACACTCAACACACAAGTAATCACATGCTGCTAAAAGTTTGATAAATGGTATGTGATATAAAATTTTTAAAAAAGTAAAACAATAAAAAACATCCAAAAATCCACAATAAATGGCTTAACCCACCTGTGATGGACACGACAAGGCAAATAATCCATCCTGAGCACACATCCATTTTGTGCAGTCAACGGGAAGATGGAGATCAGAAAAACTCTGAGCTTAATGTGGGAAAATATAACTATATACATAGAGAAGGGGAAGTTACAGATAAAATCTTTGTGGTAGTGAAATATTGCTGCAACCTTTGTTTTTTAGAACCAGTTCAAATATAATTTGTATAAAATTGGAATGAGGTTGCAAGAACATACGGTTTTGTTTTAATATCCCCTTTCCACAATTGAAATTAACTGCATTTTAACATAGGTGCACCTCCTTTCTAAATATTATCATCCCTTGTTCCTCCTTTTCATGGTGTTGTGGCTGTTGTGTGCCTTGATTAATTTGCAAAAGAAGAATACATTAATAATTATTTACACATGTACTGAGTTGCATGCTATATTATTATACCACAACATGTAGCTTAAACACCACAGATAAAGCACAAGATGAATTATGACTTTCACCCTCATGTACTAGGGGAGCTAATACTGTTTAAGTTGATTGCATATATGCAATGTTGGTTAACTGATACTATTGGTTATAACATATCAATTAGTAAAAAAATAAAAATAAAAACTTACAAGTCACTTTGATGTCAGGAGGAAAATGCACTTTCACCCTTGTGTACTAGGTGAGCTAAGTTCAGTTTTTTTTTTTGTTTAGTTCCTAGCACAAAATGAGGCCCAAGTGCAGGGAAAAAAACTGGTGAAGGATGAGACATAGACTATTAAAGTTTGGGAACAATTGCTGGGTCAATATATACCCAAAGTAAAAGAAAGTGTTACCTGTAACTAATGAAAGACAGACTTTCCTGAAGCGGAAGGCCCACATACACATTAGACTAATGTCGGCTGAACCCTTCCATATCAATGGGTTCGGACAATGGTTCAATGTGTATGGGATGCCGGCCTACTGATGGTTGGGAGAGAAGTCAATCGCACTTGTCCGTTTTCAGACTGCAGATTGCATTGTTCTCCCTGAGATAAGCCTCCAGCCTACATGTTAGTCACCTGTTTTCTCATAAAGAACGCAAGAGTGCTCGGCAGAGTAGGCGCTCCTGTGTATGGGATAGTTGGCTGAGATGGCTGTTGGCCAAACATTCGGCTGAAATATTGTTCAGCCGACAGTCATTTAATGTGTGTGGCCTTAGTATAAGGCTAGATGCTCAGAATTGGGGCTCTCAGATGCTCAAAAGATAAATAATCATTGCCTTCAACTCAATCAACAATGGAGTCTTTGTGAACTTGAATATAAACATTTTTAGAGACTGAGGGGCTAAATATTGTTAGGGGCTAAATATTGTGCCTGTGTAACGCCTGCTTCTCTGCACCCTCTTACCTGTCAGAGACACCGACGCTCTCACCACCACGGCCCCGGACCTCCCTCTCCTTCTACTGCTGCCTCTGCAATCTGCCTCCCCAAGCAGAGACGCAATATATACTCACTGCTGCAGTTCCGCGCCTCGTCCTTATCCTCCTGCAGCTGCCTGTGGTCCGCGCACGGCCCGCAGATCCCTGGGCACTGTGCTCAGTCCTAAAGTATCACCAGCCAATGGCTGGGGAACACTTATTTAAGGCAACTCCACCAGGCTGGAGGTACCTGTGCAACGTTGTAAGTTTGTTCTTAACACTCTTGTTATTTCTCAGGTCCCAGTGCTCGTATTCCTGTACGCTAGCCTGTCTATCAGCCGTGCCCACCTGCCTGTCAGCCATACCAATCTGCCTATCAGCCATGCCAGTCTGCCTATCAGCCATGCCAGTCTGCCTATCAGCCATGCCAGCCTGCTTGTCTATCAGGTGTGTTAGCCTGCCTGTCTATCTGCCGTGTCCGTCTGTGCTTCACAAGTCTACCATCTCTGACCATTCCTGACTCCTGTCCCTTGGGGGTCAGCTGCCATCTACTGTACCCATGGTCAGTCCTGGAGTAGCACTTGGTTCCTCGTTCCTTGTTTCTCCTCGGATCGCGGTATCGTCAGCCACCGTGCATCCAAAGTTGAACTCTTTGAGACATCTAGTCACGCCCTTCCAGACATTCCTTGGATCACGGCACAGTGGTTCCTGTCTTCAGAACCCAACCGCACAGCTCTAGGTTGGCCCGTGGATCGGGTATGCAACTTATCATATCTGTATGTATTTGGTTTCAAGATACTTCCTGTTACATTACATCAAGTGTCATTATCTGTCTGTTGTATCTATTTGGGGGTGTTTACTGCTGCCGGTAAGATGCAGTCATCTATTGAACTCAATCCTGTTGTTCACCAATTTTTGACTGCCCTTAGAATTTGTCCTATGACCTTACAGTTGTCTGCAAGGAATCCGGTTAGACAAGGATCTAAATTTTGAACCAAACCTAATTCTAAGGATTTGTCCACTCCATGGTGTCAAGAAGTCAAGGGTAACACCCTACCACTCAGAACAATGGGGTCTGCGGCTGGTTAATCAGGATACCATGTCAGCAAATCCTTGATAAAGAGAGGCGAGGCTTTTGCAGTATCTGACATTTGCCTACTCTTCCAGAAGTTTTGGATTTGCCAAGTCTTCTAGGTGTCCGGGAGGTCTTTCTTTTTCTGGGTGCCTCCTAGACGTTTCAAGAGAGTTGTCAAGTATGGCAATGCTTTAGGGCATGGTACCTCTTTATAATGTGGACTTTTACTAAGATTGTATTGGCGACTCCATGGCCAACAACCATAGCCCTGCTGTGCAGAACTTAGTGCAATGTGCATGATTGCTGCCATGGGTAGTTGGCATACCGTGAGGACTTATGGAAGTGTAAAGTAAGTATTCACTAAGTGTGCACAGCTTATAATTGAGACCAGCAATTGTGGGGAGTGACCTCCTCGAGAACCACCATGGCACTTCGGGAATCCGACATTCACTTTGTTAACCCGTTGGCTTAACTCATGGTCTTGGCCAATGGAGAAGAATCTCTCTAAATTTATTATTCCACTGTCATAAACCAAAGTTTTGTTTAAATCTCAAATGGAGCCTGTCCCTAACAAAACTTTGAAAATGTCAAATAGAAACTGTTTACTGCACAAACTTTTATCTGTGTGACTGCATTGTGCTCAGCTGCCCACATTTTTTTCATTACCTTACGGTAATCAGTTCCAAAGGTTTTTTTCTGAATGATATGTAACCAGATATTCCATACCATGCCTCAGATCACAGTCACACCGCACACATGGATGAACACATATGCACACTCACAATACACAAAACGCTCATCAAACACAAAACACAGAAAAAATGTACGCTAATCATGCACATGGACATGTCCATATCACAGGGACACACATGCAACTAATCCATGAGTGCTGCTGAAGGGAGTGAATAAGTAATGTGACAATGGGAGACAATAAGGAGGAGTTATGCTTGACATTGTGCTTCTAGGCTCCTCTCTGGTGAGGAGCCCCCTGACGAAGGTCTGGTTGGTATGAAACGCGCGTCGGGGTTCCGGCGTCACACATCGTTACCAGCTGACTACCTCTCTATGTACTCCCCTGCTATGGGCATTGTCTGTTTCTCCCTCTCTGCTGAGGTAGTGCCTAATAGGTCCCAATAATAACACCATTCCTAAAAGTGATTATTTGTGCCAGAGTTTTTTCCTTTTAGCCTAGAAGACGTAATCTGGTTTACATCAAATTTTCAAAAGAAATGAGTAGTCTTTTTCCATAGTAGGTTAGTGGCATTTTTTTATTGTAACTACATGAAGATCACAAAGTTGTTATGAAAAGCAATGTAGATGTAAGAGAATATAATGGAAAGGGAGCCAGACTGACTATATAGTACTATAGAGTCAACAGAACCATAAGAAACGTAATAAGACAGCAGAGATAGGGAATAATTTTGCAACTTTAGGAGAACTAATTTGTTGACTTAGTAAAGGTAATCAGATCCGGCGTAGTGTTGACTGCCGTGTAGACTTCTGTACATTAAGTCCAACATGGACGCCCTTATGCTGCAGAGTCGTAAGCTTCTCTGGTCCTTCATGTGTAGCAGCTAATGCAGTGGGGATAGGAATAACATATATTTGGTCAAACAATTTTGAACCGCTGAATCAAAATGAGGAAAAAAAATCAACCAGACATGGGACGTGGGCAACACAGCCATCCTTTCTGTGAGACGGCCATCATACATATAGTCCAATGAACCGCTCCTACTTCACCGGTGGAACCAGAATCTGTATGTTGACCAAATATTATATTCCGAAAGTTTCAACTAGAGAAAATTTGGTACTTTAATAACTGATTACTGGTCAATATTGGTCTATTTACTCTAATAGCTTGGTTTCACTCAAGAGGTATCAATTTTCTTTTAGGCTTTCAACACTAAAGCCCCAAATACACAATAGATATCTGATGGCTAAACGATATATTGGATGATCATCATCTGATAGCAATCTCTCCTGAACTCCCGTATACACAGGGGCACTCTGCCCAGCCGAGCATGTCTACTTTTTCTGCGAGAGAGGCCAAACTCCTCCGACTACAGCTTAACTTCCTGAGAAAAAAAGTTTCAAACTAGACATGCCAGGTTCTTGTCGGGAAAGAGTTGGGAGGTCCTCATACATATTAGACACCAATATTGGCGGGTTCAGCCAAAGTTGGTCTAATGAGTATGAGGGCCTTAATGTTGGCCATACACATTAGCTACATGTTCGCCAACCAATTTTTCGTTCAGTAGATGTCAACTTTCTCATACTTAGGAATGCTGAGGATGATTGTGTTCGCTATCCGAGAGAATGTCAAATTACTCTGTATTCCTCCACCAGACGCCTCGGTCAGTGACTTATCTCTGCTGTGACCAAAATATTGAACATTGAAATTCAACGTGATGGATAATTTATATGACTGTGTAGTATTTTAGAAGGTAAGCCAGTCAATTCCTTTATGACCTCAGCAGCGAACCATCGTGTTTTGATTTTGCGTCAGGAAGTGCATTGGGGCTTGATGATGCACTTACAGCTTCTCAGCCTCACACAGAATTTCCTCACACACTCCCCTGACTGACTGATAAGAAAGTGGCCGTTGTACCAGTGGAAGCTACCAGTCAATCAGCCAAGGCTGAGGCAGAGTGCTGCTAGGTAGGAAATACCGTGTGAGGCTGAGAAGCTGTAAGTGCACCGTCGCACCCAAATGCACTTCCAGACACAACTTTAAAAGATGATTTCTTGCTGATTGTGCTTTGGGGTCATAAGAGATTGCCTGGCTCATCTTCTAAAAGGCTACTCAATAATATTACTGAAAACATGAATGCTTGAATATGCGTGCAGGAGAGGAGGAGTGAATGTGAAGTGGTGGCTTATCACACTGCCCAATCCTCTCTCCCGACAACTGATGTACAGAGTGGACTGACACATTTCATGGCCACATGGTCTTGCCCCAACTATTTCCTATTCTTTGGGATATGAAGGATTCTTATGTGTGTTCTAGATTTCTACAAAGCTCATGTAAAAATGTGGAATCAAAGATAGGAAAGAGGATTTCTAAGTTCGTTTGATCCTGAATAGGTTGATTACCTTCCCAAATTAGTTTTATTGTCCTTGGAATCCATCTGTGAAAAAATAAAAGAAGTTCTGATATTAGGCTTTTGCAGTCTCCATTTCCAAGTTTTTCAATGTATAGGCAAATCTCCAATTGAAAACAAAAGCTGAGAAGAAGCACCGAGACCCGAAACCTGAGATTTAGATGAGCCATGATCTTCTGCTTGGACCCCACCGTTGCCAACTCATTGCAGATTTTTTGCGAGCTAGCTTAACCTGTTCACACATTACAGCTATGCAATCTGACCATGAAGGTATTTATGGTAAGGACCATTTTTTTTATTTTCTACATCTGCCCATAATTAACTTACTACAATGATAAATATTAGTCTGCTTCTCAGCAGCAGATTGACACCACCATACTCCTAACCACCCGCAACACCAAAGCGCAGTAGGCCTTCTCCATTAGAGCAACCAGGGACTGCCTCTATGGTGGTTACATCCTTGTAAGCCTATACTATAAGGGTCACCAGGGACTGCCTCTATGGGGATACATACTTGTAAGCCTATACTATAAGGGTCACCAGGGACTGCCTCTATGGTGGATACATACTTACAAGCCTATACTATAAGGGTCACCAGGGACTGCCTCTATGGTGGATACATCCTTGTAAGCCTATAGTATAAAGGTCACTATGGACTGCCTCTATGGTGGATACATCCTTGTAAGCCTATAATATAAGGGTCACCAGGGACTGCCTCTATGGTGGATACATCCTTGCAAGCCTATACTATAAGGGTCACCAGGGACTGCCTCTATGGTGGATACATCCTTGTAAGCCTATACTATAAGGGTCACCAGTGACTGCCTCTATGGTGGATACATCCTTGTAAGCCTATAGTATAAAGGTCACTATGGACTGCCTCTATGGTGGATACATCCTTGTAAGCCTATACTATAAGGGTCACCAGGGACTGCCTCTATGGTGGATACATCCTTGCAAGCCTATACTATAAGGGTCACCAGGGACTGCCTCTATGGTGGATACATCCTTGTAAGCCTATACTATAAGGGTCACCAGGGACTGCCTCTATGGTGGATACATACTTGCAAGTCTATACTATAAGGGTCACCAGGGACTGCCTCTATGGTGGATACATACTTGCAAGCCTATACTATAAGGGTCACCAGGGACTGCCTCTATGGTGGATACATCCTTGTAAGCCTATAGTATAAAGGTCACTATGGACTGCCTCTATGGTGGATACATCCTTGTAAGCCTATACTATAAGGGTCACCAGTGACTGCCTCTATGGTGGATACATCCTTGTAAGCCTATACTATAAGGGTCACCAGGGACTGCCTCTATGGTGGATACATCCTTGCAAGCCTATACTATAAGGGTCACCAGGGACTGCCTCTATGGTGGATACATCCTTGTAAGCCTATACTATAAGGGTCACCAGGGACTGCCTCTATGGTGGATACATACTTGCAAGTCTATACTATAAGGGTCACCAGGGACTGCCTCTATGATGGATACATACTTGCAAGCCTATACTATAAGGGTCACCAGGGACTGCCTCTATGGTGGATACATCCTTGTAAGCCTATAGTATAAAGGTCACTATGGACTGCCTCTATGGTGGATACATCCTTGTAAGCCTATACTATAAGGGTCACCAGGGACTGCCTCTATGGTGGATACATCCTTGCAAGCCTATACTATAAGGGTCACCAGGGACTGCCTCTATGGTGGATACATCCCTGATCTTACGTTTTTGTAAAATATATATTAATTATAGATTTAATCTACATTTTTCCCAAGAAAATAAAAACACTCACCATCAATGACTTCCAAATTGATTTCTTTCATGTAGTCATTAAAAAGTCCTGGGACCTCCACGCGGCAGCAGTACATTCCTTCATCCTCCTTTGTCACTCTCTTGATGGTCAAGGACACATCTCCAGTATTTAACTTTCCCAGCAGACCATATTTTCCTGACTCGGCAAAGGACACATCATCACCATCAGTTGAAACAACGGTGTCGGTGCATTTAAATGTCGGGCAAGTGCCCCGTCCCCAGCACATTGGGGAAGTGCCGTCGCTAACATTGTATTTGCAGGGTAATGTGATGGTGTTACCAACAAGTCCAGACAGGTGGTCAGCTGTGAAAATGGAACACAGAAAATAAGACGGACCAATCACTTGCCTGGTGTAAATGCTGGTGTTCTCCTGAATCCGGCGTTGTTTTTCTTTTGTTCCTGCGCCTCTCCATTCCAGAGATATGGCCCTCTCTTCAATATACTTCTTATTTGTCAAATGGGCGTGGTTCTCAAGAAGATCCTCTGCAGAGAAGACTTGAGGGCCACGCCCACTTGGATAAAAATACTAGAGTTAAACAATGGGAATAGGTGGCCATATCTCAGGAACAAAGAGGAGTAGGAACAAAAGAAAAAAAACGCCGGATTCAGGAGAACAACGTAATTTACATCAGGTACAAAAATTCAAAAATTTAAAGAATCAATTATTAATCATGTAGGAGGAACATGGCAATTTTTACAGATCTGTAATATGGCGTCCAATTAACTACTATGCGTCTATAGCATAACCTTTGTTTACCTTTGAGTTTTTTTCTCATTAATTCACATGTTTTTCACTTGTGAATACTTTGTAAAGATGAACAGTAAAGGGTTTACATTTAAGGAGCCTTTAAAAAGAACCTGCCACTTGTTCAAAAAAATGAATGAATGAAATACCTTGTAAAATTCCCCTGATTCTTTCACCCTTTTCTGTCTTGTGCTGCGTTGCTCCATTGCAGAAATATTCACATTTCTTGCTTTTGGAGCACATTATGTGAAATCTCTGCTTGAAGACCAACAGGGTATTTTCTCAGCGTCTTCTCTGGGGGTGTGCACATTTACCCCTCTCTCCAACATGCTGCCAATCACTGTTCAACAGCTGATCTAGAAGTGAAGCAGTCTCAGACGCTGCTGAGCTGTGATTGGCAGTGTCTAGCAGGGAGGGTTGAGTGTATACTCCCCCCCAGACATAGATGATGAAACACTCAAGTGCACTGCAAGCAGAGATTTCACATACTGCTCTCCAAAACAATAAATGTGAATATCTCTATAATGGAGCATCGCAGGGTAAAACGGAAAGCAACAGCAGAATCAGGGGAGCACAGGGATTTTTCTTTTTTAAAAGTATTTAACTTATTTTTTTTCTTTGCCTGCCAAATATGACTCATCTACTTCCCCATACTTAGCTAATTTATATATAATTAAACATAAAATAATTTACGGTGCCTAGGGGTCCAGCCTTACCTCTCAAAAATTACAATATGGGTAAATGTGTTATAGATTTAGCTATACAAATAAATACAGAACTGGGTTAGATATGAGTCAAACGTCCCCTATACCTCTTCTACATATGTTCTCTGCACCATGCACATTTGTGTAGCAGGACAGGAAATACTATACCGTCTCGTATCTCTACACGGATTTCCTTCATTATATCGTTGAAGGCTCCAGGGACTTTCACTCTACAGCAATAGAGTCCGCCGTCATCCGCATTGGCCGATTTGATGGTCAGGGACACGTTCCCTGTGGCTAAGTTCCCATCTAATTTATATCTGTTCGAATGTCTCCAAGTCACTTCATCGCCATCACTTTTAAGGACTGTATTGAGACATTTGAAAACTCCGCAATGACCGTGACCCCAGCAGACTGGGTTTGTGCCACTATCGGTGGAGTATGAACATGGTAAGACCAGATTATCCATTACTGACCCTCTAACAAGATGGACTGTGGATAAAAGGAGAAGTAAATAAGTAGATATAGTGCTGAATTAATATATCATGATACATAAAAAATAGTCATAATATTGGACATCCTATTCCCTTCATCTAGAACTTTTGCTTCGAAAACATCCTTTCAAATTAAAAATTTGGTGAAATCCATAGAATCCTAAGTTAATTCCTTAACCGTTGATGAAAAGTTTTAGACTAATAAAAGTCACAACTAAATTAGAATAAAAGGGTTGTCCAAGAGTAGAAAAAAATGTCTGTTTTTCTCAAAAATCACAACATCTGTCCATGCCATGTGTCTTGAATTGATGCCCAACAGTGAACGTATCGGAGCTGCAATATCAGGTGCAATCTATGGACAGATTAGGTGTTTTTGGATAAAGGCAATCACGTTTTTTAACCAACAACAACCCTTTTAACTCCAAGTAGACACCCTCTTAATTAATGTAAAGTCTCTTTTAAATAGTAGAAGTCATTTTTTTCATAAATGTAAATCAATAGTACACATGAACATAAAATACTTTGTTATATATCTTATTAGAGAAATTTGCTTTTTTTCTCCTCCTGGACTGATCTTTCATTCTCAAAATTCTCAGATCACAGGTAAAATGTGTCTTCAGTGAATGCAGATTTTCCTATTACTGATAGGAAATAACAGTTGGTGTCTATGGAAAATTGTAACTGTTGTTTCAGGAGAACTTCCTGTAGAATGTCTGTGTCTGCTTCTAGCTCCTCCCTAGAATGCCTGTCTCTTCCTCTAGCTCCTCCCTAGAATGTCTGTGTCTGCCTCTAGTTCCTCCCTAGAATGTCTGCATCTGTCTGCAGCTCCTCCCTAGAATGTCTGTGTCTACCTCTGCCTCCTCACTAGAATGTCTGTGTCTGCCTCTAGCTCCTCCCTAGAATGTCTGTGTCTGCCTCTAGCTCCTCACTAGAATGTCTGTGTCTGCCTCTAGCTCCTCACTAGAATGTCTGTCTGCCTCTAGCTCCTCCCTAGAATGTTTGTGTCTGCCTCTAGCTCCTCACTAGAATGTCTGTCTGCCTCTAGCTCCTCCCTAGAATGTCTGTGTCTGCCTCTAGCTTCTCCCTAGAATGTCTGTGTCTGCCTCTAGCTCCTCCCTAGAATGTCTGTGTCTGCCTCTAGCTCCTCACTAGAATGTCTGTGTCTTCCTCTAGTTCCTCCCTAGAATGTCTGTGTGTCTGCAGCTCCTCCCTAGAACGTCTGTGTTTACCTCTAACTCCTCCCTAGAATGTCTGTGTCTGCCTTTAGCTCCTCCCTAGAATGTATGTGTCTGCCTCTAGCTCCTCCATAGAATGTGTCTGCCTCTAGCGCCTCCCTAGAATATCTGTGTCTGCCTCTAGCTCCTCACTAGAATGTTTGTGACTGCCTCTAGCTCCTCCCTAGAATGTGTGTCTGCATCAAGGTCTTCCCTAGAATGTCTGAGTCTACCTCTAGCTCCTAACTAGAATGCCTGTGTCTGCCTCTAGCACCTCCCTAAAATGTCTTGTGTCTGCCTCTAGCTCCCCCAAGGATGTCTGTCTGCCTCTAGCTCCTCCCTAGAATGTCTGTGTCTGCCTCTAGCTCCTCCCTAGAATATCTGTTTGCTTCTAGCTCCTCACAAGAATGTGTGTCTGCCTCTCGCTCCTCCCTAAAATGTCTGCCTCTAGCTCCTCCCTAGAATGTCTGTCTGCCTCTCGCTCCTCCCTAGAATGTCTGTGTCTGCCTCTCGCTCCTCCCTAGAATGTGTCTGCCTCTAGCTCCTCCCTAGAATGTCTGTGTCTGCCTCTCGCTCCTCCCTAGAATATGTCTGCCTCTAGCTCCTCCCTAGAATGTCTGTGTCTGCCTCTAGCTCCTCCCTAGAATGTCTGTGTCTGCCTCTTGCTCCTCCCTAGAATGTGTCTGCCTCTAGCTCCTCTTAGAATGTCTGTGTCTGTCTCTATCTCCTCCCCAGAATGTCTGTCTGCCTCTAGTTCCTCCCTAGAATGTCTGCCTCTAGCTCCTCCCTAGAATGTCTGTCTGCCTCTACCTCCTCCCTAGAATGTGTATCTGCCTCTAGCTCCTCCCTAGAATGTCTGTCTGCCTCTAGCTCCTCTCTAGAATGTCTGTCTGCCTCTAGCTCCTCCCTAGAATGTCTGTGTCTGCCTCTACCTCCTCCCTAGAATGTCTGTGTCTGCCTCTAGCTCCTCTCTAGAATGTCTGTGTCTGCCTCTAGCTCCTCCCTAGAATGTCTGTCTCTAGCTCCTCCCTAGAATGTTTGTGTCTGCCTCTAGCTCCTCTCTAGAATGTCTGTCTGCCTCTTGCTCCTCCCTAGAATGTGTCTGCCTCTAGCTCCTCCCTAGAATATCTGTGTGTGCCTCTAGCTCCTCCCAAGAATGTTGTGTCTGCCTCTAGCTCCTCCCTAGAATGTATAGCAAAATTATTACCATCTTTAATCTCCAGTTTTATCTCATTTTTAATGTCATTTAATATTCCTGGGATCCGGACGCGGCAGCAATAGGTTCCCTCTTGATCCTTTGATAACCCGCTGATGGTTAGAGAGGAGTCACCCTGTGAGATATTTCTCAATAACTTGTATCTGCTGGATTCGCTCCAGGTCACTTTGGTTCCATCAGTTTGGAGGACCTTGTTTTTGCAGCCAGAGATAGGACATCCACCCTTTCCCCAGCAAACCTCTTTCGGACCATCAATAACTGAATATTTGCAAGGCAAAGTCAATGTGTCATCCACTGATCCCCGCACAAGATTGTTCGGCATCATGGCTGTGGAGAGAAAGGCATCAAACATGAGACATTTCATGCTGGGCTTCGATTGGTGTTGTCAATCTTGTTGGAGGTCACCTGTTTTGAAAACGGTTAGGAACTTTATTCCCAGGTTAAAGGAAATGTTGAGCCTTGACATCACCTATTATTTATATTAAGAGAAGACTGATAAAATGTCTTCTACTGAGTAAAAGTCTAATATTGGGCTTAGTGGCCAGTGTGAAAATTGCAAGTTTTCTATATTTTTTTTCTTAAATATAACTTTCATTTAATCAATAGGTCATTTGATGAGGACATACTCAATTTAATAATTAAACCAGTTTACCTAGGGGAGTAAGTGAGCAATGCTGTCAACCTGTTGAGGTTGGGTTTTACTATCTTAGTATGTATTTTTGGTCTAAAATGCTTCCAATATAAAGCTGTATTTATTGTAATTTTCTAGACACTATTATATATTAGAACCTTAAAATGAGCATATTTTCTGAAATCATGCACTATAGCTAGCTAGCATGTGGGTGTGAGTAGCACTCACTAGTAAAGTGCACCATCCAATATTTTAGTGAGGTTTATGTTAGGGCAAGCAGAGACTCCAACCTCAGGTGTAGTAGGAATTGTTTGTTGCAAATGGAAGAGACTGGCTCACCTGCAATAGAAATTTCACCACTATCGAAGTAAGGTATGTAAGAGCACGGGGGGCATAGAGCGGTAACCATAAGTAAAGAGCGCATATGCCAAAATAAGTAAGAAAAAATACTCAAAAAGGGCAAGGGGTTAGCCACACCTGAAGAGTCTAAAAGCACTAGAGTGTTAAGAAATGGCTGTATGTCAGGGAGTGTGGTGTGATAATTGTGTCCGGTATGTCACAAATGTTTGCAAAATGAAGACGACCTTATGCAGGACATTGAACAGTGATTTTGATAGGATTTGTTGCTAGCAGTGTGAGTGTGTGCTGATCTGCTGAAGAATGGACACAGAGACTGTTGCAAAGTAATGGAAGTGCTGCTGAGGAGATTGCCAGCGGATTGTTTCAAGTTTTAGCAAATTATGACAAGTATGAAATAACTCTTAATACCAATGGTCTGCCACAATTCTGGCTAACCTGTTGACTAGCCTGGTGACTTATCTTGGCATAAAGGTCTTTTAATGTATTCATTGGTGAATAGATGGAATGTTGCATGAGCTACATGTATAGGAAATGACTTACGATGCTGTATCTCCAATTCGACCTCGCTCTTCAGATCGATCCCAAAATTTGGGAACCTTACACGGCAACAGTATTTTCCTGAATCATCCAGGTTCACATCTGTGATTGTCAGCGGCAGTTCTACTTTACTAGTATCCCTGTTCACTTGGTATTTTACGGATTTTGTCCAGATCACTCTGCTTCCGTTGACTGTGGCTACTGGATGGTTACAACCGGATTGTGAACAAGCTCCCCTTCCCCAACATGCGAGACTTGTGTCTTTGATCTCAGGGTGTAAACAGGGTAAAATCAAGGTATCGCCGACTATTCCTGTAGCATGATAAGCCGAGCTGAGACCTAAGAAGTAACATACAGAGCAGAAGGTAAATGCATATGTCGGGCTGTATTTGGATTCATTACGCTTGACCCTGTAGGCAGGAGCATATCTAAGATGGTCTGATGAGGCATGTGCCGGAGAGTTTGACGATTGAACAAAAGGGGCATCAACATGCCAGTCTGCATTAGCCAGGGTATTTAGATTTTAGATATAGGGTCAAGGCAGCAAACTTTATATCTGAGCCCAGTTTAAGGAGAACTAAGGTATACTTCTCGCCAAATAGGTACAGAACATCTGGAGTCCTGCTCCTAAGGAGGATTGGGCCAACCGTTAGACAAGATGCATGTCTTCTCTGATGTAAGCGGCTGCACTTTTCCATTTTTGCCATTTCATTTGTCTATTAAAGCAGTGTGTAGTCTAGTTGTGCCCCTGACCAGTAGCCAAAACAGGAGTATAGCTATAGTTGGTGCAGAAGTAGAAATTGTCCCCAAGTCCTGGTGCCTAAGGAGCCTTAAAATTACCTTACAATGAAAGAAACTTACGTTGACAGAATTATAAAAGGCACATGAAAGGTGGAGGCCCCGTTACAAATTAGGGCCAAAAAACTTGTAGTTGAGCCACCGTCAAAACCATATCTACCATGAATCCAAGAATATCCACGGTAATGGTTGCTAAATGGGGTCATCTAACATTTTCCGATCAAGAATGTGCAGCAAATACTATAGTTTCATGGGTCATTTGTTAACCCCCTATGCGACTATGTATCATTGATGGTCTTGAGATGGCATGAAGTTGACATTGCACTTACCCAGGGTTAGGACGACCAGCACAGTCACCAGCAGTGTGTAGATCCCCATCGTGTAGAACGCACTGCAAAATCTCAGAGGTGAAAAGTAGATATACTAGGAAAAGGAAGCGGGTGGACACAGCAAAAAGACAGCATCATTTAATAATTAACATCTAAAAATACATCTGTTTGTTAAGCAAATAGAAAAGTGACCTCTGATATTTTGTCTTCAAACAAGATAACGTTGTGAAAACTTGATTCATGTAAACAAGTGTTGAAGCCAAGAGCAAGGTTTTTGATGGTCTATCACTTTAATTTGTCACTGTCTTTTCAACAAATTTAGGATTATGTCATAAATAGTGTTGAGCATTCCGATACTGCAAATATCGGGTATCTGCCGATATTAGCTGTATCGGAATTCCGATTCCGAGTTCCGATATTTTCATCTTATCGGATACCGGAATCGGGATTGTCACTGTCACTGTCAGTGTCCGTCGGTCGGGTCTGTCAGGAGTCAGCGGCACTTACCCGGCAGAAGATCTCCGGCGGTCACGTCCTGCACTGCTTCATGGCCGCCATCTTCTTTCCCCGGCGGTCACATGCAGTTTCTCGCGATAACTGCAGTGACTGCTGGGTAATCGCGGCCGTAAAGCAGTCAGTCCGATGACGTCACCGCCGGGGAAGCAGGTAATCAGCTGTGCTGCGTTGCAATGACAGGCTCTGCCTGTCATTGCGATGTAGCAGAGCTGGATCGTCGTGGGACTATCGTTATGGACTGCGTCGGACAGGTGGTATACTGTTGGTTTGTTTTTTTTCTTTTTTTACAGGAGATCGATGGCGTCGCAGGAATGAGAGAGTAATAAAAGAAATGAAAACTGTGTTGTCTCTTTTATTTCATTAAAAGACTTTTTTCTTGCTGTGTCTTTTTTTTATACATTTAATAACTTTGGGATTAATAATGGATCGGTGTCTTATTGACGCCTATCCATTATTAACCGGGCTTATTGTCACCGTGCAATCAACGGTGACAATAACCCCTTATTACCCCGCTTGCCACCGCTACAGGGCAAGTGGGAAGAGCCGGGTAAAGTGCCACAATTGGCACATCTTTTGATGCGCCAAATGTGGGGCTGCTGTAGCCTGGTATTATCAGGCTGTTGAGGGCCAAAATCCATGGGCCTTGACAGTCTTTTAATACCAGGCCGCAGCAGTCTGCATTTTACTTGGCTGGTTAACAAAAATAGGGGGGATCCCCACGCCGTTTTTTTTTCGAGGGGATCCCCTATTTTTGTTAACCAGCCAAGCTAAGCAGACTGCTGTGGCCTGGTATTATCAGGCTTGCAAGGTCCATGGATATTGGATCCTTACCAGCCTGAAAAACCAGGCCTCAGCGGTCTGCTTCATCTGGCTGGTTAACAAAAATAGGGGGGACCCCACGCCAATTTTTTTCAAGGGGATCCCCTATTTTTGTTAATCAGCCAAGATATGCAGACTGCTGTGGCCTGGTATTATCAGGCTGGCAAGGTCCATGGATCTTGGCTCCTTAACAGCCTGAAAATCCAGGCCTCAGCGGTCTGCTTCATCTGGCTGGTTAACAAAAATAGGGGGGACCCCACGCCAATTTTTTTCGAGGGGATCCCCTATTTTTGTTAATCAGCCAAGATATGCAGACTGCTGTGGCCTGGTATTATCAGGCTGGCAAGGTCCATGGATCTTGACTCCTTAACAGCCTGAAAATCCAGGCCTAAGCGGTTTTCTTCATCTGGCTGGTTAACAAAAATAGGGGGGACCCCACGCCAATTTTTTTCGAGGGGATCCCCTATTTTTGTTAATCAGCCAAGATATACAGACTGCTGTGGCCTGGTATTATCAGGCTGGCAAGGTCCATGGATCTTGGCTCCTTAACAGCCTGAAAATCCAGGCCTCAGCGGTTTTCTTCATCTGGCTGGTTAACAAAAATAGGGGGGACCCCACGCCAATTTTTTTCGAGGGGATCCCCTATTTTTGTTAATCAGCCAAGATATACAGACTGCTGTGGCCTGGTATTATCAGGCTGGCAAGGTCCATGGATCTTGGCTCCTTAACAGCCTGAAAATCCAGGCCTCAGCGGTCTGCTTCATCTGGCTGGTTAACAAAAATAGGGGGGACCCCACGCCATTTTTTTTTCGAAGGGAACCCCTATTTTTGTTAATCAGTTCCCTCTGACGTCACTGATTGTGTCCCTGGCTGACCTGAAGTGAAAGTGGAAAGCAATCAATTAAGCTTTCCACTTAAGGGCCCGTCTCACATAGCGATATCGCTACCGAGATCGCTGCTGAGTCACTAGTTTTGTGACGCAGCAGCAAGCTCACCAGCGATATCGCTGTGTGTGACATTCAGCGACGATCAGCCCCCCTGCCGGGTATCGCTGATCGTCGCTGAAATGTCAGGACCTTTGATCGCTGGTTTCCCGCTGACAGGCACACATCGCTGCGTGTGACAGGCGGGAGACCAGCGATCCGCTGGTAACCAAGGTACACAGCGGGTTTCCAGGCGCGGGGCTGTGCCTAGAAACCCGCTGTGTACCTTGGATACCAGCGCCCTGATGCAGGGAGCTGGTATCCAAGGTACACAGCGGGTTTCCAAGCGCTGCGCGGTGCCTGGAAACCCGCTGTGTACCTTGGTTACCAGCGGATCGCTGGTCTCCCGCCTGTCACACGCAGCGATGCGTGCCTGTCAGAGGGAAACCAGCGATCAAAAAAAGGTCCTGACATTTCTGCGACGATCAGCGATACCCGGCAGGGGGCTGATCGTCGCTGAATGTCACACACAGCGATATCGCTGGTGAGCTCGCTGCTGCGTCACAAAACTAGTGACTCAGCAGCGATCTCGGTAGCGATATCGCTATGTGAGACGGGCCCTTAAGCGATGTTACCCGCAGTGTCGCTGTCCCAGATCGCTGCCTGTTTGGCAGCTCAGCAGCGATCATGTAGCGATACACCAGCGATCCTGACAAGTGCATATCGTTGTCGGGATCGCTGGTGTATCGTTATGTGACACCCAGCCTTTACTCTCCTGTCAGGCAGGAGAGGAACTCATTCATTTGGGGTTTACTGTGAGGCTGCAGCATTAGCTGCGGTCCCTGCAGTAAACATTAACCCTTTCTGAAGGATTACACCGTGGGACCTGACTGTGCATGGGATAGGTAAGAATAATTTTGCTTTTTTATTTTATTTTTATTACAGGAAATGGTTTTTGCAGTAAAATAAAAGATGGTCAAAAACATGTGTCTATTTCATTAAAATGATTTTTAATTAAAGTGTGTGTGTTTTATTTTTATTTCATGCAATAGGATTAATAATTGATAGTTGTCTAATTGACAGCTCTCAATTATTAACCTGGCTTAAGGTCACCTTTCAATAGCAAGGTGGCTTTAACCCCATATTAACCCATTCGCCACCGCTACAGGGCAATGGGAATAGACGGGCAAAGTGCCAGAAAGGGCGAATCTAATTATAGATTTGTCTTTCCTGGGGTGTCTGGGGGCAGATGTTAGTAGCCGGGGGGGGCAAAAATAATGGTCCCTCTCTGGGCTATTATTATCTGCCCCCACTCACTGGCTTTGTCTGTCTGGTTGCGAAAATAGGGCGGGAGCCCACGCATTTTTTTTCAGCAATTTTACACCTCATATATATATATATACATGTCATTGAATTTGTGACACATATATATATATATTTATATTTGTAGTTCATACACTTCTACATAGTATAATAGCCGCTAATTCAATTGCCGGCTTTTGTGAAAATGCAGAACCCGACATGAAATGACACTTGGTGTACATAGGGTTAACCATGTCTTTTCATGTCCTTTGCTATCTAATTTGCACAAACAATTAAATCAGACTATGTGTGCAAAATTTCACACCTGTAGGGGTTAATTAAAGGTGTAAATTCGTAGCAAAAAAGTCCGTTTTTTTTACAACGAATTTACACCTTTAATTAACCCCTACAGGTGTGAAATTTTGCACACAGTCTGATTTAATTGTTTGTGCAAATTAGATAGCAAAGGACATGAAAAGACATGGTTAACCCTATGTACACCAAGTGTCATTTCATGTCGGGTGACATGAAATGACACTTGGTGTACATAGGGTTAACCATGTCTTTTCATGTCCTTTGCTATCTAAGGCCGGAGTCACACTGGCGACAAAATCGGACGACTGCAATGCGATGAAATATCGCATTGCAGTCGGACCTATGTTAATCTATGGAGCAGCTCCCAGTATCAGATTTTTTGTGGTCCGTTTTAAACGTCCGTGTACAATCGCAGCATGCTGCGATTGTCACCGATTGTCGGTCGACAATCGCCAATGCAAGTCTATGGGAGCGATGAAAAATCTGATTACAAACGGACCACACTGTGTGACTTGCGATGAAATCGCATCGGTGTCCTTTAGAAAAGCCGGCAATTCATCCCCGCCTATACTGTAAAATCACACTGACAGCTTTAATAAAGACTAGAAAGAATAGATATATACACATAGAACACATACATATATATATACATGTCATTGTGACATGTATATATACATATATTTATAGTTCCTAGACTTCTACATACTGTAATAGCCGCTAATTCAATTGCCGGGTTTTGTGAAATCACAGAAGCCGACATGAAATGATACATTGTTTCCACACATTTAACCATGTAATTTCATGTATTTTTATATATGTTTGAAACATACAATTACATGAGTGTATTTGTGCAAAATTTCAGACATGTAGGGGTTAATTAAAGGTGTAATTTCGTTGAAAAAAAATGCGTGGGCTCCCGCTGTATTTTCTCCACCAGACAGACAAAGCAAAGCGAGTGGGGGCAGATAATAATAGCCCAGGGAGGGTGCATTTTTTTGTGCCCCCCTGGCTACTAACATCTGCCCCCAGACACCCCAGAAAGGGCAAATCTATAATTAGATTCGCCCTTTCTGGCACTTTGCCCGTCTATTCCCATTGCCCTGTAGCGGTGGCGAATGGGTTAATCTCACCTTACTGTCACCTTGCAATTGAAAGGTGACCTTAAGGCAGGTTAATGATTGATAGCTGTCAATTAGACAACTATCAATTATTAATCCTATTGAAGTAAATAAAAAAACACACACACTTTAAGAATAAATAATTTTAATGAAATAAAAACACATTTTTTTGACCATATTTTATTTTACACTAAATCCGTGCGAAGCCATTGATCTCCTAAAATAAAGAAAAAGAAATAAAACAACATTATTCTTACCTATTCCGCCGATCTGTCACGTCCCACGCTGTAATCCTTCACAAAGGGTTAACTAGCTTTGAGCCAAGCAGTGCAAGTAATCCTGCATGCTCAGCTCAAAGCTCATGAATGAATAAGTTCCTCTCCTGGCGACAGGAGAGGATGTGTTTCATGAATGAAGCTTAATTGATTGTGTCCACTTTCCCTTTAGGTCAGGTCACTACAGTTAAATTGGCAAGAAATCAATTAAGCTCCATTCATGAATCTATTCCTCTACTTTCGCTGGGAGAGGAAGTTATTCATTCAGGGGAATACAGGTCTGAGACAGCATTATTAGCTCTCTGCGACCTTTAACCTGTTAACCCTTTCTGATGGATTACACCGTGGGACCTGACTGTACATCGGATTGGTAAGTATAATTTTGCTTTTTTATTTTATTTTTATTACAGGAAATGGTTTTAGCAGGAAAATAAAATATGGTCAAAAACTGTGTGATTATTTCATTAAACTTATTTTTTATTAAAGTGTGTGTGTTTGATTTTTCTTTCATACAATAGGATTAATAATTGATAGTTGCCTAATTGACAGCTATCAATTATTAACCTGGCTTAAAGTGACCTTTCAATTGCAAGGTCATTTTAACCCCTTATTAACCCATTCGCCACCGCTACAGGGCAATGGGAATAGACGGGCAAAGTGCCAGAAAGGGCGAATCTAATTATAGATTTGCCCTTTCTGGGGTGTCTGGGGGCAGATGTTAGTAGCCAGGGGGGGGCACAAAAAAAATGTACCCTCCCTAGGCTATTATTATCTGCCCCCACTCGCTTGCTTTGTCTGTCTGGTGGAGAAAATACAGCGGGAGCCCACGCATTTTTTTTTAACGAATTTACACCTTTAATTAACCCCTACATGTCTGAAATTTAGCACACATATACTCATGTAATTGTATGTTTCAAACATATATAAAAATACATGAAATTACATGGTTAAATGTGTGGAAACAATGTATCATTTCATGTCGGCTTCTGTGATTTCACTGAAGCCGGCAATTGAATTAGCGGCTATAACAGTATGTAGAAGTGTAAGAACTATAAATATATGTATATATATATATGTCACAATGACATATATATATATATATATATATATATATATATATATGTGTATATATCTATTCTTTCTTTTGGCATTTAAATACTATTCTTTTGGATCCATTATATGTCAGTTTTGCAAGCCTGCGAGAAAATCTCGCAAGTCGGATGAAAATCGGATGTTACAAGGTACACACACATGCGATTAAATCGCATCTTTGAAGGAAAATCGGATGCCAGAAGGATGTGTGATGTTTTTATTTTGATCCGATTGTCGACCGTCTAAAACGGACCGATTTTTTGTGGTTGTGTGTGACTCCAGCCTAATTTGCACAAACAATTAAATCAGACTATGTGTGCAAAATTTCACACCTGTAGGGGTTAATTAAAGGTGTAAATTCGTAGCAAAAAAAGTCCGTTTTTTTTACAACGAATTTACACCTTTAATTAACCCTACAGGTGTGAAATTTTGCACACATAGTCTGATTTAATTGTTTGTGCAAATCAGATAGCAAACGACATGAAAAGACATGGTTAACCCTATGTACACCAAGTGTCATTTCATGTCGGGTGCTTCTGTCTTTTCACTGAAGCCGGCTTTACCCGGCAATTGAATGAGAGGATATTTTACTATGTAGAAGTGTATAAACTATACATATATGTATATATATATATGTCACAATGACATGTATATATATATATATATGTATTCTATGTGTGTATATTTAGTGTTTACAAGGAAAGAATGGGTTTTTTTTAGTTGCGATATTTTGTTCCCATAGACTTACATGGGACTTCCGGTATCGGTATCGGGTATCGCCGATATTTTAGTGATATCGGCGATACCATTCCGATTCCGATACTTTAGGATATCGGAAAGTATCGCTCAACTCTAGTCATAAACCATTGATTTTTTTTATTGATTTTTTTTTTTTAAAACTGAGTACATCCTACAAATTTGCCAACATCAGAGGAGAAAAAATAAATGCCTGCCTAGACATTCCAGTTGGTTGAAGGGAACATTTTCATAATTATTATTATCATTATTATTAGGAGTCATAACTGTGAAGCGGAAGGGCACAGAGAAAAACTATTCCAGACTCAGAGAAGCAGCGATAACCGAATGAGGTACTCTGTTTAAATTAAACAATTCAGCGAAAAGTTCTCTTTAAGCCTGAAAATTCACTTCATAGTGCTGGCAATTAGGTGTCTACCTTTCATTATGGTCTCTGCCTGTTGTCAAGTGCAATCCGCCTCCAGCAACAGAAATGTTGAGACAAATTACATGAAGTGGAGGCGGGTCTATGTCCCTCTAAAGGAAGTGGATCTATGTCTCTCGGCAGGAAGTGGGCCTATATCCCTCTACAGGAATTGAGTCTGTATCCCTCTACAGGAAGTGGGGATAGGTTTATGTTCCTCTACAGGAAGTAGGGTCCAGTCTTTGTCTCTTTACAGGAAGTGGGGGCAGGCCTTTGTCTCTGGGACTAAGTCTCTCTGCAGGAAGTAGGGCATGTCTTTATATCTCTACAAGAAGTGGGTTGGGTCTTTATCTTTGTACAGGAAGACAAATTATCTCTCTACACTGAGACAAATTACATGAAGTGAGGGCGGGTCTACGTATCTCTACAAGAAGTGGAGGTGGGTCTTTAGCTCTCAACAGAAAGTAGGGGAAGGTCTTTGTCTCTCTGCAGGAAGTGGTGGGAGGTCTTTACCTCACTACAGGAAGTGGGGGGAGGTCTTTATCTATCTACCTGTACAGGAAGTGGAGGAGGATCTTTATCGCTGTACAGGAAATGGGGGGTGGTCTTTTTCGCTCTACAGGAAGTTGAGGTGGGTCATTGTCTCTCTACAGGAAGTGGGAGCAGTGAAGGTGAAGTACACTTGTCTCTCTACAGGAAGTGGGCTGGTGTGAGCATGCTCCTATATTTTACGTGCATACCAACTCATACTCTAGTTATTTTTTTTCAGTTTCAGGTTTCTGCACTCAGTGCAGGTAAGGGTGTGATCTCCCTTTCTTTGACCTGGATATTATGTTTATATAGTTTCCCATTGCTGGGTATCCATATTCAGAACCCGGTCCTGCTCGGCCCTTATTCAAATTGACGTCACTTTGATACATGGTAAGCTTTTAACGCTAGAGGTTAAGACTAGTGATGGGTGAACCCAAACAGTAATGTTTTGGGTCTGTACCTAACACATACTGTTTTGGGCATGGACCGCGAACATGGACTTCTCCAGGAAGTCCATGTTTGGCACCCAGAACATTGTGTGTTTCCTATGCTATCATTTGCATGACAGCCCGAGAAACACTGACGGCTCTGATCAGCGATAAGATTATTACAGCCGGTCAGAGAGGTGTGTGAGCCAGCAGCTGTGACCGGAGCCTACGCTTGCGGTCACTGATAACAGCGAGAGCAGGTGCCGCTGATGGGCGTATTCATCAGCTGGTGCCTGCTCTATAAATATTAATAAAAAAATGATGTGTGGTCTGTTCTATTTTTGATAACAAGCGCAAGCAAAACTGACAGCTGCTCGCTGCAACCCTAAGCTGTCAGTTTTATCATGGCTGGTTAACAAAAATAGAGCGGTCCCCATGCTTGTTTTTTTAAAATTATTTAAATAAATGATAAAAAAAAAATGGCTTGGGGTCCCCCCCATTTTGACACCCAGCCAAGCGAAACCAGACAGCTGGGGGCTGGTATTGGCCATGGATATTGGCCCCCCAGCCTAAAAATAGCAACCTGCAGCCGCCCCAGAAAAGGCACATCTATTAGATGTGCCAATTCTGGCTCTTTACCTGACATTTCCCATTTGCTCTGTGGTGAAAGCAAATGAAGTAATATTTGTGGGGTTGATGTCACCTTTGTATTGCCAGGTGACATCAAGCCCAGCAGTTAGTAATGGAGACGCGTCTATAACAAGAACATTTTACTTTGCTTTTGGGTGAAATGACTGGCATGCTTTAAGATGCATGTGCAGGTGTTACCAAGGCACACTACGTCCCTGCTTCACCACATGTTGACTCAATATGGCACTACAATATAGAAGTGTACCTCTGCCATACTGTACATATAGAGTGCTGATGACAAGTAGGCTGTATCTATCAACATGTGCCCTGATGTGTCAATTAAAATATAAGTATTTTAACAAACATTGTTGTAAAAGTCTAAGTTACTTACCGTTAACGGTATTTTTCGAAGTCCATGACAGCACTACAGAGAGAGGGATCCGCCCCTTAGGAACAGGAAACCTACAGATACAAAAGGGCGGCACCTCTCCCACACATCAGTTGGATTACAGAGCATAAGAGGACAACCAAGGTTAAATGGTATACAGCAAAAAATTTTATGCATCACACAGTAACCTTAATCAATCGTTTATTACATGTGGACTATATAAGAGGAAGAAGTGCACATAGAACCCGGGTGGGAATGTAAGGGTGCTGTCATGGACTTCGAAAAATACCGTTAACGGTAAGTAACTTAGACTTTATTCGAACGTCCATGACAGCACTACAGAGAGAATTACAGAGAGTAATAAGTATTTTAGGGAGGGACCACTGCCTGCAGCACCTTTACTCCGAAAGAAAGATCTGAGGAAGCACCCAAATCTAACCTATAATGAGTGTAAAACGTGTGTGGAGAAGACCACGTAGCTGCCTTACATATTTGGTCAATGGAGACTTCTGCCCTCTCTGCCCATGAAGTTGCCACGGCTCGGGTGGAATGCGCCCTTATCCTTTCAGGTGCCGGCTTGCCCTTTGAGGTGTATGCCAGAGAAATTGCTTCCCTAATCCATCTGGCCAATGAGCTTTTTGTTATTCTACAGTGTGATGAACGGGGCCGCGGTCCGCCACACGGTAGCCCGGGGGTCACGGCTTGTGATCCCACCGCTGCCACCACATGTGATGGAACGTGCACACACACGACGGCTGCTGCCGTCCGACCCAGTAAACTGCAGGGATTTATAACTATCCCACTTCCACTTAGGAACTTGCAGCTCTCTGGCGCCCCCCTTTACCCTCAGGTCAGTCAGGGAACTGCACCTAGGATAATTAGTCGCCAGACGGGTCACTTGGATGTGTGCTGGCTATTGGGCACGCTGCAGTGAGGGAATTATGATTACTCCTGGCTGCAGCCAGGCAGTACCCTTATAAGACCCGTTCCGTCACTGCCAGCGCCACCCAATAGACTAACACTTTACACCCCTTTCCTTTAGCTGCCACCAGCTACGGGTTTGACTTAATACACAATTTATCAAGAGGGTCCGTAGCAACCCCAAAACAGTAGCGTAGTACGTCAGGCGCGTGAAAATTCGTTTATAGAGCAGGAGAAACAAACTAATAAATTTCTAGGTTTATTCCTTAAAAACAGGCAATGCTTATATAATATAAAAAGATGTAACAAACTGAGACAATATCGTTATGTACAGATGCAGTTATAAAATAAAATGGGATTAAGAATGAAAGATAACTCACATGGTTGTTAGATCATTACAGGCAAGCCAGGCTGGGGGAAGGAGCCACACGTCATAGTTCATTGGTAGATCTCTTACTCAGCACATCCCACCAGAAAGAATCCCCCAAAGGAACTTCACTGTAAGACTTATGCATGTCAGCTTCTGACCTCACAAAAAGGGCTGGTCCTCTAGCCACCTCCCCTGGCTGCAAGCTATGGTCTGAGCTCTGCAATATCATAAGGTTCATAACTCAGCGGGGAACTCTAGCAGAATAATGGCAGACCTATCAATGATCTTGCTTTGAAATAATGGTTCTAATGAACCCAAACTTGGGTGACATAGCTCATGGGGCACCCGAGAATTCCATTTCTCGGGCTCTGTTGGAGTTACGGGTTCACCGGTACCACGGGAACGATGCCCGTCGGCGCATGGTTCAACACAGTGACGTTCGTGTTTCTAGCGAATGCTCCCACCGTGTTATTAACCAAAAAAGAATGAATACTACAACATGGCTGCTATAGGAAGAAAGCACGTGTTCGGACAATGCAGGACCCCTGCGGTGAAGCGGGAAAACTTCCAGCACTGGCAGCTCACATTACACTGCCTGAGTGCAGGCTGACAGGGGGGGAAGGGAAGCGTGAGCTGCAGAGAAAAGGAGGGAGGGGTAGTTTGCCCTGTGCTTGCAAACAGTGGGGGTTGTAGTACTATGGGGGAGAGTTCTGGAGACAGCACCAGAAATGAAGCTTCAGTATCATCACATACAGCCTTTGTTAATTCCCTGAAAAGAAACAAACAATGCACTGTCCCTTTTCCAGGGATCAGTGACTGCCAAATATTGCAGTAGACATCTTCTGACATCTAACGAATGAAGTTTTATTTCCTTTTGATTAGATGGATTAGGGATGAAAGAGGGGAGAACAATTTCCTGCGTTCTGTGGAAAACGGAAGACACCTTAGGTAGGTATGCCAGATCGGGTTTAAGTATTATTCTGTCATTCAGGACCCGAGTGTAGGGAGATAGTCTAGATAGAGCCTGGATATCACTTACCCTCCTAGCCGAAGTTAATGCTACTAAAAAAGCGGTTTTGAGGGAAAGAGTTTTTATTGATGCTGCTGATATAGGTTCAAAAGGGGGCTCTGTTAAAGCAGTGAGAACAAGGTTCAAGTCCCATGGCATGATTCTCACCTTTACTATGGGTCTCGACCTACCTGCAGCTTTAATGAATCTACTGACCCAGTAATTATTTGCAATGTTGCAACTGAAGAGTGCCCCCAAGGCTGAAACTTGCACCTTAAGGGTGCTTGTGGAGAGGCCTAAGTCTAGACCCTTTTGTAGGAATACTAGAATCTGGGATATTGGTGTTGGGTCCCCTGCCACCACCCCCGAGCTTTGGAGAAATTTTTTCCAAATCCTAGCGTAGATTCTAGTTGTAACCTCTTTTCTGCTTTTAAGGAGAGTATTAATTACATTAGCAGAAAACCCCTTATCTCTCAGCAGCGACCGTTCAAAATCCACGCCGTCAGGTGGAGGCCCGCTACCCGAGGATGGTAGACTGGACCCTGGGAGAGTAGATCGGGAATATCCGGCAGGACCCACGGGTCGGCTATCGACATGTTTCTGAGGCATGAAAACCATGCCCTCCTGGGCCAAAAAGGAACAACTACTATTACCCTTGCCCTGTCCTTCCTGACCTTCCTCAACACTAGAGGGAGTAATGACAAGGGCGGGAAGGCGTAGGCTAGATTGAAATCCCATTTTAATAGAAGAGCGTCCACTTGCAGAGGGCGTTCTTTGGGGTTCAGAGAGCAGAACTGTGTCACTTTCCTGTTGCTTTTGGTAGCAAAGAGATCTATCTCCGGTTGGCCCCATTTCTGCACAATCAGGTTGAAGATGGAAGTCTTTAACGACCACTCTCCTTGACTTAGGAGATTGCGGCTTAAGAAGTCCGCCTTGGTATTTTCTTCTCCTCTTATATGTAGAGCCGTTAGAGAAAGAAAGTGTTGTTCTGCTATCTGGAGTAGGCGCCTTGCCACTTCCATGAGAGGACCGGAACGAGTACCACCCTGGTGGTTGATGTAAGCGACTGTGACACGATTGTCGGAGAGCACTCGAACGTGGTGACCCTGTAGATAGACAAGGAGCTTTTTAATCGCTAGCTCTACCGCTGTCACTCCTTCATATTAGAAGACATTTGAATTTGATCCTGCTCCCATAAACTCTGAACCATAACGTCCCCATATGAGCCCCCACCCAGAGGGACTAGCATCTGTTGTGACTATTCGGGATATTTCATATTCCCAGGGAACCCCCTTAGACAGGTTCGTCTCCTCCTTCCACCAATCTATGGATTTTATAGTAGCCTGGGACAAGGATAGCTGGCCTTCCAGGTAACCACCCAGCAGATTTTGATACCACAAGACCTCAGCTTGCAGCGTCCTTGTGTGAAATTGAGCCCACCGAACCGCGGGAATACAGGACGAGAGGGAGCCCAAAAGAGACATGGCCTTCCTAAGCGACATGGAGGGGTTATTGGAAGCGTTTAGGATTTGGTACCGTAAGCGAATTAACTTGTCTGACGGTAAACTACAGTTCTGGTTCTCTGAATCCAGAATTAGCCCTAGAAACTGTTGGACCCTCATCGGATTCAAACGAGACTTTTTGGTATTTATTAGCCATCCCAGTCGCTCTAAGGCAGACCTTGCTTTTTGTAATTGCTCCAGGCAATGCTCTGTCGATTCTCCGATGATAAGAAAGT
The DNA here is from genome assembly GCA_033576555.1 of Oophaga sylvatica. NCBI lineage: Eukaryota > Metazoa > Chordata > Amphibia > Anura > Dendrobatidae > Oophaga > Oophaga sylvatica. The sequence goes on from JARQOD010000004.1 coordinate 12,995,211, forward strand.
CGTCGAGGTAGGGGACTATGAGCATATTGGATTCACGTAAGTGGGCCATGACTTCCGACATAACCTTAGTGAACACTCGTGGGGCAACTGCCAAGCCAAAGGGAAGGGCGCTATATTGAAAATGTCGCAGCGATTCCCCCATCTGGATTGCTACTCTGAGGAAACGCTGATGGTCCACATGGATCGGTACGTGGTAATAAGCGTCCTTCAGATCTAACACCACCATAAAGCAATTTTCAAACAGAAGCTTTATTGCTGAGCTGACCGTTTCCATTTTAAATGGGTGAATAACCAGAAATCTATTGAGGGCTTTCAAATGAATAATTGTTCTAAAAGACCCATCCGGTTTACGGATCAAAAACAGAGGGGAGTAAAATCCCTTACCCCACTCTGCTTCTGGCACCTCCACTAAGACTTTTTTAGCGCAAAGTTCCTGAACCTCTAACTCTAGAGCGGCCTGCTCCGATGGGGACGATCTGAGAGGGGTAACTTTAAAATTATCTCGAGGTGCCGAGGAGAATTCTAAACGTAGCCCTGTAGCTATAAGGTTAAGGATCCAGCTACTGTTTGAAATTTCCGACTAGGCCGGGAAGAAGGCCTTCAATCTGCCTCCCACCGGCATCGCTAGTCATTGCGAGGGTTTTTTTGTTTCCTTAGGCGGACCCCTAAACATAAACCCTGTACCTCTTCGCCTCTTATCATCCCATTTGGTTCGTTCCCTGGATGACCTTCTGCGGCTGAACCTCCTTCTACTGAAAGGTCTTTTATAGAAAGGGGTTGATAGACTGGGAAACTTTTTCTTGTCGTCCCCTGCCTTTTCTAAAAGTTCGTCCAGGACCGGCCCAAAAAGATATTCGCCGTCACACGGAATGGAGCAGAGGCGAGATCTGGCTTGAATATCGCCCGGCCAACATTTTAGCCATAATGCCCTTCTTGCTGCATTAGATAGCCCCGCAGCTCTGGCAGCCATTCTCACTGAGTCCGCCGAGGAATCAGCCAGGAAAGCCGCGCGTTTTGAATTACCGGCAAGGTCTTTCGAATTAACCCCCTGGAGGTCCCATCTGCTAACTGGGATGCCAACTGGTCTAGCCAGACCATCATTGACCTGGCCGCACAAGTGGCTGCAACCGCTGGTCTTAGGGCACCTGCTGCCATCTCCCATGTTCCTTTCAAGAAAGAGTCTGCCTTCTTATCTAGTGGATCTTTTAAAGATCCCATATCATCGAATGGAATGGAGGATTTTTTAGAAGCCTTCGCCACTGCAGCATCCAGCTTCGGGGCCTTATCCCATCTACCCGTCAGGGGATCTTCAAAGGGATATCTCCGCTTAAATGCTTGGGGTAAGGAGCCTCTTTTCTCAGGCTTCTTCCACTCTCTGTCTATGAGGCCTTGGATGCTACTGTTTAGTGGAAAGGATCTCCGTTTTTTTGGATCTAAACCACCAAACATCAGCTCCTGAACTGAAAGTTCTGGTTTCGCCTCCTCTACCCCCTGGTGGACCTAACTGACTTGACAAATTTGTCCATCTGGTCCAAGGGAAAACAAAAACGGGTAGCGTCTTCCGTAGAAGACGAGGAGGAAGCCGAAGAGGAAGGCGAGGAGGGTCCTGAGACAACTTCACCCCTGTCATGGGCGGCCGGAGAATCTGAATCAGATAAAACTGGTACAGTTCTACGCCTGGAAGATTCTCCGTGTCTTGAGGACGCTCTCATTTCTGCTCTAATTATTTCCCTCAGGCTTTCGGTGAAATCTGGAGTCTCTTCCGTTATCTAAAAAGGGAAGGGGCATAGGGGGGAGGGTTACTATCTCATCCAGGCCCCTGCCCTTCCCCTTAAAATGCCCTACCGTTGGTTGCATGCACGGCTGGCATAACCTTTTAGGGCAAGCGTCAGGCAGAGGGCAAGCACAAAAGGCACATTCCCTGTGCTTGCTTTTCACCGAACATTTCTTCCCTAGTAACAGACACAGAATGGGGGAAAAACTGCATTACTGGGTGTTCTATTAGACGATCTCTTACCCAGACCATGCAGCAGTAGGTACCGGATCACGGGGAGGGGTCTTTTTCCCAGCTGCGGAACTTCTGCGGCTGGCGTCCCTGGCCGAAGAGGAGCGCTCTGTCTGCTGCTGCCGGCTCTCCTGATGCACCGAGGAAGCTTCTGCAGTGTCCATTGCAAAATGGGGCAGAAGCGCATTTCCTCCTTCTCAGGCCTTTAAATACTCCCCGGATATCCGGGTCAGCAGGACTGGCCAGGGGTCCTCCCCCTCCCCGCCCCACAGCCCCCCTGCACCTCCCCGCCGCTCACACAGTAGGCGCTGCCTCACCCATGGTGCAGCCGCCGAAATTTTCAAAAATGCCGGCCGGTGTCCCATATCAGGTTCTGGCTAGGAGACTCCGCCCCCTTATTCAGCGCTCCCACCGGAGATCCCGATACCGCCGCACCGATCAGGCCAGTAGCGTCTCCCGCCGCCCCGCCCAGCCCCGTCGCCGCAGCAGCGGAGCGCCATGAAAAAACTCCAAATTCCCCACCTCCCCGCCGCCCATGGCAGAGACGCGCGGCGGGAAATTCAAAAAATCCCCCGTCGCGCCGTCCAAAGCAGAGACGCGCGGCGGGAAATTCAAAAAATCCCCCGCCGTCCAAAGCAGAGACGCGCGGCGGGAAACGCCCGGCGGGAAATTCAAATTCAAAAATAAAAAAAAAAATTATTTACTTTTTTTTTTTCATATGGCTGCACCACCAGCAGGCCCCCATGACAGGACCGTAGGAGAGAACAGGAAGCACCGGGACCAGGGAGCGGGGGAGAATACTTACCAACCGGCGCTGGCTGGGAGACAGGGATCCACTGGATACTGCTCCACCTGCTCCGCACACTGCCGTGGAATCCTACCCGGCCCCACCGTGGCGCTTCCAGGAGCTCCACACCGGTCGAGGTAGGAGATCCCCCCCGCTACCTGGGTCGACCGGCCGGCCTGGGTCCTCCTGAAGATCTTCATCTGTAGGAAACCCGTCCTTTAGGAACAGGAAACCAACTGATGTGTGGGAGAGGTGCCGCCCTTTTGTATCTGTAGGTTTCCTGTTCCTAAGGGGCGGATCCCCTCTCTCTGTAGTGCTGTCATGGACGTTCGAATAAATGGTGATATTAACTATCACAAGTTGCCAAAAGGTTTAATAAATTACAAATGATCCTATCCATGCAGCCAAAAATCACCCGGCCAAGGTCCAACTCTTTACTGATATCCACCCTTTGGCACACCTGAAGTTTACAAAACTGGGGGGGGATATAATCGAAAAGCCATGGGTCCCAAGACTAGTCCACCTCATCAAGACATTCCACTGACATGGAAGCCTGTGCATCGGAGTCTCAACACCCAAGCATGATAACATCACTAGATCTCTCCTGCTGCGTGAAGCCTTAGTCCACACTTACCACAAATTGGAGCAGCTCAGGAGAATCGAGTTAGGTATTTATTGCCAGTCATTACTTTTGGGGGAAATTGTTTGGGGCTGAATATTGTTTGGAGGGCTGTGGGGTCCATCATTCTGTGCGTGTATATGGGTCATCATAATGTGTGAGGAAGCTGGAAGGTATACTGTGTGGAGGAGGGCTGTGGGTTTTTTTGTTATACAGTGTGGGGTACTGGTGTGTATCATACTGTATTGGAAGGCTTTGGCGGAAAATAGTGTTTGGATCATAGTGTTTGGGGGTGTGTGGGAGGGACTTTGGGGAGATTGTAGTGTTTTGGGGGCTGTGGGTGCTATCATAATGTGTGAGGAGCTATGAGTGGCTTAATTTTGTATGGGGAGTTATGGGTGCTCTAATTCAGTATAGGGAGCTGTGGGTTCCATCATACTGTGTGGGGAACATCATGCAGTGTAAGGTTCTTTAGGGGTTCATAGTGTTTGGGGGGCTGTGGGTTTAATCATACTTAGTAGGTGGTTGTGCATGACATCATATAGCGTGAGGGGCTCTGGGTGTCATCATACTGTGTGGGGAGCATCATATTATGTGTATGGGAGGTCTGTGGAGGCCATCATACAGCGTGAGGGACTGTGTGGGGAGCTGTGGGAGCATGATACTATGTGTATGATACGTCTGTGGAAGAAGCTTTGAGGGATCATAGTATTTGGGGGCATCATAGTATGTGTATGGGAGGTCTGTGGAGGCAATCATACAGCATGAGGGGCTCTGGGTGTCATCATACTGTGTAGGGTATATGTCTATCGCCAATGGTGTCATTCAAATGCAGTTTCGGACACCGACTTTTCAACAACCCAGTGGGAAAAGCACAGTGTCGGCAGTGGCTGTGTCCTAATAAGCTTTTGCAGCGGGATCAAAGCCAGTTTCTGGTATGTTATGTATTGGAAATATAGGCTTCATAGTTAGGTTTCCATTACTTTTTATTATTTATGGATTTCTTTCTTTATACTGCTTTGATAAACAGTGTCTTGAAAGTACCAGTAAAATCGTGACCACCTTGGCCATCTATCCCATTAAACCATAAGATATCATTAAGCCCATGCAGAGAAAATGAAGGATTGATTGGATGCTATAAAATATATTTTCACTAAAATGTCATTGTCTAAAGAAAAAAAACACGGATTTTGGTAAAGACTTACCTGTAAAATCCTTTTCAGCGAAGGAAGGAAGAGAGACACAGTATTCATTACTGATGGGTAGGCGGAGCCCCAGATCAGGATGTTACCTCAGATCAAAAGAGTGATGACTGGCTGGCCCCTCCAGCTCGGGCTCCTCCTACTCAGCTCCAGTCGTACCAAAGCTTTTAGGAAAAGAGCCAAGATCACCAGCGGAGCAACATAACCCCTTCTGAAGGAACTTCAGAGAAAAAACACAAGGATACAGGTTATGCATGCAAAGAAAGCCAAAAACCACAGAGTTCCAGGTACTACTCACGGAACCTGACTACTGCGATGAGCTGGCGATGCTGGAACAGAGCCTTAGCGCGCTGACCTCAGCCCAGATAATCGCTATCAGATAAGGGTCGCGCTGCATCTGAAAACATCAACACACTTCTGCCGTGGGAGGGTGCTGTGTCTCTCTTCCTTCCTTCGCTGAAAAGGATTTTACAGGTAAGTCTTTACCAAAATCCGTGTTTCAGCTGCAGATGAAGGAAGAGAGCCACAGTATTCATTACTGATGGGACGTCCCAAAGCAGTTCAAAAATAAGGGTGGGAAAAAACCAACAAAAGGCAGAAACCCAACAACCTTAACAACAAAGCGCAACCAGCGCTAAACACAAGTTCATCCAGAACTTTAAACTACAGCTGCCTGCAGGACCCTACGTCCGAGGGCTGCATCAGCGGAAGCACTGACGTCCACTTTATAAAACCTTGTAAACGTGTGGACAGAGCGCCAAGTCGCCGCTCGGCAAAGCTGCACTGCCGAAGCACCTTGATGAAAAGCCCACGATGAAGCCACAGCTCTCGTGGAATGGGCTCGAATCTTAATCGGGCAAGATTCACCCCGAAGACGGTAAGCTTCCAAAATAGCTGACCGGATCCAACGAGCTATAGAACCCTTGGAAGCTCGTTGACCACGCCGACGACCTGCCGGAACCACAAACAGGGAGTCCGTCTTACGAAAACCTTGAGTAATAGATAGATAAAACTTCAAGGCCCGCACTAAATCCAATGTGTGTAAATCTCGCTCTTTCGTATTCTTCGGATCCGGACAGAGTGAAGGCAACACAATATCCTGGTTAACATGAAATTGTGACACCACTTTAGGCAAAAAATCACCCCGAGTGCGAAGCACTACACGATCCGGAAAAAACTCCAGAAAAGGAGGCGAACAAGAAAGAGCTGCCAATTCAGAAACTCTCCTCAAGGAAGTGACTGCAACAAGGAAAGCCACCTTCCAAGAAAGTAAAGAAAGGCTAGCAGAAACCATAGGTTCAAAAGGTTTATGCTGAAGAGCCTCCAAAACAAGGTTGAGCCGCCAAGGAGACACGGGTGCCTTCCGCGGCGGAAACTTACGAGAGATACCTCGGAAAAAGGAGAGCACGTCTCTATTCGAAGCAATGGTTCTCCGGAACAATAAGGACAGAGCAGAAATCTGACCTTTCAGAGTGCTAACTGCCAAACCCTTGTCTAGCCCATGCTGCAGAAAAGCCAACAGGTTGGGAATGGAAAATTTTCTCGGGTTCCGAGAAGACCCCAAACACCACGAAAAGAAGGTTTCCCAAATTTTGTGGTAAATCCTAGAAGTAGCCGGACATCTTGCAGCACGAAGGGTAGCAATGACCTCGGCTGAAAAACCTCTACGGGTCAAGATTTCGGTCTCAAGAGCCACGCCGTCAAACGCAGGGACATCAAGTCCGGATGACAAACGGGCCCCTGAGTCAACAAGTCCGGTTGAAGAGGGAGTGGAAACGGAGGTGCCGCCAACAGCGACATTATTGTCGAGAACCACACCCTTCTTGGCCAGTCTGGAGCTATCAGAATAGCTGGAATTCTCTCTAGTCTGATCCGACGCAGCACTAGAGGAAGTAAGGATATCGGCGGGAATACATAGATCAGCTCGAACTGATCCCACTGAGCCACTAGAGCATCCACCGCCACCGCCTTCGGGTCCTTGTACCTGGACATGAATGTCGGTAACTTGGCATTGGACCTGGATGCCATCAAATCCACTTGGGGGGTTCCCCAGCGAGAGCACAGTAGTGCAAAGACTTCCGGGTGGAGGCTCCATTCCCCGGGATCCATCCTTCTGCGACTGAGAAAGTCCGCTGTAATATTCTGAACCCCTGGAATGTGAATCGCCGAAATGGCTGGTACATTGGCCTCTGCCCAAATCAGAATTCGGGACACCTCTACCATGAGTCTGGAACTCCTTGTCCCACCTTGGTGATTGATATACGCGACAGCCGTCGCATTGTCTGTCTGCACACGGACTGGCAGACCGCTCAAAGGGACCGTCCAATGTTGGAGGCAAAGGAAAATCGCCCTCAATTCCAGGATGTTGATCGGAAGCACAGACTCTTCCGGTGACCATACCCCCTGAATCCAGAGATTGTTCCAAACACCCCCCAGCCCGTCAGGCTGGCATCGGTGGTTATGACTGACCACTTCAGAGGGAGGAAAGACTTCCCCAGGGAGAATGCCCCTGGACGTAACCACCATTCTAGAGAATCCCGCACCGCGCGAGAAATGGTGACACTGCAATCCAGCGATTGCGACTGATTCCATCGACTCAAGATGACCACCATCAGTCCCAGAAGACGCATACACTTCCGTAGGGACATTGCCGTTGAGGATGTCATAATCTGTACATGTCGAAGAAGACATGACTGTTTGTCTGGTGGTAGGGAAACTACCGACCGAAACGTGTCGAGATGCATTCCCAAAAAGAGAATTGTCCTCGATGGTTCCAGGGACGACTTCTCCCAATTGACCAGCCAACCGAAGTCTTTCAGAAACTGAAGAGACAAATCCCGAGCCGTCAACGCCTCCTCCTCCGAGGAAGCCACGATCAAAAGATCGTCCAGATAAGGGAGAATCGTAATCCCCTGTCTTCGAAGGAGTGCCATGAGGGGCGCCAGAATTTTTGTAAAGACCCTTGGCGCTGAGGCTAAGCCGAACGGCAGAGCCACGAACTGGTAATGATTCTGACCTATGGCAAATCGAAGAAAGCGCTGATGAGCCTTTCCGATGGGAATATGCAAATAGGCGTCGCGAATGTCGATTGACACCAGAAAATCGTTCTGTGACAGAGCTGCCACAACGGAACGAAGCGACTCCATGCGAAATTTCCGGGCATGGACATGCCGGTTTAATCGCTTGAGATCCAGAATCGGGCGAAATTTGTTCTCCTTTTTGGGAACTATAAAAAGGTTGGAATAAAAACCTTTCCCTCGGTCCTCTGACGGAACCGGTATCACTACACCCTTTTGTAGTAGCGATTCGACCTCTCGCTGTAGAGCGACAACAAGCTCGGGTTCCGACGGAACGCGAGATTGACAAAAAACATTTGGGGGTTGAGAAGCAAACTCTATGAAATAGCCTGCCGACACTATCCGCGTTACCCAGGAATCTGGAACGCGAGCCATCCAAGTCTCCTTGAAAAGAAGCAGGCGACCCCCCACTCGAGAATCCTCGAGTGGACCCCTGGCGTCAATCCGACTTTGCGGGTTTCTTGTCAAGTTCCCGCTTGTTCTGGCGGAAACTCTGCTTCCAGGGAGTACGAGTTTTCTGAGAGGATTTCTTTCCTGAGAAAGAAGGACGACCCGATCCCCACGAGGAGTGACTAGATCGTCCTCGGCCCCAAAAGGACCGCCGACCACTATAAACACCAGGCTGACTGGACACCGAGGCCATGGCCCTTCGCTGTGGTAATGCTGATTCCTTCGCCTTAGCCTTGGAAATCAGCTCTGTGAGGTCGGATCCAAAAAGATGGCCACCCTTGTAAGGTAAGGCCAACAACCCTTGTTTGGAAACTGCGTCCCCGGCCCACTGTCTGAGCCATAAAGCTCTTCTGACTGTGACCGCTGAAGCTTGCGCTTTGGCCAGCAGAGATGCCGTATCCAGACCGGCATCAAAGATATAACAGGCTGCCGTTTCTAACCATTCACAAGTTTCCCGTATCTCAGATAACGGAGATTCATTTTGCAACTCCGTCTTCAGACGTGCCAACCAGCTTAGAGAAGCTCTAGCAGCACACATGGATCCTAGCACTGCTCGAAATCCATGACCCGCAGCCTCATAGCTTGCTTTTGCCGCCAATTCTGCCTTTCTATCCAAAGGCTCCTGTAAGCTCGCTTTTCCCTTAATAGGGAGTAGAGAGGATTTACTAAGCTGAGACAAAGACACATCCACTTCAGGAGCAGAAGTCCAATTAGCCTTTAACTCCGTAGAGCAAGGATAAAGTGTATCAAAGAAATGCGTTCCATGAAAACGCTTATCTGGACATAGACGTTCCTCCTCTATTACACCATTAAGCTCATCCAGAGCTGGCAATGTTGTGCGCGAAGCACGGGACTCCTGGAAAATGCGTGCTGATTTACCAGGACGACTAGTTACCTCCTCCGGTAACTGTAGTATATCTCTCATGGCTTCAATTAATGCCTCCGTACGCTTCGTCATAGAGGAACGCCCCTGCGGCTCGTCCGCATCTGAATCGGATATTTCTCCATCCGAATTTAAAGGGGAACTCTGCCCAATATCAGATACATCTGACTCGCTCCGTGTAGAGGCCGGTAACGGCCTGCGTCGCTTCCTCTGAGAGGAATTAGCAGACACATATTGACCTAAAAGGTCAGATAAGTTATTAATCGATCGAGCGATATCATCCAATTTTCCACCGCTGTCGACCGCAGCGCTAGACGCTGTGGAGGTCTGCGTATCTGATTGCCGCAATGGCACTGGGACGTGATCCGCGGCATCTGAACTCTGTTCAGACATGTCTCACCTGTATGAGCAGGTCAAAGCGGTAATACCAGCAAAAAACTATGCGGTTTTTTTTTTTTTTTCAAACGCTGAAGGGTTAACGCTCCACCAAGCAGAGTTACCCCAGCGGTATTCAGTCAGCAAATTTAGCTGGTAGAAATAACCCTCAAAGGGGTTAATATTGCAAACTCACCAAAATATATATATATTTGTGAGCCCCAGCCAATTTTTATGTCTCTGATGAGACTGCAGCTGCAGGATAGCGATCGCTGCGCTGCGGGGTGAGGAATCCGCACTCACCCAGCTGGCCGTGGTGTCTATATGAGGAGAGGAGCGGTCCGAGGAGCCCAGGAGCCTGAGTAATGGCCGCCACAGTGAGGGGGTCGCAGGAGAAAAGCCAGAGCGCGCGTCTTCCTGCTCAAAAGACCGGGATAGATAGGCCACGCCCCCTGCTAGCTCAAATAATGAGCGCGAACTCTCCCCGCTCCTGCTCCCTCTCTGTCCTGCAGCTATCTGCCTGCGGACAAAAAATCACCACATCTTCTTGTAACAGCGCTGTCACAGCAGCGCTGAAGCATACTGACATTACATGTAGTAGCGCTGTCACAGCAGCGCTGAAGCATACTGACATTACATGTAGTAGCGCTGTCACGCAGCGCTGAAGCATACTGACATTACATGTAGTAGCGCTGCACACAGCGCTGAGCATACTGACATTACATGTAGTAGCGCTGTCACAGCAGCGCTGAAGCATACTGACATTACATGTAGTAGCGCTGTCACATTAGTAATAGCGCTGCTCATTCAGACGCTAAAGCACTCACACATAATTATTAAAATTTTGTGTGGAGTACTCACCAGCCAAGGCGCCACAGGGACCCTCAGGGGTTTCTGGCGCAGTGCCCATGCTTCCCCCCAGGGCGAAGAAAGCAGTGACCGCACGTGTGGTTTGCGTTCCCGCCAGAGAAGCTCTCCTCATCCCCCAGGGCCGGCAAGGATTCTGCAGGGACTTTGAGTAAATACAGATCCGCCAAGGGAGAGGTTGGGGTACAGCAGCGCTGATACCCCTGAGACCTCTAGACCAACTAGTGATCCAAGTCTCCTGTCCGAATATTAAAATAATAAAATCTTCTGAGGAGCTGCATTAGCAGCGACCATCCTCTGGACCTCAAATCTTAGACTGGAGCTGAGTAGGAGGAGCCCGAGCTGGAGGGGCCAGCCAGTCATCACTCTTTTGATCTGAGGTAACATCCTGATCTGGGCTCCGCCTACCCATCAGTAATGAATACTGTGGCTCTCTTCCTTCATCTGCAGCTGAAAAAACTATTGGGAGTTTTCCACTACTGGAAGCTCACACGGAGGGGTCAAAAAAACAGTTAACAGGAAATATTTTTGCAATTTACAAATAGAACAAATATACAAAGTTCCTTTTTCCGATCTCCAAGTCCAAAATTGAAAGGACACCGGATATGTGCAAACCTGCAGACCACAAGCTGAACATTACATCACCCACGGACAGACTGTCCCAAGTTCAATGGACATTTCTGTTACTAAATCAGCTGTCGAATGAGAAATGTACTCAGATAACAACTTCCCTGCCTAATCTTGCAAAGTTCAAAGTAGAGCGTGGTGTCAGATAAGGCTGGATCCGGTCACCATTTCTCTTCAATTTATATGTTGAAGCTATTTTAAGGAAGGCTGGATTTGCCAAAAAAATAAATCAAAATTGCTGGACGAATCATCAACAATCATAAATACGTGGACGATACAACATTGATAGCAACAAGCGTAGATGGAATGAAGGCCTTATTACTGAGTGTCAAGATGGAAAGCTCGAACCTTGGACTGCTACTCAACACCAAGACGTTGACAACTGCCAGGTACAACTGGGACACTTGAGATGGACGGTGATTAACGGGAAGTTGTAAAGGACATCAACCTACTCAGATCGATGATCACTAAAGATGCAACGACAACACCGGAAGTCAAAAGGAGAATAGTTGTGGGCAAATCAACAATGAAGTCACTGGGCGAGGTCTTCAAATCAAGGAACATTTCACTGGTGATGACCTACATAGTCTGTAGTAACATATTGATGCGAATCCTGGACTATAAAGAGACAACATGGAAGAATCGACGACTTCAAAATGTGGAGCTGGAGAAGGATGTTATCAATACCATGGACGGCAAGAACAAATCAATTTTGGAACAAATCAAGCCAGACATGTCAATAGAAGCAAAGATCACCAGCTACGACTTCCCTACTTTGGACAAATCATACGAAGAGAGCAATCACTAGAGAAGGACATCATGGTTGGAAGACTAGAAGGAACAAGACGAAGAGGAAGACCAGCAACCTGATGGCTTGATACAATCAAGATAACAGTGGAGAAGACTCTGGTGGAGCCATCTAAAGTTTGCCCAAGAATGATCTCCCCATAGAGTGTTAAACCATCAAGTCGCCATGGCTCTAAAATGAGCTGAAGGCTGTTAAATAATTACAATCTTGTGAAGAATCCCCTTGCAGCTTAACAGCTCTAACCTATCAAATAGGAGATCCCACAAGATCTTCTACGGTACTTGGTGCATCAACTCCGTTAAAATGGAGGCCAGATACCTATAATTCCATTATATATGCATCTTTAACTTATTAAAATCTTTCCTAATTTATTAAACAATTCTGTTTATTAAACAATTCATTTTTCTAGATAGTTTCCCCAATATCTTTTTTTTTTTTTTTTTACTTTCTGTGATTTTTCATTTGAGGGGAGGCTCAAACATGACGTCAAAGGAGGATTGTCCCGCACTCATTTACCCACAGCTTCTATCACCTTCCCCTGGATCCGGAGAAGGATGCCATCAGAGGGAGGCGATAGAAGCAGTGTGAGTGACAGAAGACGAGTCAACCCTCAGCTTTCTTCACAGCCCTCAAATGAATAGTCAACATGGGGCGGTGCTGCTCACACAAATTCAAATGAGCTTTATTGGCAGGACTAAATACACATTAGTTTTGCCAAAGCAAGTGTACAAAAGGGGAATAGGGATGTTGGGTAGGGGCAGATCCAGGGTGGGGGCTATGGAAGTCCATGGCATAGGGAGGGTGATGGGGCGCAGGTCCGGGGTGGGGGCCATAGAAGTCCATGGCATAGGAGGGGGAATGGGGGCAGATCCGGGGTGGGGACTATAGAAGTCCATGGCATATCATAGTTCTCTTTCTCGCAGTCTATGACATTCGCTCAGATACCGCGCTGCTATCTCCGCTGCTCTCTCTTCTTCCCCCAGCAAGATGTTTTCTCTTCCTCCTTCATGGTGATGAAATCCGGGAAGAGATGTGAGAGTCTTCTGAAGTGAGTGTCCCTCACTGCTGAGTATTTGGAGCAGTGTAGCAGGAAGTGGGTTTTGTCCTCTATGGCCTCCTGGTCACAGTGTTGGCATAGTCATTCCTTCCTGGGCTTGTAGCTCTGCCTGTGTCGGCCGGATTCGATGGCCAGACTGTGGGCGCTGAGTCTATACCGGCTCAGGATCTGGCGGTCTCTGGGGTCCGGGAGTTTCTCCAGGTATGGGGCCAGACTGTAGTCTCTCTGTAGACTCCGGTACATGGTCAGTTTCTGGGAGCTGATGATGTCGTTCTTCCAGTCACTGACATACCTCTCCTGGCCTTCGTCTACCATCTTCCTGATTTCGGCTTTTGTCAGGTTGTTGTGATTGGTGTTCTGGTCAGGTTGGGTTTGGGTGAGCTGTTCCGAGGGTCCTAGTTTTTCTGTTTCACCTACGTGTGTCAGGGCTTTATGGTGATGGGAGCTTGGATTGCTCCTATGTAGGTGAGCCCGGAATGACAGTGCCCTCTTTAGAACCGTTATGTGTAGAGGGAATCTGCCCAGCTCGGCCCGGCAGGCACTGTTGGAGGTGCTCCGATGGACTTGGAGAAGGTGCTTGCAGAATTCCAGGTGGAATATTTCTGTTGGGCTGGAGTCCCACCTTGACCAGTCTGGGTAGGTGTGAGGACCCCAGACTTCACTGCCATACAGGAGGATTGGGGCGATGACAGAGTCGAAGATTTTTAACCAGACCCTCACTGGTGGCTTCAGATGGTAGAGTTTCCTTCGGATGCCATAGGTTTTACATGCCTTGTCTTTCAGGGTCTCTATGGCTTGTTTGAAGCTTCCTGACCGGTGAATCTCTAGGCCCAGGTAGGTATATTTGTCTGTTCCTGTAAGGGCGCAGTTGTTGAGGACAAATGAAGGGTGCTGGTCTAATTTTCTCTTTCTCCTCTGGAACACCATGATGTTGGTTTTCTTTAGGTTGACCGGTAGTGCCCAGGTGGAGCTGAATTTCTCTAAGATTTTCAGGTTGTCTTGGAGGCCTTTCTCGGTTGGTGACAGAAGCAGCAGGTCATCTGCATACAGCAGGAATTTCACCTGGGTGTCGTGGAGGGTGGGACTTGGTGCTGTGGAAGATTCCAGAGCGGTAGCCAGCTCGTTGATGTAAATGTCGAAGAGCGTTGGACTTAGGCTGCAGCCTTGTCTGACTCCACGGCTCTGCTGGAAATAAGCCGTTCTTTTACCGTTCACACTCACACTGCAGAGGTTCTCGGTGTAGGAGCTTTTGATAACATCGTAGGTCTTTCCTCCTATTCCGCTCTCCAGCAGTTTCAGGAATAAGCCCGGGTGCCACACCGAATCAAAGGCCTTTTTAAAGTCCATGAAACAGGCGTATAACTTCCCGTTCTTTGTATTGTGGATGTGTCTCTGAATGAGGCTGTGCAGGGTATAGATGTGGTCAGTGGTGCGGTGGTTTGGCATGAACCCTGCTTGGCTCTTGCTGAGGACGTTATGTTTGGTGAGGAAACTGAGGATCCTCTTGTTCAGGATGCTGTTGAACAGTTTCCCCAGGTTGCTGCTGACACATATGCCTCTGTAGTTGGCTAGGTCATACCTGTCCCCATTCTTGTGGATGGGTGTGATGAGGCCTTGGTTCCAGGTACGAGGGAAGTAGCCGGCACTTAGCACAATATTGAAGAGTTTAACCATTGCAGCCTGTATTTCTGGTGGGCTGTACTTCAGCATTTCTGGTAGGATTCCATCCAGGCCACCGGCTTTTCTACATCTTATGGAAGAGATTCTCTCTGCTACTTCCTGTAATGTAATAGGTGTATCCACTGGGTTTTGGAAATTTTTTACTTTTTCCTCCATTGCTTTTAATTTTGCCATTATGTTTTCCTGTTCTTGGTTTAGTTCTTCCTTTGGGATGTCTTTATAGAGGTCTCTGAAGTACTGGAGCCAGATGTTGCCATTTTGGATATGGATGTTGTTTTTCTGGTCTTTTGTGCCCATGTGGTTCCATAGTTCCCAGAAGGAGTTGTCTTGAAGAGCATCTTGGAGTTGGTTAAGCTTGGTAGAGATGTAACTCTGCTTCTTCCTCCTGAGGATGGTTTTGTACTGCCTTTGTATGGTTTCATAGGCTTCCCTCAGACCAGGGTGGTTGGGGTCTCTATGTTTCTTGTTTGAGGCTGTTCTCAGGGTCTTCCGTACGGCTTTACATTCTCTGTCAAACCAACCATTGATCTGTTTTTCTTTTGGTCTCTTGTAGTCAACTTTAAGGTCGGACAGTCTGGCCATTGCATAGAATATATTGTTGAGGTCTTTTGTAGCTTGACTCACTCCCTTTGGGTTAGGCTGGTACTCGTGGTTGTCGAAGTGGTGGAGCATCCTCTGTATTTCGGGTCTGCTGAGAGCCTCTTTATACTTTAGTGCTGACGTTTTGGACCATTTATATGATGGAGGCCGGTTGAAGAGGCCGCTATGCTGTGGCTTTTGAGTGGGTGGTTTCTCTGTAGATTTCAAGTACAGAAGTTGGCTGTGGTCTGACAGGTGCGTTTGTGGGGTGACTATGAAGGCGCTGATATTTGCCAGGTTCATATCTGTAATGGCATAATCTACTACACTCCTCCCTACATGGGAGTTTAGTGTATACCTCCCTAAAGAGTCTCCTTTGGTACGTCCATTAAGAATATGAAGTCCTAAACTTCTACATACGTTCAGGAGCTTTTTACCACTTTTGTTGACTGTACTGTCATAGCTGTTTCTCTCTGTGTGTACTGAGTCTTGGCCGTCATTCTCTGCTCCAAATATGTAGATGTTCCCATCCATGGTCAGGAAGTCGTTTTCTCTCCCTGTTCTTGCATTGAGGTCCCCAAAGATGAGAACTTTGCCCAGGGCCTGATAGTGGGCGGCTTCTCTTTGTAAGATCTCGAAGCTCTCTGGATTGAAGTAGGGGGACTCTGGCGGTGGTATATAGGTGGCGCAGAGGTGGACATCAGACTGAGAGGTGAGGATGGAGCTGCTGATCCTGATCCATATGTGGCTGCCTCCTCTCTTCACTGGTTTGATGTATTGGTGGAGCTCATCTTTATACCAGATCAGTATTCCTCCTGAGCTCCAGCCCTGTTTGATGTTTTTATTTTTCAGGGCAGGGACAGAGATTTCCCTGTATCCGATGGGCGCCAGGGATTCGTTTTCGGCTCTGGTCCATGTTTCCAGGAGGATCTGGATGTCTATATTTTTCAGTCTTTGTATAAAGTCCGGGTCATTTGTTTTACATCGAAAGGTCGAGGTGTTGAAACCCTGAATATTCCAGCTGCTGATTGTAAGTGAAGTCATTTTTTCTATTTATCTTGTGTGTATATACCTTGTAATGAGTATGGCTGTGTAGGACAAACTGGATTTCTGTTTTGTAGGTGTGCTTGGTTCCATCCAGTCACATTAGTTTCCTGCATAGTGCGCTGAGCAGGGTCTTTACCTCATCCATATCTCTGCTCTGCGTGTATCTGTGTGGGGTCGGTGGACCCCTCCATGGAGGTCTCCTCCTCTGATGGTCTGATTTTGGGTGAAGAGCTTTGTTTCCAGCTTCTGGAGATAGGATTGGGGTTTTCTGTCTTTTTATTATTAGGGGTCTTTCGGTGTGATGTTGGTTACTGTTGAATCCAGGCCTGGGTCCTCTGTTTAGTACGATGTCTTTCAGCTCTTTGGCCAGGAGGCTGACCCCTTGTTTGTTGAGGTGCTTATTATCATATAGGTGATGGTGGTTTATGGAAAGGTGTTGTGCCAGGGTCACGTTTGGGACAGTCTTGACCCTTTCTGTCAGTTCCATATTGATGCTTTGGGTGGTTTGCCTGGATATGTCCTTTGTTGGGAACAGAGATGACAGAATGATTTTGCTGTCTGGGAATTTTAGTTTTGCCGTCTTTGCTAGTTGGGCCAGTTGTCCTGCGATCTGCTGGTGCTGGTCTGGCAGGTTGTTTGTACCTGTGTGTATAATGTTATAGTTTGGGTTGGTAAAACGTGGATTATTAATGACCTCTGTCACCTGTTCAATAGTTGCACAGTGGATTTTTCTGACCTGTTTTCCTGGGAACAGCCGTTGTGCATTTAGGTACTTCCCATTTGAGTCCATTATTAGGACGATATCAGGGCTTTGTGGTGTCTGGGATGGGTTAAGTGGCTGCTGGTGGGGGTCTGTGATGCTGGCTTTGCTGGTGGTTGGTTCTCTTCTCGCTGATTCACTTTTCTTGGTTTCAGGATTATTCATATTGTAGGTTATTGCTGTGTTGTTGTTTGGGGTCTCCACATTCTGGTCAGTGGAGTCCATATTGTCTGCTCTCTGGCTTGTTCCCATTGCCCCTGCTGGGTCAGACATTGAGGAGTCTGTTTTGAGTTCTGCTATCTCCTTTCTGAGCCTTTCATTGTCATTTTGTAATTCGCTCATTTCCTCTTTTATTTTCTGGAGAGCTGACTTGAACTCACATTTCAGCTTGTTGATCTCATTTGTTGCTTGGTCATTTGCATTTCTATGTGAGTTTCTTTGAAGTTCTTCCTTAATTTGAACCAAGTCTCATTCTAATTGAGATAGACAGTCTCTGATGGTCTCCGGGAGAGGTGTGAAGTGTTAGGGGTTGAAGAGCTGTGCCTGGAGGACTCTGTAGAGATGTGAGCATTAGAAATGGCCTCTGGAAGTGGCTTTTTAAGGACACTCACAAGGCTTCTATCACCACTCCCTGTTGACTATTCATTTGAAGACAGTGATAGAAGTTGTGGTGCAGAGCATGTTACTCACCACTCACCCTGCTTCTATCACCAGCCCCCAATGACATCTCATTTTAGGGACGGGTGATCGAAGCAGGGACTGTGGCGGCAGTGAAAAGTGTAGTGGAGGCCACTAAAGATGCAGGCAGCTGCCACTTCTCTACCAACTTTCCCTCTGAAACAGATCATCATAACGCCCTCTTTGTGTCACTTCACCATCAAGCTTCTCCTGAACATTTTTGAGTAATGGAACAGGTATCCCCTTTACAGTCTGGACAAAATCATGTCCAATTCAGACCAGATGGGTCTACTGTAAAAAGTTGGCTAAATTTGAGCAAGGTTTTTACCCAGGATTCCTCAGATTGTTGACATGATGAATCCCCGGTATTCAACAAGTCCAGGGCAGAGGTCCAAGTAAAAAATCATCCAACCAGAGAGAATTGAGTGCCAATCACCTAGCCCTTTTCTTCTTCAGGGTCATCCCCTCATCCAGACGATTTAGCATCAGTTTTATGTAAACAATCAGGGAAGGAATAAGTCTCCAACTCCAAAAGTTCACAGCCTTCGAGCAGTGAATGTGAAGGACTGTCTCAACAGGAACTTCTGGAATCCAGGCAAGTGGATTCTTCATCCAGTAATATTCCTCAGTAATATTACAGTGTCCAGATTTTGTTCTCTTTTCAAAGGGGAATCACTCAGGCTAAAAATTTCTTGGAAGTACACAAAAGATTTATCCATGTTCTCCCTTTCCTCAACCAGATCCTGGAAGATCCCTGCAATTGTCTTTTTTTTTTTTTTCATTCCGATTCCACAAGACCTTGCCTGAGGCTTTCTAAAAAACGTAATGGATCGACTTCAACTTGAGTTTCAAAGTTCCTGACGCCACGTGGAAGTCTACACCTTCACATTTATAGAGCGAGTTAGGATGAACAGCATAGTTAACAAATCTGCCCGATCTCTGTAATTTTATGTGCTACTGACTGAAGATATAAAATTTACAAAAATTTCCTGGCCACAAGTCATTGATTTTCTGCATAAATATAAGCATCTTCACTATCTGGGATGGGAGAAGGGGTTATTGGACAATTTCTCATGATTGACGGTCCTTCATTTGAGCAAAAAGATTGGCAGGAACGTAGTCCAAGGCCACGTCTGAACTCGGCAGCGGATCCACCTCCTACTCCCTGGCACCTCTTCTCACTAGACCTCCTTAACGTCATGCATGTCACATTACAATGACGTTGTTGGTCCTATCAGAAAATGTGCGCACAATAGGTGGATCACAGGGCTCTGGACCGGCGGGTGGTCATACTGTCTGGACCAGGGTCTGATTACTCTTTCTGCACAACTCTAGTTAACCAGGGAAGACCAGTTATTGACTCCCGTGAGCTTTTTCATGTCGCACGTTGACTGACTGCGTTCCTTCCACCTTTTTCAATTCGACAAGCTGCTGTCAAAAACACACGGCTTAAAATAAAAGTACAGCAAAAACAACTTGGTGTTTCAAGAAAGCTCAACAATGACCACAACACAAAAAAACTCCCAAAACATTGGTAAAATACAAGGTTTTATTTCCAACGCTTCTAAACAAATACATGAAGGTTCAACCAATGACAACTGGAATGCTATGGCGAGTTCACTTGTTTTCTACAGCTCCACAGTATGGGGGTGGGGGGAGGCAACACTGTTTACACAACTCTTGAAATTTGGCATGAAGAAAAAAATGAAATAAGAAATTGATAAATTCTAGTCAATCTTAAAGCGGTTCTCCAGAATTAAGAAAAAAAAAAGATATAGCTGCCTGCTTCCAAGAAGAGCACCACCCCCAGTCTACAGGTTGTGTGTGGTACTACAACCCATCTTCAATACAGACAGCTGGTGGCGGGAGTTTTGGAGAAGAATGTAGCCATATCTTTCAAAATTCTGTAAAAACCCTTTAAAAATTTGTAACCCTTGCCTAACAGCTAATTCAGCTTTTGGAGGAGACAAAACAACTACAATTCGGTGACACTTGAATACTGATCATCGCTGAAGGTGCCCGGTGGTTTACAGCATTCTGGCTAAGTATAGGCTAAAGTTTGAGAGGATTTAAGTTCTGAAAAACCCCTTTAATAAAAAAAAAAGAAAAAAATAATGTAGCTTACTGAAGTCTTGAGTTCTCAAAAACTGAAGCCTGATGGCCGTCTCTCTGGTTAAATCCTCGTAATGAAATTTAAAAGGGGTTTTCCACTGCCATGATATTGCTGATAAATCAGAACAAACCCTTTTGGGTGGTGGGGGAAGAAAAGTTTGATATGGCAGCTAGGACACGCCGAGTAACCACAATAAAACAATGAAGTAATAGTAAATAGAGTCATCATGACATTACTTTTTTTCCACTAAATTGTCAAAGACACAGATGAAATAAATCGTCACAAGCTTCTGCTCTAAAATCAGAAAGGTGAACGATGGATATCACAGGTGAAGCAGACAGAGGGGGTCTCATATTGGTTACATGCAGTTTTGGATATTTATGGGGTCACACAATTGAGAAACAATCTTTGTTTTCTTGTATGAAGGCAAGATTATAGTTCTATTTATTGTGATGGATTTAATGGAAGCGACTGGTCTTTAAAACTAAAAAAAAAAAAAAAAAAAAAAAAAAAAACAATCAGGAAAAACCAACAAATAAAAACAGCCACGCCGAATGCACATAAAGCATATTAAAACGATAGAAAACATTTTGCTAGAGCAGAATGTCAAATATGCCGAGGTTTCACAACAAGCTGGACATCAATATCAATGGAAACCAACGGTTCGTTGGCTTTGTAGTAGTCGGATGTGAGAAATCACAAGATGTTAATCCCGCATCAGATATTAATGTAGGTCTAGAATGCGTAAACCTAGCGCAGAATTAAGCTCAAAGGACACTGCTGCCCACATACTATGTACTCGGCACATCGCCACAAAGCATTAGCTTCTCATGTTGCAAACTAAACAGAACAAATTAAACAACTTTTTTCTTTTCTTCAGGCTTTTAGTTTGTCTCTGGAGCCTTTGCCATCTTGCTGAAAAGTTTCTAAAAGAAAAAAAATAAATAAAGATGTACCGTAAATATGTAAAATTGTCAATATATATATTGCTTCAGTGCCGATGCTCTAGTGGGCTTCACCTCATCACTTTCCTGCAGTGGCGGCATGCTACACAGCGAACATGACTGACTGCCTCCATTGTACAACCTCAGTGGGCTACATGTTGTGCACCCCAGTAAAGCCAGCGCTCATCAGTACTTTGTGGGAATTGGAGAAGATGGTTGTACATTTCTCAGTAATTAAAAAAATGTTTATATACATAAGGATAACTAACGATCCATCCATAAATGGTGCATTCCTTGCCAATACTGAACGCCACTCTCCATTTTCTGCTTTATTAACACGCACTCATCTTTGAGAGTGTAAGTGGCTACAGGAATTCAGACCCATTAAGATGCAAAAACATATATTAAAAAGGCGGCTGTACAGCAGGAAATTAATGAGAAACCGGCAAAGCCAACTAGGGCAATGGCACTGAAGCAACGAGGGATTGAACAAGAGAATAAGGACATAATATTGCTCATTAAAATCTGCCATTGCGTCACAGCCGATGCTCTAGTGGGCTTCATCAGTCTCTCATACTGTACAACCTATGCCTGGCCTTAGCAGTCACATGCTGCGCATGCCAGCGCCAAAGATCAGTGGAAATCGGCTTTGTACATGGTGGGAGGGGAGTCTGACAGGCTGAAACTGAACTCCGCAATCCTCAAAAAGCTGTCACCAAGAAAAAGCAGCAATAGGTAATGACTGCAAAAGGACAAAATACTCACCTTCACTTTCTGGTAGTGGGGTAAGGTGCTGCAGTGGGTGACCTTAGCCACGTTCTCGTTGGTGTAGAACAAAGAGCACAGCTTGCAGTAGAAACCAGTCTTGGCAACCACGAATTCCACACCTTATAGCAACGACATAAAACAGAAGTCAAAATATGACAACTTTTTACAGGAAAAAACTGCAGCCGTTGTTCTGCAGTGCAGCACGGCACCGCACAGTTACACATTCTCACCGACAGGCTTGTTGGCCTCAAACGGGCCAAGATTATACTCCGCAGCAGCACCCTCGCTAGCAGACCCTGGGCGCGTTTGGCCGGCCTCATCATCAGCTTCATTTTCTTGCTCCGCTTGCTCCATGCTTGCGTTGAGCTCCATCTCGGACTTCTCTTTTGCAGATCTCTTGGAGGCTCTCGGCTTATCCAAATTCTCTTCGTCGCCGACCTCGTCAAGAGTAACAAAATCATCCTACAGCAAAAAACAGGTCATTAACCAAAAAAAAAAAAAAAAAATCACAAATTTATACCAGCCCCTTATTGAAACACAAGTCATCCAAATGGCGAGTCCCGGACGAGAATTCAGCTTAGTACTTCTGACATGGGGAGGATGACGCTTTACTGACAACTCTTTCCACTACAGCTTCTCTTCTGGCTCCAGACTACAAAGTGGAGACCAAGGATCGCGATTGTGTGCACCGATTGTTTACACTCCCATTCAGACTGTGCTGATGCTTCCGCCTTTTTTTTTCCAATTAGAAGGAATCCGTACTCAGACTAAATACATGATTACCGTCCGGATTGCGGTGGCACATACCGTGTTGCATCACTCATGTTGTTCTTACCTTCTGTTGCTTAGAGGGATCTGAAGAGTTTGGTTCAGGCGCCTCACTTTGGTCTTCCACATTGTCTCCTTCGACCTCATTAGGGTTCATAACTTCTTCATCAGCCACGGAGCTGCCGGTTTCTAGAAGAGCAGTGGCTTCTTCATCATCGCCCTCTTCCTCCTCCTCCTCTTCATCCTCAACTAGTTCAGGTTCACAAGAATCGGTCACTATATCCTTCTCATCTGTCTCCTCCGAGGTGTGAATGGTGTCATCAGCGGTGGCTTCTTCAGATGCGGCCTGATTGCCAGTTTCAGAATCTGTCTTTTTCTGCTTCTCCTTTACACCCCCTTTTCGGTCTGGAGAATGAGCTCTCTTGCTACAGAAAAAAAAAAAAAAAATTTGATAGCCGCAATTGACAACTACAATCCTGCCTGCCATGGCGGATTGGAAAGTGACCTAACATTCTGTCACAAGGGGGCACTAACGGCACCAAGATTTATATAAAACACGGATTTTGGTAAGAACTTACCTGTAAAATCCTTTTCAGCGAAGGAAGGAAGAGAGACACAGTATTCATTACTGATGGGTAGGCGGAGCCCCAGATCAGGATGTCACCTCAGATCAAAAGAGTGCTGACTGGCTGGCCCTCCAGCTCGGGCTCCTCCTACTCAGCTCCAGTCGTACCAAAGCTTTTAGGAAAAGAGCCAAGATCACCAGCGGAGCAACATAACCCCTTCTGAAGAAACTTCAGAGAAAAAACACAAGGATACAGGTTATGCATGCAAAGAAAGCCAAAAACCACAGAGTTCCAGGTACTACTCACGGAACCTGACTACTGCGATGAGCTGGCGATGCTGGAACAGAGCCTTAGCGCGCTGACCTCAGCCCAGATAATCGCTATCAGATAAGGGTCGCGCTGCATCTGAAAACATCAACACACTTCTGCCTTGGGAGGGTGCTGTGTCTCTCTTCCTTCCTTCGCTGAAAAGGATTTTACAGGTAAGTTCTTACCAAAATCCGTGTTTCAGCTGCAGATGGAAGGAAGAGAGCCACAGTATTCATTACTGATGGGACGTCCCAAAGCAGTTCAAAAATAAGGGTGGGAAAAACCAACAAAAGGCAGAAACCCAACAACCTTAACAAAAAAGCGCAACCAGCGCTAAACACAAGTTCATCTAGAACTTTAAACTACAGCCGCCTGCAGGACCCTACGTCCGAGGGCTGCATCAGCGGAAGCACTGACGTCCACTTTATAAAACTTTGTAAACGTGTGGACAGAGCGCCAAGTTGCTGCCCGGCAGAGCTGCACTGCCGAAGCACCTTGGTGAAAAGCCCACGATGAAGCCACAGCCCTCGTGGAATGGGCTTGAATCTTAATCGGGCAAGATTCACCCTGAAGACGGTAAGCTTCCAATATAGCTGACCGAATCCAACGAGCTATAGAATCCTTGGAAGCTCGTTGACCACGCCGACGACCGACTGGAACCACAAATAGGGAGTCCGTCTTACGAAAACCTTGAGTAATAGAGAAATAAAACTTCAAGGCCCGCACTAAATCCAATGTGTGTAAAGCTCGCTCTTTCACATTCTTCGGATCCGGGCAGAATGAAGGCAACACAATATCCTGGTTGACATGAAATTGTGACACCACTTTAGGCAAACAATCACCCCGAGTGCGAAGCACTACACGATCCGGAAAAAACTCCAGAAAAGGAGGCGAACAAGAAAGAGCTGCCAACTCAGAAACTCTCCTCAAGGAAGTGACTGCAACAAGAAAAGCCACCTTCCAAGAAAGTAAAGAAAGGCTAGCAGAAACCATAGGCTCAAAAGGTTTATGCTGAAGAGCCTCCAAAACAAGGTTGAGCCGCCAAGGAGACACGGGAGCCTTCCGCGGCGGGAACTTACGAGATATACCTCGGAAAAAGGAGAGCACGTCTCTATTTGAAGCAATGGTTCTCCGGAACAATAAGGACAGAGCAGAAATCTGACCTTTCAGGGTGCTGACTGCCAAACCCTTGTCTAGCCCATGCTGCAGAAAAGCCAACAGGTTGGGAATGGAAAATTTTCTCGGGTTCCGAGAAGACCCCAAACACCACGAAAAGAAGGTTTCCCAAATTTTGTGGTAAATCCTAGTAGTAGTCGGACTTCTTGCAGCACGAAGGGTAGCAATGACCTCGGCTGAGAAACCTCTACGGGTCAAGATTTCGGTCTCAAGAGCCACGCCGTCAAACGCAGGGACATCAAGTCCGGATGACAAACGGGCCCCTGAGTCAACAAGTCCGGTTGAAGAGGGAGTGGAAAAGGAGGTGCCGCCAACAGCGACATTATTGTCGAGAACCACACCCTTCTTGGCCAGTCTGGAGCTATCAAAATAGCTGGAATTCTCTCTAGTCTGATTCGACGCAGTACTAGAGGAAGTAAGGATATCGGTGGGAATACATAGATCAGCTCGAACTGATCCCACTGAGCCACTAGAGCATCCACCGCCACAGCCTTCGGGTCCTTGCACCTGGACATGAATGTCGGTAACTTGGCATTGGACCTGGATGCCATCAAATCCACTTGGGGGGTTCCCCAGCGAGAGCACAGTAGTGCAAAAACTTCCGGGTGGAGACTCCATTCCCCGGGATCCATCCTTCTGCGACTGAGAAAGTCCGCTGTAATATTCTGAACCCCTGGAATGTGAATCGCCGAAATGGCTGGTACACTGGCCTCTGCCCAAATCAAAATTCGGGACACCTCTACCATGAGTCTGGAACTCCTTGTCCCACCTTGGTGATTGATATACGCGACAGCCGTCGCATTGTCTGTCTGCACTCGGACTGGCAGACCGCTCAAAGGGACCGTCCAATGTTGGAGGCAAAGGAAAATCGCCCTCAATTCCAGGATGTTGATCGGAAGAACAGACTCTTCCGATGACCAAACCCCCTGAATCCAGAGATTGTTCCAAACACCCCCCCAGCCCGTCAGGCTGGCATCGGTGGTTATGACTGACCACTTCGGAGGGAGGAAAGACTTCCCCAGGGAGAATGCCCCTGGACGTAACCACCATTCTAGAGAATCCCGCACCGCGCGAGAAATGGTGACACTGCAATCCAGCGATTGCGACTGGTTCCATCGACTCAAGATGAACCTTTGGAGAGTCCTGGAATGGAACTGGGCAAAAGGAATTGCCTCCATGGACGCCACCATCAGTCCCAGAAGACGCATACACTTCCGAAGGGACATTGCCGTTGAGGATTTCATAATCTGTACATGTCGAAGAAGACATGACTGTTTGTCTGGTGGTAGGGAAACTACCGACCGAAACGTGTCGAGATGCATTCCCAAAAAGAGGATTGTCCTCGATGGTTCCAGGGACGACTTCTCCCAATTGACCAGCCAACCGAAGTCCTTCAGAAACTGAAGAGACAAATCCCGAGCCGTCAACGCCTCCTCCTCCGAGGAAGCCACGATCAAAAGATCGTCCAGATAAGGGAGAATCGTAATCCCCTGTCTTCGAAGGATTGCCATGAGGGGCGCCAGAATTTTTGTAAAGACCCTTGGCGCTGAGGCTAAGCCAAACGGCAGAGCCACGAACTGGTAATGATTCTGACCTATGGCAAATCGAAGAAAGCGCTGATGAGCCTTTCCGATGGGAATATGCAAATAGGCGTCGCGAATGTCGATTGACACCAGAAAATCGTTCTGTGACAGAGCTGCCACAACGGAGCGAAGCGACTCCATGCGAAATTTCCGGGCATGGACATGCCGGTTTAATCGCTTGAGATCCAGAATCGGGCGAAATTTGTTCTCCTTTTTGGGAACTATAAAAAGGTTGGAATAAAAACCTTTCCCTCGGTCCTCTGACGGAACCGGTATCACTACACCCTTTTGTAGCAGAGATTCGACCTCTCGCTGTAGAGCGACAACAAGCTCGGGTTCCGACGGAACGCGAGACTGACAAAAAACATTTGGGGGTCGAGAAGCAAACTCTATGAAATAGCCTGCCGACACTATCCGCGTTGCCCAGGAATCTGGAACGCGAGCCATCCAAGTCGCCTTGAAAAGAAGCAGCGACACCCCCCACTCGAGAATCCTCGAGTGGACCCCTGGCGTCAATTCGACTTTGCGGGCTTCTTGTCAAGTTCCCGCTTGTCTTGGCGGAAACTCTGCTTCCAGGGAGTACGAGTTTTCTGAGAAGATTTCTTTCCTGAGAAGGAAGGACGACCCGATCCCCACGAGGAGTGACTAGATCGTCCTCGGCCCCGAAAGGACCGCCGACCACTATAGACACCAGGCTTACTGGACACCGAGGCCATGGCCCTACGCTGTGGTAATGCTGATTCCTTCGCCTTAGCCTTGGAAATCAGCTCTGTGAGGTCGGATCCAAAAAGATGGCCACCCTTGTAAGGTAAGGCCAACAACCCTTGTTTGGAAACTGCGTCCCCGGCCCACTGTCTGAGCCATAAAGCTCTTCTGACTGTGACCGCTGAAGCTTGCGCTTTGGCCAGCAGAGATGCCGTATCCAGACCGGCATCAAAGATATAACAGGCTGCCGTTTCTAACCATTCACAAGTTTCCCGTATCTCAGATAACGGAGATTCATTTTGCAACTCCGTCTTCAGACGTGCCAACCAGCCTAGAGAAGCTCTAGCAGCACACATGGATCCTAGCACTGCTCGGAATCCATGACCCGCAGCCTCATAGCTTGCTTTTGCCGCCAATTCTGTTTTTCTATCCAAAGGCTCCTGTAAGCTCGCTTTTCCCTTAATAGGGAGTAGTGAGGATTTACTAAGCTGAGATAAAGACACATCCACCTCAGGAGCAGAAGTCCAATTAGCCTTTAACTCCGCAGAGCAAGGATAAAGTGTATCCAAGAAATGCGTTCCATGAAAACGCTTATCTGGACATAGACGTTCCTCCTCTATTACACTATTAAGCTCATCCAGAGCTGGCAATGTTGTACGCGAAGCACGGGACTCCTGGAACATGCGTGCTGATTTACCAGGACGACTAGTTACCTCCTCCGGTAACTGTAATATATCTCTCATGGCTTCAATTAATGCCTCCGTACGCTTCGCCATAGAGGAACGCCCCTGCGGCTCGTCCGCATCTGAATCGGATATTTCTCCATCCGAATTTAAAGGGGAACTCTGCCCAATATCAGATACATCTGACTCGCTCCGTGTAGAGGCCGGTAACGGCCTGCGTCGCTTCCTCTGAGAGGAATTAGCAGACACATATTGACCTAAAAGGTCAGACAAGTTGTTGATCGATCGAGCGATATCATCCAATTTTTCACCGCTGTCGACCGCAGCGCTAGACGCTGTGGAGGTCTGCGTATCTGATTGCCGCAATGGCACTGGGACGTGGTCCGCGGCATCTGAACTCTGTTCAGACATGTCTCACCTGTATGAGCAGGTCAAAGCGGTAATACCAGCAAAAACTATGCGTTTTTTTTTTTTTTTTAATATACGCTGAAGGGTTAACGCTCCACCAGGCAGGGTTACCCCAGCGGTATTCAGTCAAAAAATTTAGCTGGTAGAAATAACCCTCAGAGGGGTTAATATTGCAAACTCACCACAATATATATGTTTGTGAGCCCCAGCCAATTTTTATGTCTCTAATGAGACTGCAGCTGCAGGATAGCGATCGCTGCGCTGCGGGGTGAGGAATCAGCACTCACCCAGCTGGCCGTGGTGTCTTATGAAGAGAGGAGCGGTCTGAGGAGCCCAGGAGCCTGTGTAATGGCCGCCACAGTGAGGGAGTCGCAGGAGAAACGCCAGAGCGCGTGTCTTCCTGCTCAGAAGACCGGGAAAAGTTAGGCCACGCCCCCAGCCAGCTAAAATATTGAGCGCGAACTCCCTCGCTCCTGCAGCTATCTGCCTGCGGACAAAAGATCACCACATCTACTTGTAACAGCGCTGTCACCGCAGCGCTGAAGCACTCACACATTATTATAATAAAAATTGTGTGGAGTACTCACCAGCTTAGCGCCACAGGGACCCTCAGGGGTTTCTGGCGCTATGTCCATGCTTCCCCCCAGGGCGGGAAGCGCAGTGACCCCAGTGTGTGGTTTGCGCCCCCGCCAGGGAAACTCTCCTCATCCCCCAGGGCGGCAAGGATTCTGCAGGGACCATTATGTAGTTACAGATCCGCCAAGGGGGAGGCTGGTGAAATACACTGATAAACATGTAATAGCGTTGTCACCGCAGCGCTGAAGCATACTGATATACATGTAATAGCGCTGCCATCAGACGCTAAAGCACTCACATTAATAATAACATTTTGTGTGGAGTACTCACCAGCCAAAACGCCACAGGGACCCTCAGGGGTTTCTGGCGCTGTGCCCATGCTTCCCCCCAGGGCGAAGAACGCAGTGACCGCACGTGTGGTTTGCGTCCCGCCAGGGAAGCTCTCCTCATCCCCCAGGGCCGGCAAGGATTCTGCAGGGACTTTGAGTAAATACAGATCCGCCAAGGGAGAGGTTGGGGTACAGCAGCGCTGGTACCCCTGAGACCTCTAGACCAACTGGTGATCCAAGTCTCCTGTCCGAATATAAAATAATAAAATCTTCTGAGGAGCTGCATTAGCAGCGACCATCCTCTGGACCTCAAATCTTAGACTGGAGCTGAGTAGGAGGAGCCCGAGCTGGAGGGGCCAGCCAGTCAGCACTCTTTTGATCTGAGGTGACATCCTGATCTGGGCTCCGCCTACCCATCAGTAATGAATACTGTGGCTCTCTTCCTTCCATCTGCAGCTGAAAGATACCATTTGACAAAGCAGTAAATTCGCTCTAAAGTTAAAGGAAATTGTTCCTGCGTTCTCTAAAAACTTCTAAATATGTCAGAGGAGGTGAGCTGTGACATCACCTCTTGTGAATGGTGGATCCTGTGTTCTCTACTGTATATAGAGGTATTATCAGTCATTGTACAGGAGGAGGAGGTGAGCTGTGACATCACCCATTGTGAATGATGGATCCTGTGTTATCTACTGTATATAGAGGTGTTATCAGTCATTGTACAGGAGGAGGTGAGCTGTGACATCACCTATTGTGAATGGTGGATCCTGTGTTATCTACTGTATATAGAGGTGTTATAAGTCATTATACAGGAGGAGGTGGTGAGCTGTGACATCACCCATTGTGAATGATGGATCCTGTGTTATCTACTGTATATAGAGGTGTTATCAGTCATTGTACAGGAGGAGGAGGTGAGCTGTGACTTCACCTATTGTGAATGGTGGATCCTGTGTTATCTACTGTATTACCTGTGTTAGTTTTCGTTATAACCCTATCTATTCTTAATCCTGTCTTGTACAGAGCATGAATGCCAATATGGGGCTTAAAGTCAGTGAGAAAAGTTGAGAAGTTGGTTCACCTCGGCCATAATACATTATACACAGAGTGAAAGAAATACTTACCGGTTCTTTTCCTTTTCTTTTTCTTCAATAAGTTTGTTTGGGATCTGGAGAAAAAAAAAAAAAAAAACTGGAACAATTAAAAAATAATCAGCACTAAGCAAAAAGGTCCCTACACCTCTAGGAACGCATGGCATTTCCGAAAAGAAAAAACAAACACAGAAACACAATTTATGGGGATAGCAGGAGAAAAATAAGATCAAAAACTGGCAGGTCCTCTTTAAAACAATAGGTCATTTTATGATAACCCTTTAAAAAGTTAATTTGCCAGCAGATTTTCTTTATACGATATGAAACAGCACATGATGTAGGGACAGAGACCAGATTCCAGCGACGTGTGACTTACTGGGCCATGTTGCAGTTTCAGTAAAATCACTGTTTTATAGGCAGATCATCACTATAGGACTATGTGTTTCCTAGTCCACTGCTCTGTATAACCCCGCATCCACCACTGATTGGCAACTTTCTATGTAACACAAGACGCTGCCAATCAGTGGTGTGAGGAGGGATATACTGAGATTAGTGTTCTGAGCTCTGCGGCATAAAAAACAGTGATTGTATCAAAATGAGAGCATGCAGAGCAGCAAGACATACATCGTTGGAATAGGGGTCTCTGTCTCCACAGCAAACTGAAAAATCATTTTTAAACCTGAGAAAACACGGATTTTGGTAAAGACTTACCTGTAAAATCCTTTTCAGCGAAGGAAGGAAGAGAGACACAGTATTCATTACTGATGGGTAGGCGGAGCCCCAGATCAGGATGTTACCTCAGATCAAAAGAGTGATGACTGGCTGGCCCCTCCAGCTCGGGCTCCTCCTACTCAACTCCAGTCGTACCAAAGCTTTTAGGAAAAGAGCCAAGATCACCAGCGGAGCAACATAACCCCTTCTGAAGGAACTTCAGAGAAAAAACACAAGGATACAGGTTATGCATGCAAAGAAAGCCAAAAACCACAGAGTTCCAGGTACTACTCACGGAACCTGACTACTGCGATGAGCTGGCGATGCTGGAACAGAGCCTTAGCGCGCTGACCTCAGCCCAGATAATCGCTATCAGATAAGGGTCGCGCTGCATCTGAAAACATCAACACACTTCTGCCGTGGGAGGGTGCTGTGTCTCTCTTCCTTCCTTCGCTGAAAAGGATTTTACAGGTAAGTCTTTACCAAAATCCGTGTTTCAGCTGCAGATGAAGGAAGAGAGCCACAGTATTCATTACTGATGGGACGTCCCAAAGCAGTTCAAAAATAAGGGTGGGAAAAACCAACAAAAGGCAGAAACCCAACAACCTTAACAACAAAGCGCAACCAGCGCTAAACACAAGTTCATCCAGAACTTTAAACTACAGCTGCCTGCAGGACCCTACGTCCGAGGGCTGCATCAGCGGAAGCACTGACGTCCACTTTATAAAACCTTGTAAACGTGTGGACAGAGCGCCAAGTCGCCGCTCGGCAAAGCTGCACTGCCGAAGCACCTTGATGAAAAGCCCACGATGAAGCCACAGCTCTCGTGGAATGGGCTCGAATCTTAATCGGGCAAGATTCACCCCGAAGACGGTAAGCTTCCAAAATAGCTGACCGGATCCAACGAGCTATAGAACCCTTGGAAGCTCGTTGACCACGCCGACGACCTGCCGGAACCACAAACAGGGAGTCCGTCTTACGAAAACCTTGAGTAATAGATAGATAAAACTTCAAGGCCCGCACTAAATCCAATGTGTGTAAATCTCGCTCTTTCGTTTTCTTCGGATCCGGACAGAGTGAAGGCAACACAATATCCTGGTTAACATGAAATTGTGACACCACTTTAGGCAAAAAATCACCCCGAGTGCGAAGCACTACACGATCCGGAAAAAAAAAAAACTCCAGAAAAGGAGGCGAACAAGAAAGAGCTGCCAATTCAGAAACTCTCCTCAAGGAAGTGACTGCAACAAGGAAAGCCACCTTCCAAGAAAGTAAAGAAAGGCTAGCAGAAACCATAGGTTCAAAAGGTTTATGCTGAAGAGCCTCCAAAACAAGGTTGAGCCGCCAAGGAGACACGGGTGCCTTCCGCGGCGGAAACTTACGAGAGATACCTCGGAAAAAGGAGAGCACGTCTCTATTCGAAGCAATGGTTCTCCGGAACAATAAGGACAGAGCAGAAATCTGACCTTTCAGAGTGCTAACTGCCAAACCCTTGTCTAGCCCATGCTGCAGAAAAGCCAACAGGTTGGGAATGGAAAATTTTCTCGGGTTCCGAGAAGACCCCAAACACCACGAAAAGAAGGTTTCCCAAATTTTGTGGTAAATCCTAGAAGTAGCCGGACATCTTGCAGCACGAAGGGTAGCAATGACCTCGGCTGAAAAACCTCTACGGGTCAAGATTTCGGTCTCAAGAGCCACGCCGTCAAACGCAGGGACATCAAGTCCGGATGACAAACGGGCCCCTGAGTCAACAAGTCCGGTTGAAGAGGGAGTGGAAACGGAGGTGCCGCCAACAGCGACATTATTGTCGAGAACCACACCCTTCTTGGCCAGTCTGGAGCTATCAGAATAGCTGGAATTCTCTCTAGTCTGATCCGACGCAGCACTAGAGGAAGTAAGGATATCGGCGGGAATACATAGATCAGCTCGAACTGATCCCACTGAGCCACTAGAGCATCCACCGCCACCGCCTTCGGGTCCTTGTACCTGGACATGAATGTCGGTAACTTGGCATTGGACCTGGATGCCATCAAATCCACTTGGGGGGTTCCCCAGCGAGAGCACAGTAGTGCAAAGACTTCCGGGTGGAGGCTCCATTCCCCGGGATCCATCCTTCTGCGACTGAGAAAGTCCGCTGTAATATTCTGAACCCCTGGAATGTGAATCGCCGAAATGGCTGGTACATTGGCCTCTGCCCAAATCAGAATTCGGGACACCTCTACCATGAGTCTGGAACTCCTTGTCCCACCTTGGTGATTGATATACGCGACAGCCGTCGCATTGTCTGTCTGCACACGGACTGGCAGACCGCTCAAAGGGACCGTCCAATGTTGGAGGCAAAGGAAAATCGCCCTCAATTCCAGGATGTTGATCGGAAGCACAGACTCTTCCGGTGACCATACCCCCTGAATCCAGAGATTGTTCCAAACACCCCCCAGCCCGTCAGGCTGGCATCGGTGGTTATGACTGACCACTTCAGAGGGAGGAAAGACTTCCCCAGGGAGAATGCCCCTGGACGTAACCACCATTCTAGAGAATCCCGCACCGCGCGAGAAATGGTGACACTGCAATCCAGCGATTGCGACTGATTCCATCGACTCAAGATGAACCTTTGAAGAGTCCTGGAGTGGAACTGGGCAAAAGGAATTGCCTCCATGGACGCCACCATCAGTCCCAGAAGACGCATACACTTCCGTAGGGACATTGCCGTTGAGGATGTCATAATCTGTACATGTCGAAGAAGACATGACTGTTTGTCTGGTGGTAGGGAAACTACCGACCGAAACGTGTCGAGATGCATTCCCAAAAAGAGAATTGTCCTCGATGGTTCCAGGGACGACTTCTCCCAATTGACCAGCCAACCGAAGTCTTTCAGAAACTGAAGAGACAAATCCCGAGCCGTCAACGCCTCCTCCTCCGAGGAAGCCACGATCAAAAGATCGTCCAGATAAGGGAGAATCGTAATCCCCTGTCTTCGAAGGAGTGCCATGAGGGGCGCCAGAATTTTTGTAAAGACCCTTGGCGCTGAGGCTAAGCCGAACGGCAGAGCCACGAACTGGTAATGATTCTGACCTATGGCAAATCGAAGAAAGCGCTGATGAGCCTTTCCGATGGGAATATGCAAATAGGCGTCGCGAATGTCGATTGACACCAGAAAATCGTTCTGTGACAGAGCTGCCACAACGGAACGAAGCGACTCCATGCGAAATTTCCGGGCATGGACATGCCGGTTTAATCGCTTGAGATCCAGAATCGGGCGAAATTTGTTCTCCTTTTTGGGAACTATAAAAAGGTTGGAATAAAAACCTTTCCCTCGGTCCTCTGACGGAACCGGTATCACTACACCCTTTTGTAGTAGCGATTCGACCTCTCGCTGTAGAGCGACAACAAGCTCGGGTTCCGACGGAACGCGAGATTGACAAAAAACATTTGGGGGTTGAGAAGCAAACTCTATGAAATAGCCTGCCGACACTATCCGCGTTACCCAGGAATCTGGAACGCGAGCCATCCAAGTCTCCTTGAAAAGAAGCAGGCGACCCCCCACTCGAGAATCCTCGAGTGGACCCCTGGCGTCAATCCGACTTTGCGGGTTTCTTGTCAAGTTCCCGCTTGTTCTGGCGGAAACTCTGCTTCCAGGGAGTACGAGTTTTCTGAGAGGATTTCTTTCCTGAGAAAGAAGGACGACCCGATCCCCACGAGGAGTGACTAGATCGTCCTCGGCCCGAAAGGACCGCCGACCACTATAAACACCAGGCTTACTGGACACCGAGGCCATGGCCCTTCGCTGTGGTAATGCTGATTCCTTCGCCTTAGCCTTGGAAATCAGCTCTGTGAGGTCGGATCCAAAAAGATGGCCACCCTTGTAAGGTAAGGCCAACAACCCTTGTTTGGAAACTGCGTCCCCGGCCCACTGTCTGAGCCATAAAGCTCTTCTGACTGTGACCGCTGAAGCTTGCGCTTTGGCCAGCAGAGATGCCGTATCCAGACCGGCATCAAAGATATAACAGGCTGCCGTTTCTAACCATTCACAAGTTTCCCGTATCTCAG
This sequence comes from Oophaga sylvatica, assembly GCA_033576555.1. Classification (NCBI taxonomy): domain Eukaryota; kingdom Metazoa; phylum Chordata; class Amphibia; order Anura; family Dendrobatidae; genus Oophaga; species Oophaga sylvatica. The sequence goes on from JARQOD010000004.1 coordinate 13,029,483, forward strand.
ATAACGGAGATTCATTTTGCAACTCCGTCTTCAGACGTGCCAACCAGCTTAGAGAAGCTCTAGCAGCACACATGGATCCTAGCACTGCTCGAAATCCATGACCCGCAGCCTCATAGCTTGCTTTTGCCGCCAATTCTGCCTTTCTATCCAAAGGCTCCTGTAAGCTCGCTTTTCCCTTAATAGGGAGTAGAGAGGATTTACTAAGCTGAGACAAAGACACATCCACTTCAGGAGCAGAAGTCCAATTAGCCTTTAACTCCGTAGAGCAAGGATAAAGTGTATCAAAGAAATGCGTTCCATGAAAACGCTTATCTGGACATAGACGTTCCTCCTCTATTACACCATTAAGCTCATCCAGAGCTGGCAATGTTGTGCGCGAAGCACGGGACTCCTGGAAAATGCGTGCTGATTTACCAGGACGACTAGTTACCTCCTCCGGTAACTGTAGTATATCTCTCATGGCTTCAATTAATGCCTCCGTACGCTTCGTCATAGAGGAACGCCCCTGCGGCTCGTCCGCATCTGAATCGGATATTTCTCCATCCGAATTTAAAGGGGAACTCTGCCCAATATCAGATACATCTGACTCGCTCCGTGTAGAGGCCGGTAACGGCCTGCGTCGCTTCCTCTGAGAGGAATTAGCAGACACATATTGACCTAAAAGGTCAGATAAGTTATTAATCGATCGAGCGATATCATCCAATTTTCCACCGCTGTCGACCGCAGCGCTAGACGCTGTGGAGGTCTGCGTATCTGATTGCCGCAATGGCACTGGGACGTGATCCGCGGCATCTGAACTCTGTTCAGACATGTCTCACCTGTATGAGCAGGTCAAAGCGGTAATACCAGCAAAAAACTATGCGGTTTTTTTTTTTTTTTTTTTTTCCAAACGCTGAAGGGTTAACGCTCCACCAAGCAGAGTTACCCCAGCGGTATTCAGTCAGCAAATTTAGCTGGTAGAAATAACCCTCAAAGGGGTTAATATTGCAAACTCACCAAAATATATATATATATTTGTGAGCCCCAGCCAATTTTTATGTCTCTGATGAGACTGCAGCTGCAGGATAGCGATCGCTGCGCTGCGGGGTGAGGAATCCGCACTCACCCAGCTGGCCGTGGTGTCTATATGAGGAGAGGAGCGGTCCGAGGAGCCCAGGAGCCTGAGTAATGGCCGCCACAGTGAGGGGGTCGCAGGAGAAAGCCAGAGCGCGCGTCTTCTGCTCAAAAGACCGGGATAGGCACGCCCCTGCTAGCTCAAATAATGAGCGCAAACTCCCGCTCCGCTCCCTCTCTGTCCTGCACTATCTGCCTGCGACAAAAAACACGGATTTTGGTAAAGACTTACCTGTAAATCCTTTCAGCGAAGGAAGGAAGAGAGACACAGTATTCATTACTGATGGGTAGGCGGAGCCCCAGATCAGGATGTTACCTCAGATCAAAAGAGTGATGACTGGCTGGCCCCTCCAGCTCGGGCTCCTCCTACTCAGCTCCAGTCGTATCAAAGCTTTTAGGAAAAGAGCCAAGATCACCAGCGGAGCAACATAACCCCTTCTGAAGGAACTTCAGAGAAAAAACACAAGGATACAGGTTATGCATGCAAAGAAAGCCAAAAACCACAGAGTTCCAGGTACTACTCACGGAACCTGACTACTGCGATGAGCTGGCGATGCTGGAACAGAGCCTTAGCGCGCTGACCTCAGCCCAGATAATCGCTATCAGATAAGGGTCGCGCTGCATCTGAAAACATCAACACACTTCTGCCGTGGGAGGGTGCTGTGTCTCTCTTCCTTCCTTCGCTGAAAAGGATTTTACAGGTAAGTCTTTACCAAAATCCGTGTTTCAGCTGCAGATGAAGGAAGAGAGCCACAGTATTCATTACTGATGGGACGTCCCAAAGCAGTTCAAAAATAAGGGTGGGAAAAAACCAACAAAAGGCAGAAACCCAACAACCTTAACAACAAAGCGCAACCAGCGCTAAACACAAGTTCATCCAGAACTTTAAACTACAGCTGCCTGCAGGACCCTACGTCCGAGGGCTGCATCAGCGGAAGCACTGACGTCCACTTTATAAAACCTTGTAAACGTGTGGACAGAGCGCCAAGTCGCCGCTCGGCAAAGCTGCACTGCCGAAGCACCTTGATGAAAAGCCCACGATGAAGCCACAGCTCTCGTGGAATGGGCTCGAATCTTAATCGGGCAAGATTCACCCGAAGACGGTAAGCTTCCAAAATAGCTGACCGGATCCAACGAGCTATAGAACCCTTGGAAGCTCGTTGACCACGCCGACGACCTGCCGGAACCACAAACAGGGAGTCCGTCTTACGAAAACCTTGAGTAATAGATAGATAAAACTTCAAGGCCCGCACTAAATCCAATGTGTGTAAATCTCGCTCTTTCGTATTCTTCGGATCCGGACAGAGTGAAGGCAACACAATATCCTGGTTAACATGAAATTGTGACACCACTTTAGGCAAAAAATCACCCCGAGTGCGAAGCACTACACGATCCGGAAAAAACTCCAGAAAAGGAGGCGAGCAAGAAAGAGCTGCCAATTCAGAAACTCTCCTCAAGGAAGTGACTGCAACAAGGAAAGCCACCTTCCAAGAAAGTAAAGAAAGGCTAGCAGAAACCATAGGTTCAAAAGGTTTATGCTGAAGAGCCTCCAAAACAAGGTTGAGCCGCCAAGGAGACACGGTGCCTTCCGCGGCGGAAACTTACGAGAGATACCTCGGAAAAAGGAGAGCACGTCTCTATTCGAAGCAATGGTTCTCCGGAACAATAAGACAGAGCAGAAATCTGACCTTTCAGAGTGCTAACTGCCAAACCCTTGTCTAGCCCATGCTGCAGAAAAGCCAACAGGTTGGGAATGGAAAATTTTCTCGGGTTCCGAGAAGACCCCAAACACCACGAAAAGAAGGTTTCCCAAATTTTGTGGTAAATCCTAGAAGTAGCCGGACATCTTGCAGCACGAAGGGTAGCAATGACCTCGGCTGAAAAACCTCTACGGGTCAAGATTTCGGTCTCAAGAGCCACGCCGTCAAACGCAGGGACATCAAGTCCGGATGACAAATGGGCCCCTGAGTCAACAAGTCCGGTTGAAGAGGGAGTGGAAACGGAGGTGCCGCCAACAGCGACATTATTGTCGAGAACCACACCCTTCTTGGCCAGTCTGGAGCTATCAGAATAGCTGGAATTCTCTCTAGTCTGATCCGACGCAGCACTAGAGGAAGTAAGGATATCGGCGGGAATACATAGATCAGCTCGAACTGATCCCACTGAGCCACTAGAGCATCCACCGCCACCGCCTTCGGGTCCTTGTACCTGGACATGAATGTCGGTAACTTGGCATTGGACCTGGATGCCATCAAATCCACTTGGGGGGTTCCCCAGCGAGAGCACAGTAGTGCAAAGACTTCCGGGTGGAGGCTCCATTCCCCGGGATCCATCCTTCTGCGACTGAGAAAGTCCGCTGTAATATTCTGAACCCCTGGAATGTGAATCGCCGAAATGGCTGGTACATTGGCCTCTGCCCAAATCAGAATTCGGGACACCTCTACCAGAGTCTGGAACTCCTTGTCCCACCTTGGTGATTGATATACGCGACAGCCGTCGCATTGTCTGTCTGCACACGGACTGGCAGACCGCTCAAAGGGACCGTCCAATGTTGGAGGCAAAGGAAAATCGCCCTCAATTCCAGGATGTTGATCGGAAGCACAGACTCTTCCGGTGACCATACCCCCTGAATCCAGAGATTGTTCCAAACACCCCCCCAGCCCGTCAGGCTGGCATCGGTGGTTATGACTGACCACTTCAGAGGGAGGAAAGACTTCCCCAGGGAGAATGCCCCTGGACGTAACCACCATTCTAGAGAATCCCGCACCGCGCGAGAAATGGTGACACTGCAATCCAGCGATTGCGACTGATTCCATCGACTCAAGATGAACCTTTGAAGAGTCCTGGAGTGGAACTGGGCAAAAGGAATTGCCTCCATGGACGCCACCATCAGTCCCAGAAGACGCATACACTTCCGTAGGGACATTGCCGTTGAGGATGTCATAATCTGTACATGTCGAAGAAGACATGACTGTTTGTCTGGTGGTAGGGAAACTACCGACCGAAACGTGTCGAGATGCATTCCCAAAAAGAGAATTGTCCTCGATGGTTCCAGGGACGACTTCTCCCAATTGACCAGCCAACCGAAGTCTTTCAGAAACTGAAGAGACAAATCCCGAGCCGTCAACGCCTCCTCCTCCGAGGAAGCCACGATCAAAAGATCGTCCAGATAAGGGAGAATCGTAATCCCCTGTCTTCGAAGGAGTGCCATGAGGGGCGCCAGAATTTTTGTAAAGACCCTTGGCGCTGAGGCTAAGCCGAACGGCAGAGCCACGAACTGGTAATGATTCTGACCTATGGCAAATCGAAGAAAGCGCTGATGAGCCTTTCCGATGGGAATATGCAAATAGGCGTCGCGAATGTCGATTGACACCAGAAAATCGTTCTGTGACAGAGCTGCCACAACGGAACGAAGCGACTCCATGCGAAATTTCCGGGCATGGACATGCCGGTTCAATCGCTTGAGATCCAGAATCGGGCGAAATTTGTTCTCCTTTTTGGGAACTATAAAAAGGTTGGAATAAAAACCTTTCCCTCGGTCCTCTGACGGAACCGGTATCACTACACCCTTTTGTAGTAGCGATTCGACCTCTCGCTGTAGAGCGACAACAAGCTCGGGTTCCGACGGAACGCGAGATTGACAAAAAACATTTGGGGGTTGAGAAGCAAACTCTATGAAATAGCCTGCCGACACTATCCGCGTTACCCAGGAATCTGGAACGCGAGCCATCCAAGTCTCCTTGAAAAGAAGCAGGCGACCCCCCACTCGAGAATCCTCGAGTGGACCCCTGGCGTCAATCCGACTTTGCGGTTTTCTTGTCAAGTTCCCGCTTGTTCTGGCGGAAACTCTGCTTCCAGGGAGTACGAGTTTTCTGAGAGGATTTCTTTCCTGAGAAAGAAGGACGACCCGATCCCCACGAGGAGTGACTAGATCGTCCTCGGCCCCGAAAGGACCGCCGACCACTATAAACACCAGGCTTACTGGACACCGAGGCCATGGCCCTTCGCTGTGGTAATGCTGATTCCTTCGCCTTAGCCTTGGAAATCAGCTCTGTGAGGTCGGATCCAAAAAGATGGCCACCCTTGTAAGGTAAGGCCAACAACCCTTGTTTGGAAACTGCGTCCCCGGCCCACTGTCTGAGCCATAAAGCTCTTCTGACTGTGACCGCTGAAGCTTGCGCTTTGGCCAGCAGAGATGCCGTATCCAGACCGGCATCAAAGATATAACAGGCTGCCGTTTCTAACCATTCACAAGTTTCCCGTATCTCAGATAACGGAGATTCATTTTGCAACTCCGTCTTCAGACGTGCCAACCAGCTTAGAGAAGCTCTAGCAGCACACATGGATCCTAGCACTGCTCGAAATCCATGACCCGCAGCCTCATAGCTTGCTTTTGCCGCCAATTCTGCCTTTCTATCCAAAGGCTCCTGTAAGCTCGCTTTTCCCTTAATAGGGAGTAGAGAGGATTTACTAAGCTGAGACAAAGACACATCCACTTCAGGAGCGGAAGTCCAATTAGCCTTTAACTCCGTAGAGCAAGGATAAAGTGTATCAAAGAAATGCGTTCCATGAAAACGCTTATCTGGACATAGACGTTCCTCCTCTATTACACCATTAAGCTCATCCAGAGCTGGCAATGTTGTGCGCGAAGCACGGGACTCCTGGAAAATGCGTGCTGATTTACCAGGACGACTAGTTACCTCCTCCGGTAACTGTAGTATATCTCTCATGGCTTCAATTAATGCCTCCGTACGCTTCGTCATAGAGGAACGCCCCTGCGGCTCGTCCGCATCTGAATCGGATATTTCTCCATCCGAATTTAAAGGGGAACTCTGCCCAATATCAGATACATCTGACTCGCTCCGTGTAGAGGCCGGTAACGGCCTGCGTCGCTTCCTCTGAGAGGAATTAGCAGACACATATTGACCTAAAAGGTCAGATAAGTTATTAATCGATCGAGCGATATCATCCAATTTTCCACCGCTGTCGACCGCAGCGCTAGACGCTGTGGAGGTCTGCGTATCTGATTGCCGCAATGGCACTGGGACGTGATCCGCGGCATCTGAACTCTGTTCAGACATGTCTCACCTGTATGAGCAGGTCAAAGCGGTAATACCAGCAAAAAACTATGCGGTTTTTTTTTTTTTTTTTTTCAAACGCTGAAGGGTTAACGCTCCACCAAGCAGAGTTACCCCAGCGGTATTCAGTCAGCAAATTTAGCAGGTAGAAATAACCCTCAAAGGGGTTAATATTGCAAACTCACCAAAATATATATATATTTGTGAGCCCCAGCCAATTTTTATGTCTCTGATGAGACTGCAGCTGCAGGATAGCGATCGCTGCGCTGCAGGGTGAGGAATCAGCACTCACCCAGCTGGCCGTGGTGTCTATATGAGGAGGGGAGCGGTCCGAGGAGCCCAGGAGCCTGAGTAATGGCCGCCACAGTGAGGGGGTCGCAGGAGAAAAGCCAGAGCGCGCGTCTTCCTGCTCAAAAGACCGGGATAGATAGGCCACGCCCCTGCTAGCTCAAATATGAGCGCGAACTCTCCCCGCTCCTGCTCCCTCTCTGTCCTGCAGCTATCTGCCTGCGGACAAAAAATCACCACATCTTCATGTAGTAGCGCTGTCACAGCAGCGCTGAAGCATACTGACATTACATGTAGTAGCGCTGTCACAGCAGCGCTGAAGCATACTGACATTACATGTAGTAGCGCTGTCACAGCAGCGCTGAAGCATACTGACATTACATGTAGTAGCGCTGTCACAGCAGCGCTGAAGCATACTGACATTACATGTATTAGCGCTGTCACAGCAGCGCTGAAGCATACTGACATTACGTGTAGTAGCGCTGTCACAGCAGCGCTGAAGCATACTGACATTACATGTAGTAGCGCTGTCACAGCAGCGCTGAAGCATACTGACATACATGTAGTAACGTGTCACAGCAGCGCTGAAACATTAGTAATAGCGCTGCTCATTCAGACGCTAAAGCACTCACACATAATTATTATTAAAATTTGTGTGGAGTACTCACCAGCCAAAGGCGCCACAGGGACCCTCAGGGGTTTCTGGCGCAGTGCCCATGCTTCCCCCCAGGGCGAAGAACGCAGTGACCGCACGTGTGGTTTGCGTTCCCGCCAGAGAAGCTCTCCTCATCCCCCAGGGCCGGCAAGGATTCTGCAGGGACTTTGAGTAAATACAGATCCGCCAAGGGAGAGGTTGGGGTACAGCAGCGCTGATACCCCTGAGACCTCTAGACCAACTAGTGATCCAAGTCTCCTGTCCGAATATTAAAATAATAAAATCTTCTGAGGAGCTGCATTAGCAGCGACCATCCTCTGGACCTCAAATCTTAGACTGGAGTTGAGTAGGAGGAGCCCGAGCTGGAGGGGCCAGCCAGTCATCACTCTTTTGATCTGAGGTAACATCCTGATCTGGGGCTCCGCCTACCCATCAGTAATGAATACTGTGGCTCTCTTCCTTCATCTGCAGCTGAAATTATATCTATCTATCTATCTATATATACACACACACACACAGATATATATACATACATAATATGGGAAGGAAAAAAAAAACCCCTGAAAACTTCTTGATATCACTCCGCAGGATGCCAAGCTGTGGAAAGTGGTTTATCAGACAAGTCCTTCCACCAGGTCTGCCAGTAAAATGGCGATTTCTGGGGCTAGGGACCTACCTCTAATTGTGACTTACACCCCATCATAGAAACACAACAGTAAGTGACCCTCCTGGGAACAATGCCACGCTTACCCTTAGCACAAGCTTCTTGTATCTTTCAGACAGGTCTACCTTCAGTGTTTTTCCATGGAAGACTAGAGGGACAGTTTCACAGCGCTTTACCATGTCCCGAGCATCTTCCACTTTCTCCATTTCAACAAAAGACTAAAACAAAAGAACAAAAAATAAAAATATATATTGTAGATTTCAGAATAGATCTAAAAAAAAACATATATAATATATTAATTTATTTTCTTATCTCTATCTATACATCTCTCTCTATATATAATATATATACATCTCTCTCTATACACCTCTCTATATCTATATGTCTCTATATTCTCTACACACAAAATTTTTTAATTATTTTAATACCATAACATGAATACCTTTGAAGGAAATCTACAGCATCTTCCTGACAGTCACCTCATGTAATTTTACCTGATTTCTCACTCTCATTAGGATATAGGTCTTCACTTTGCCGAAGTCCTCGACGAGCTTCAGGAGCTCAGCATCTGTGTAGCCGAAACTGGGCAGTTTACTAAGGTGCACAACCTTGCCCGGCTCTGATTTTTTCGGTGGCTGGGGTTTTGTGTCAGGCTTTTCTGGTTTCTAAAGAGAATAGAACACAAGATTGGAATTCTAAGCTTTGGCTTGTTTCTTTAGGTCCCGGGCACTTCCTCAATTAATCTTCCTGGAAAAGCATGAAGAAATACTGGAAACGTATGAGCAAAGCGATAACAGAAGGTTACGGGCTACGGCTCTCCACACAGTGATCACATACTCTGCGTATTGCTGCCCAATATGGTGTCAATGTTGTGGCCACTGGATATCACAATGGGTGGAATTTCAGGTGCAGACATCAGCGATCACCTTACTGATGGTGACACCCAGTTCCTATTTATTTTAGGATTACCAGGAAGAACAACAGAGGAAAGAAAATACCATTCTAAGCAATTTTTTTTTGTATTATTTCTATTATAAGGAAAGAAAAGTAATTACTAAAAACAGACAGGAAACAAAAGCAAACAATTCTTTGGATGGGTTGTCAAGGATTGGGGAAAAATTCTACCCACAGCGCTACCACTGTCCAGTGGTGGGTTCTGGTTATTTCTGCTCTGCACAATGCTAGACAATAGAGCAGAATTGCAATGACACCCAACTTACAGACAGGAAAATATATATATATATATATATATATATATATATATATATATATATATATATATATATATATATATATATATGGAGATTTTTGTGTACTCACCGTAAAATCCTTTTCTCCGAGACGCTCATTGGGGGACACACAGACCGTGGACACACAGACCGTGGGTGTTATGCTGCTGCCACTAGGAGGACACTAAGCAATACAAGCACAAAAGATTAACTCCTCCTCCTGCAGTATGCACCCTCTGTTGGCTCAATCCTGAACCAGTTCGGTGCCAAAGCAGTAGGAGCTCATAACAGAGTGCAATATGCCAACAATTCAAATGAACAACGAGGCTCCAAGTTAAACCAGGGTGGGAGCTGTGTCCCCCAATGAGCGTCTCGGAGAAAAGGATTTTACGGTGAGTACACAAAAATCTCCTTTTCTCCTTCGCCTCATTGGGGGACACACAGACCGTGGGACGTCCCAAAGCAGTCCCTGGGTGGGAACTCATCAACAGATGAAGCCTCGTGAACGTCATGCATATAACGCTTAACCAGTCAACAGACAACTTACAGATGCGCAACAGCTGATTGCAGAATCTGTCTGCCAAGAGCCGCATCTGAAGAAACTTGAGCATGAATTTGGTAATGCTTGACAAAAGTATGAAGACTGGACCAAGTCGCAGCCTTGCACACTTGCTGTGCCGAAAGCCTGGTGCCGAATGGCCCAGGAGGCCCCCACAGAACGAGTGGAGTGTGCCTTAAAGGTCAGCCTATCCCGGCTGGGATTAACACGGTACGCCTCTTGGATCGCCGAGCGAATCCATCTGGCTAACGTGGCCTTGGAAGCAGGAAGACCCTGTCTGCGTCCTTCCGGAAGCACAAACAGAGCGTCCGATTTCCGGAAAGGTGCCGTTCTCGAAATGTACCTTCGGAGAGCCCTCACCAAGTCTAAAGTGTGAAGGGCTTTTTCAGTACGGTGAATTGGAGCCGGACAGAATGAAGGCAAAACTATCTCCTCATTGATATGAAAAGCCGAAACGACTTTTGGCGTGAAAGACAGAGAAAGTCCTAAGGACTACCTTGTCCTGGTGAAAAATGAGGATAGGAGGTTTACAAGATAAGGCTGCCAATTCCGATACTCGTCTGATAAAGGTAATCGCCACTAGGAAGACCACCTTCCAGGAAAGAAGCGATAAAGACACTTCCGGCAAAGGTTCGAAGGGGGAGTCCTGTAAGGCACTGAGGACCAAATTAAGATCCCAAGGCTCCAAAGGCCTCTTGTAAGGTGGAACAAGATGAGACACTCCCTGAATAAAAGTCTTGACCTGAGACTTAGATGCGATCCGTCTTTGGAAAAGGACGGACAAGGCAGAAATCTGGCCCTTGAGGGAAGAAAGGGCTAACCCCGAATCCATTCCTGCTTGAAGAAATTCCAGAATGGAAGGGATAGAGAAAACCAAAGGGGAACGACCTTTGTTCTCACACCAGGAAAAGAATGTCTTCCAGACACGATGATAAATGCGGGCGGAAGCCGGCTTCCTGGCATTGACCATTGTAGAGATGACTTTGTGAGAAAACCCAGCCTGAGTTAAGATCCAGGCTTCAAAAGCCATACCGTCAAATTCAGCGCTTTTGAATTGTGATGGTAAATCGGACCCTGTGAGAGGAGGTCCGGCCGATCTGGCAATCTCCAGGGAACGTCTGCAAGCAGACGCACTAGTTCCGCATACCACGGACGGCGAGGCCATTCCGGAGCGACCATGAATGAGAGGAACGCCTTCTGCCTTGATCTTCCGAATCACCCTGGGGATTAACGGAAGAGGAGGAAAAATGTAAGGAAGGCGAAATTGACTCCAAGGGAGGACTAGCGCATCCGAGCCGACGGCTAGTGGATCGCGAGAGCGACTTATGAAGGTCTGAACCTTGGCATTCAGTCTGGATGCCATGAGGTCTACGTCCGGCATGCCCCATTGCTGGCAAATAAGATGCTGATTGGGAGACGGGACTCTGGTAGAGACCAGCGGCCCTGAGTCGTGTGATGAAGAAACACAGCTCCCCATCCGAGGAGACTGGCATCGGTGGTCACCACCAGCCAATGGACAGTCAGGAAAGATTTTCCGTGATTCAGTGATGAGGCATTCATCCACCATCTTAAGGAGCTTCTGACTGTGGGAGACAGACGTAAGCGGCGACCTAGAGACGCTGGGTTCCTGTCCCAGACTGATATCAACTCCTGTTGAAGAGGGCGGAGATGAAACTGGGCGAAAGGTACTGCTTCGATGGAAGCTACCATTTTCCCGAGGACCTGCATGGCGCTCCTCAGAGAATGAGGGCGGTTTAGCAACAGCAGGAGCACTCCCCGCTTCAGAGAGATAATCTTCTCTGGAGGGAGAGATACCAATCCTTGGGAGGTATCCAAAATCATTCCCAGAAAAAGAATCTTCTGAGAGGGAATGGAAAGAGACTTGTCTAAATTGACAAGCCAACCGAGGCGGGAGAGGATGTCGATAGAGATTTCGACGCTCTCTTCGCAGGCTCGAAAAGTCTGACCTTTTATGAGTAGGTCGTCCAGGTACGGGAGGACTACCACACCCCGAGAGTGTAAAATTGACATGGCGGCCGCCATGACCTTTGTGAACACTCTGGGGGCAGTTGCGAGACCGAAGGGCAGAGCGGCAAACTGAAAATGATCCACTCCAACAGCAAAACGCAGAAAGTTTTGATGTCCGCTGAAAATTGGAATTGCAAGATCCTTGGACTTGGGGAAGCGAGACTGAAAGAAACGTCTTGGAGGAAGGGACAAGAATTCGATTTTGTAACCTGAGTGTACTAGATCGAGAACCCACTGGTCTTGAACTACTGACCCCCAGACTTTGTGAAACAAGAGTAGGCGGCCGCCTACCTTGTTTGGGTTTCCCATCCCCAGCAAGGAGTCATTGTGATGACAACTTGCGAGAGGAGGAGCTCCTATTTCCTGCCTGAGAAGATCTGTTTCTCCAGGGCTGAGAGGATCTGGACGATGGTTGCGAGTCCCTATCTCTACGAGATGACCGGGATGCTCGAGCAGGGGACGAAGCAGGGGACCAATTAAAGGAGCTACGAAATGGCCGGAAACGACCTTGGTATTGAGGCAGAAAGGGTCTATTGATTCTGCGCTGTGGAAGAAATTTGCTTTTGCCACCAGTAGCGTCAGAAATAATCTGATCAAGGCGATCTCCAAAAAGACGCCCTGAATGATAAGGCAATGAAGTTAAAGTCTTCTTTGAAGCAGCGTCTGCACGCCACTCACGGAGCCAAAGGGACCTCCGAATGGCGATAGCATTGGCGGCCGTGATAGCAGCGCAATTAGCTGCATCCAGAGACGCATGAACCATGTAGTCACCTGCCCGAGTAATCTGATAGGCCAGATTACGTGCCTCGGGGGAAAGAGGGATATCACTAGTCATTTTGACTAGGCCCTCGACCCAAGCCACCATAGCTCTTGCCACCCAGGTGGCTGCAAAGGAGGGAGATAGATGCTCCAGCCGCCTCAAAAATTGATTTGGCGAGGTTGTCAATCTGTTTATCTGAAGGGTTCCTAATGGATGAACTATCAGAAACAGAGAGTAGGGTTTTTGAAGATAGACGAGATACTGAAGGATCTACAACAGGAGATTCCGTCCACTCTTTCGCCACGGTTGCTGAAAAAGGGTATCGAGCTTTCAGAGACTTCAGTCCTGAAAAAGTCTGTCCGCACGCTCCCTGTGTCCCTGAACAATATCAGTAAATTCAGGGTGGTTACTAAACATCTTGTGAACACGTTTTGCCCTTTTGAAGGAGATAGGATGATTCGGCTGAGACCCAGGTTCTTCTGCTAGTTTGAGGATTGTATTAATTGCCTCAATTAAAGAATCTAACGACTCCTGAAATTCCGGCGAGTTGGGATCATCACCAATGTCCAACTCGTATTCCGAATCATGGTCACTGATGTTTCTGGGAGAAGGTGAACGAGAACCTGAACTCGCAGATGCTGAACCACTAGATGGATTGGGAGATGTATTATGGCGGCGTTTTTTGGACGACCGCATAGCGGGCGCTGTGAGACGGCCCCTGTCAGAAGAGACATCTCTGAAGGCTAACGGACCCTTTTCTGGAAAAGGGGCACTCTGGCTAGGAGCAGATCCACGAAAGGTATCCAAGGCTCTAGTCAGAGAGTTTATGGAGTGTGCCAGATATTCGGGCCACCCTGAAGAACCTGCCTCAATGGGATCAGGAATAGGTAGTGACTCCTGCTCGGTAATAGGGGGCTCCTGAGCAGAGGAAGCCATGGGCTCCTGGGCACATGATGCACAGAATAGGGAACTATGCATTGATGGCAGGGGAGCGTTGCACGAAGTGCAAGTGGCATATACTACGGAGTAGTTCTTGTCAGCCTTTTTAATTCCCTTTGATTGTGACATATTTCCTCCCAGAGAACCTTCTGCAGAAGAAGGGTTAAGCGCTGTGTAGACCTAGTCGCAGCGTGCACTTACCCAGGGCCTCTATGTGTGCACCAGGGAAGTGAGAGGATGGCGATGCAGCGCTGTCCCAGGAGAATATGGCGCCCGAGATCTTAGAAGCGCCTCTCGTGTGAGACGAGAGGCGCCAGAAGCAGTGGGAGGAGAGGGGGAGGAAATAGGGGAAATCCCGTTAACTGGTGACAGCCAATAGCGTGCGGTGTGGGCGGAGCCACATGGACCGCCCTCTCCACTCGAGGCCTATCCCGGCCCGAAGCCGGGGAGTAAATTTTAAAGTTGCGGCCTACCCTGGGCTGAAGCCGGGGACTAAATTTGAGGCCGTGGCGCAATCGGAACGCCAGCGGCGCGATTGTGTGCTGCGGCGGCGCAACACCATGCGGGCGTAGTGCGCATAAAAGCGGTCGGTGACCGGTATTTGCCCCTCGTATACTCACTGCGGGGAGAGCCCGAAGATGGAGGAGGGAGAACTCCACAGCACTACAGCGACTATGGCTGTACATCCTCTATCCACCAACCCCTTTCAATAGGGGGGTGGAGAGGGCTTTTACATGCCTCCAGACCGCCACCGCTTCCAGGAGAGGTGGAGGGGGTAACCATCCAAGGTGCCACGCAAATCATCATCATCCTCAAGTAAGGGTATCTCATGGGGAGAGCGGCCTGTTATAAGGATCTGTCGCACCATGGTAGCGTGGCAGGAGGGGTACGTGGAGGCGACACTCGCACGATGCCGCCTGTTGTTGGTTTTTGGGAGATCGTGACTTTTCGTACCAGTCCCGTCGCCCAACCGTGCGTGAAGAAAGTAAAAATAATAAAAAGTTTAAAAATCAGAAAAAAATCTGGAAACAGTGGGGTCTGAGAGCAGACCCTAGTGCCTCCTACAGACACTAAGCAAGAACTGGTTCAGGATTGAGCCAACAGAGGGTGTATACTGCAGGAGGAGGAGTTAATCTTTTGTGCTTGTATTGCTTAGTGTCTTCCTAGTGGCAGCAGCATAACACCTACGGTCTGTGTGTCCCCCAATGAGGCGAAGGAGAAAAACACAACAGCACACAAATAACTGCTGTCCAGACACATTCAGACTTGACGTGCAAGTCTAGTCGGAATGTAGCTGGGAGTATGCACATTGCATACTTGCGGTTGGTTACATGCCCTGTATGTACTGTGTCTGCTGCTAAATCAGAGGAGGTGCCGTGGTCAGACAACTTGGCATGAGGTAGCTAGTATGGGAAGTGATAATCTCTTGGAGATAAACCTTCACTGTAAGTAAACAGCACACACCTTAATAAATGACATAGCTGAATTCTGTGATTTAGGCTTTATGTCCTGCTGTCTTCGGATATAGCAAAAACCTGCTTAAAGATTCTCTTTAAGAGAGCATTACCAGGTAGTGGACTACTTTAAAACTAGCAGGAAAGGTATTTCTGCATATACACAGACCAAAAAATGAAAAGGCAAATTTATTCAAAATAATTGAGAACTTACCTTAATTCTTTTATATTTCTGAGACAAGTGAACGCGAACAGGTTTCCCGTGGATGAGAGCTTGGGTCGTGCTGTAATAGTCTACTACCGCCATTGCCTCTTCTGAGTTGGACATTTCAATGAATGCCTTTACAGGAAAAAATAAAAAATCCTTTAGCTTTGCAACACAAACTGCAGCACCAAGGAGGATAATGATATGATGATGGTGAAAAAAAAATATGGGAACAACATTTTCAAAACATCCTGATTTTTTTTTCAGTAAACTATACACACATATACTATACATACAAGTCTTGTAACATATTTTTCCATCCCTCTTAACACATACCTCATTCATTGTGTTTAAAATGAGAAAATTGGTAATGACTCCAAACGGCTCAGCCAGCCACAGCAGCTGGTGCTTCAGATTCCTCCCTCGCTCAAAGTTTATGATGTGAACAACCCTACCGGTCGTTTGCTGGAAGAGGAGATGCATAAAAATTAATGCCGATGCATTCAGCGTGTCCCGACATTCTCTATCTCTAACATAGGATGTAGAGAGGCACTAATGTGCACCGAGTGGGACAGCCTCAGAGACAATTGGTCAATGCATGGCCCATTCTAATTAAACAGGACACATGCACGACGGCTGCCAAGATCGGTGTGCATGTGGTCCTTGCGGGATGTCAGACCGCCTCTGTAAGTGAACAAGTACATACCGGTCTGTTCTGCATACGTCTTGGTCCAGGGCCCTGATCATTCATCCCTGAAATACAAGAATACACAATTACACTAAACATTACATTTCACAATACAATAGGATGTGAACAAGTTGTTATTAGTACATGCGTGATCCATAGAAGTCTACGGACGGAGCGGTGTATGAAAGGAGACTTATACATACACAGGCAGATTTATTGCACAAGTCTCTGCGACTGAAGCTCTCAATCGTTCCTCTGTTTCTGTGGCGAGCAAGAGGATTTCTGCGACATTCCCAATGCATTAAAGTATATATAAAAAAAAAAAGTGGAAAAATCTTGGCAAAAGGGTCCAATATGTGACAATAATGACCCCCAGCGATCGGAGCAGCACTCATTCAAAACCAATAGGTCGTCTTTGTAATGCCGGACACATTACAGATCCTGAAGAGAGAAGCTCTTTATAAAAGCTGTTGATTGTGGGATCCCAAAGAAAGTGTCCCTTCTCTGGATAACCCAGAGCCATAACTTTTTTTTATTTTTCTGTCAATGTGGCTGTGTTGGGCTTTTCTTTGCGGGATGAGTTGTACTTTTTAATAACACTATGATAATATGATTCTCCAGGTCATTACGAGTTTGCAGATACCAAACATGTATAGGCTCTCTTTTAAGCGGTGGAAAAGAAAAAAAAAAAAAGTTGCTCTTGTCACTACTTTACAAGACATGTAGCGTTTCCATTTTTGGTATCTGGGGCTGGGTGAGGGCTTATTTTTTATGCCCTGAGCTGACATTTTTATGGATACAATTTTGTGGTAGATACAATGGTTTGATCGCCTGTTCTTACATTTTATTGCAATGCTGCAGCAGTAAATAAAAAAACAAACAAAACGTAATTCTGGCGTTTCATTACGCCGTTTACCACTGATTAATTTACTTTAGATAGATTGAACATTTCTGAATGCAACAATACTAAATGTGTATTTTATTTTCAATGGGTTAAAAGGGGGGGTGATTTCAACATGTGTTTTCTTTCTTTTTTAACCCCTTCAAGACCCAGCCTATTTTGACCTTAAAGACCTTGCCATTTTTTGCAATTCTGACCAGTGTCCCTTTATGAGGTAATAACTCAGGAACGCTTCAACGGATCCTAGCGATTCTGAGATTGTTTTTTCGTGACATATTGGGCTTCATGTTAGTGGTAAATTTAAGTTGATAATTTTTGCGTTTATTTGTGAGAAAAATGGAAATTTGGCGAAAATTTTGAAAATTTTGTAATTTTCAAATGTTTAATTTTTATTCTGTTAAACTAGAGAGTTATGTGACACAAAATAGTTAATAAATAACATTTCCCACATGTCTACTTTACATCAGCACAATTTTGGGAACAACATTTTTTTTGTTAGGAAGTTATAAGGGTTAAAAGTTGACCAGCGATTTCTCATTTTTACAGCAAAATTTACAAAACCATTTTTTTTTAGGGACCACCTCACATTTGAAGTCACTTTGAGGGGTCTATATGGCAGAAAATACCCAAAAGTGACACCATTCTAAAAACTGCACCCTCAAGCTACTCAAAACTACATTCAAGAAGATTATTAACCCTTCAGGTGCTTCACAGGAACTAAAGCAACGTGTAAGGAAAAAATGGACATTTTAATTTTTCCAACAAAAATTTTCTTTTAGCATCAATTTTTTCATTTTTACATGGGCATCAGGATAAAATGGATCCTAAAATTTGTTGGGCAATTTCTCCTGAGTACACAGATACCTCATATGTGGTCATAAACCACTGTATGGGCGCACGGCAGGGCTCAGAAGGGAAGGAGCGCCATTTGACTTTTTGAATGGAAAATATGCTGGAATATTTAGCGGTTGCCATGTCACATTTGGAGAGTCCCTGTGTGCCTAAACATTGGAGCTCCCCCACAAGTGACCCCATTTTGGAAACTAGACCCCTAAGGAACTTATCTAGATGCATAGTGATCATTTTGAACCCCAGGTGCTTCACAAATTGATCTGTAAAAAAAAAGAAAGTACTTTTTTTTCACAAAAATTTTCTTTTAGCCTCAGTTTTTTCATTTTCACATGGGCAACAGTATAAATTGGATCCTAAAATTTGTTGGGCAATTTCTCCTGAGTACACAGATACCTCATATGTGGTCATAAACCACTGTTTGGGCGCATGGCAGGGCTCAGAAGGGAAGCAGCGCCATTTGACTTTTTGAATGGAAAATATGCTGGAATATTTAGCGGTTGCCATGTCGCATTTGGAGAGTCCCTGTGTGCCTAAACATTGGAGCTCCCCCACAAGTGACCCCATTTTGGAAACTAGACCCCCTAAGGAACTTATCTAGATGCATAGTGATCATTTTGAACCCCCAGGTGCTTCACAAATTGATCTGTAAAAAAAAGAAAGTACTTTTTTTTCACAAAAATTTTCTTTTAGCCTCAGTTTTTTCATTTTCACATGGGCAACAGTATAAATTGGATCCTAAAATTTGTTGGGCAATTTCTCCTGAGTACACAGATACCTCATATGTGGTCATAAACCACTGTTTGGGCGCATGGCAGGGCTCAGAAGGGAAGCAGCGCCATTTGACTTTTTGAATGGAAAATATGCTGGAATATTTAGCGGTTGCCATGTCGCATTTGGAGAGTCCCTGTGTGCCTAAACATTGGAGCTCCCCACAAGTGACCCCATTTTGGAAACTAGACCCCTAAGGAACTTATCTAGATGCATAGTGAGCACTTTGAACCCCAGGTGCTTCACAAATTGATCCGTAAAAAAAAGAAAGTACTTTTTTTTCACAAAAATTTTCTTTTAGCCTCCGTTTTTTTCATTTTCACATGGGCAACAGTATAAATTGGATCCTAAAATTTGTTGGGTAATTTCTCCTGAGTACACAGATACCTCATATGTGGTCATAAACCACTGTTTGGGCGCACGGCAGGGCTCAGAAGGGAAGGAGCGCCATTTGACTTTTTGAATGGAAAATATGCTGGAATATTTAGCGGTTGCCATGTCGCATTTGGAGAGTCCCTGTGTGCCTAAACATTGGAGCTCCCCCACAAGTGACCCCATTTTGGAAACTAGACCCCTAAGGAACTTATCTAGATGCATAGTGAGCACTTTGAACCCCCAGGTGCTTCACAAATTGATCCGTAAAAAAAAGAAAGTACTTTTTTTTCACAAAAATTTTCTTTTAGCCTCAGTTTTTTTCATTTTCACATGGGCAACAGTATAAATTGGATCCTAAAATTTGTTGGGCAATTTCTCCTGAGTACACAGATACCTCATTTGTGATCATAAACCACTGTTTGGGCACACGGCAGGGCTCAGAAGGGAAGGAGCGCCATTTGACTTTTTGAATAGAAAATATGCTGGAATATTTAGCGGTTGCCATGTCGCATTTGGAGAGTTCCTGTGTGCCTAAACATTGGAGCTCCCCCACAAGTGACCCATTTTGGAAACTAGACGCCCTAAGGAACTTATCTAGATGCATAGTGAGCACTTTGAACCCCCCAGGTGCTTTACAGAAGTTTATAACGCAGAGCCGTGAAAATAAAATATCATTTTTTTTTTCTAAAAAATGATTTTTTAGCCCACTATTTTTTATTTTCACAATGGTTACAGGAGAAATTGGACCCCAAAAGTTGTTGTCCAGTTTGTCCTGAGTACGCTAGTACCCCATATGTGGGGGGGAACCACTGTTTGGGCACACGTCAGGGCTCGGAAGGGATGTAGTGACGCTTTGAAATGCCAACTTGATGGAATGGTCTGCGGGCATCTTGTTACGTTTGCAGAGCCCCTGATGCGCCTAAACAGTAGAAACTCCCCACAAGTGACCCCATTTTGGAAACTAGACCCGGCAAAGAACTTATCTAGATGTGTGGTGAGCACTTTGAACCCCCAAGGGCTACACAGAAGTTTATAACGCCCGGGCATGAAAATAAAAAAATCATATTTTTTCCACAATCAGGATCTTTTAGTCCCCAATTTTTTTATTTTCGCAAGGGTAACATGAGAAATTAGACCCCAAAAGTTGTTGTCCAATTTGTCCTGAGTATGCTGATATCCCATATGTGGGAGAAAACTACTGTATGGGCACACGTCGGGGCTCGGATGGGAAGTAGTGACCTTTTGAAATGCCCACTTGATGGAATGGTCTTCGGGCGTCATGTTACGTTTGCAGAGTCACTGATGTGCCTAAACAGTAGAAACTCCCCACAAGTGACCCCATTTTGGAAACTAGATCCCCCAAGGAACTCCTCTAGATGTGTGGTGAGCACTTTGAATCTCCAAGTCCTTCACAGAAGTTTATAACGCAGAGCCGTGAAATATAAAATCATTTTTTTTCCACAAAAATAATTTTTAGTCCCCAATTTTTTTTCCCAATGTTAACAGGAGAAATTAGAACCCCCAAAGTTGTTGTGCAATTTTTCCCGAGTACGCTGATACCTCATATGTGGGGATAAACCACTGTTTGGGCATACGTCGGGGCTTGGAATAAAGGGAGCACTGTTTGACTTTTTGAACGCAAAATTTGCAGGAATCAATGGTGGCGCCATGTCGCGTATGGAGACCCCTGATGTGCCTAAATAGTGGAAACCCTCAATTCTAACTCCAACACTAACCCCAACACACCCCTAACGCCTACACACACCTAACCCTAATACAAACCCTAATCATAACCCTAACCCCAACACACCCTAATCCCAACTCTAACCATAAACCTAACTACAAGCCTAACCCTAATTCCAACCCTAACCCAAATTCCAACCCTAACCGTAATTCTAACCTTAGCCCTAATGCTAACCCTAACCCTAGTTCTAACCCTAAGGCTGGGTTCATATTGCGTTTTACCAGCCCGTTCAACACGTAGCGTTGACCGGCTGGTAACGGTATAGCATAACGTGATCGCGTTATGCTATACCCGCTAGCGCAGATGAATCAGCAGATAATCAGCCGCGGATCAGCAGCAAAATCAGTCGCGGATCAGCAGCAAAATCCGCCGCGGATCAGCAGCGAAATCCGCCGCGGATCAGCAGCGATGTCCGCCGCGGATCAGCAGCGAAATCCGCCGCGGATCAGCAGCGAAATCCGCCGCGGATCAGCAGCGAAATCCGCCGCCGATCAGCAGCGAAATCCGCCGCGGATCAGCAGCGAAATCCGCTGCCGATCAGCAGCGAAATCCGCCGCGGATCAGCAGCGAAATCCGCCGCGGATCAGCAGGGAAATCCGCCGCGGATCAGCAGGGAAATCCGCCGCGGATCAGCAGCGAAATCCGCTGCCGATCAGCAGCGAAATCCGCCGCGGATCAGCAGGGAAATCCGCTGCCGATCAGCAGCGAAATCCGCCGCGGATCAGCAGCGAAATCCGCCGCCGATCAGCAGCGAAATCCGCAGCGGATCCGTAGCGAAATCCGCCGCGGATCAGCAGCGATGTCCGCCGTGGATCAGCAGCGAAATCCGCCGCGGATCAGCAGCGAAATCCGCCGCGGATCAGCAGCGATATCCGCCGCGGATCCGCAGCAAAATCAGCTGCGGATCAGCAGCAAAATCCGCTAGGAAAAAAAAAAAAATTCTTTATTTTTTTTATTTGTCCCTACCTATGATAAAGGGGAGGTTCATTTACTTTTTTTATTTTGATCACTGTGACAGTTTATCACAGTGATCAAAATAAATTTTTGAACACTGGGGAGCGCACTGCGCATGCGCCGGCCGGCGGGCGCACTGCGCATGCGCCCGCCATTTTCCAATATGGCGGCGCCATGAAGAGGCCCGGGCGGACGCCGGGCCCGATCGTGGGACATCGGTGGATCGGGAGAGGTGAGTAGGGGGGTCGGAAGGCTGGGGGGGGGGGGATAGGAAGTGGGGGCAGTGGACCAAAAGAGGAGGGGAGCTGTAAGTGACGGCGGTGACCGATCGCTGCCATCTTTCGGTGGCGGCGGCCGATCACCGCCGTGACTCGGTGTGGGGGGGGTCAGGGCTCGGTCTCCAGCCATGGCAGATGCTATTGCAGCATCGGCCATGGCTGGATTGTAATATTTCACCAATTAAATTGGTGAAATATTACACATTGCTCTGATTGGCTGTTTCACTTTTAACAGCCAATCAGAGCGATCGTGGCCACGGGGGGGTTAAGCCAACCCCCTGTGGTGAAGCACAAAGGGTCCTGTAACTGCGGGTCGGGTGACCTTTGAGTGACCCGGTCTCCCGGCCCGCAGGGACGAGATCCTTTCATGACGCCACATAGGCGTCATGGGTCGGAATGGCACAGGTTTTCATGACGCCTACGTGGCGTCATGGGTCGGGAAGGGGTTAAAACTTTTCACTGTGTAGAATAGTCCCTTTAGGAGACTTGAAGCTGTGCTCATCCGATCACCTGTGACACACATAGTAGGACGTCGGCCCTGCTATGTGTGGGATAAATCATGATCTATGAATGCTGGCCACGAGCCGGCGTTCCTTAAAGTCATAATGACAGGCACAAGTGGTCTCTGCAGACCCTCGGCTGTCATGACAACTCATTGGCACCCTGTGATCACGTGACAGGGGCGCCGATTGGCGGGTGTTCCGGCCGACACGTGTTAAATGCCGCGGTCAGTGATTACCAGCGGCATTTGACTGG
Source organism: Oophaga sylvatica (assembly GCA_033576555.1). Taxonomy (NCBI): domain Eukaryota; kingdom Metazoa; phylum Chordata; class Amphibia; order Anura; family Dendrobatidae; genus Oophaga; species Oophaga sylvatica. Next base: position 13,051,771 of record JARQOD010000004.1, read on the forward strand.
TTAAGATTCAGTTCATGTCTTAAAATATAGAAGATGCCCACGCACATGAGGTATTAATATGGATATATAGAGGAAAAGTGACAACCTCTCAGGCTACTGACCTGTAGATGTTGCACATAAGTAACTGAGGACGCTTATATGAGTGTAGATGGCGACAGTTGGTGGATCAAGTGGGAAATTCTAGGTACGAGGATAACCCGTTGCTGCCATCCAAATAAGTCTCGTCTCCCTCAGGAAATGGGTAATACATATACTCAGGAGTAGGATGAATTAAAGCTTCCAAAGTATAATGCGCCAATGCAACTGATCGTCCCTGGTAGCCAGTATTGTCACCTCTTATACTGCGGTCAAAATATGACAGCATAGTGGCGCCAGCAACCAGCCTAAAGGTGTGTGAATACACCAAAACACTAAGGGTGACCGCAACGAGCTCGTCTATGAGGAGTAATAGATCAACGATTTCAAGTCGGGCCGGTAATTAATAAGACAAATCTCATACTCACCTAGGTGACCCTTTGGTTTCCTCGTCTTCCTTCAGGTCCACCTCCCATAGAAAGCATTGAATGAGATGGCGGTGGTGGTCCCAAAAGTCCTGGAGCATGATTTGTAGACTGCCGCAGCATGGCCGTTCCCCCCCACTGCAAGACAAAATTGTTTATCACTATGTAGCTGCTGCAGATACAAAAAACAAGAGGATTATAGAAAAAAAAAGGCAAAAGCATCCATTACTAGCGGATGTAGGTACTGATGGCTGCCATGAATGCACAGACTGACTGCCACCCATTATAATGGCTCGGGTGAGTGGATACTTACGTGCCATGTCCTTTCCACTCTGGATATCTAGATTTTAAAAAGAAAAAAAAAAAAAAAGATAAAAAATTACACCTCACACTTAAGGTCTAAAATTTTCAAATATTTATAAATATATTTTTACATTTTTAGGTTGTTTTTCTTATGAATTTTATATTTAATAAAAAATATAATAACTGAAATAAAATTCATAAGAAAAACAACCTAAAAATATAAAAAAAAAAAAAAAAGATTAAAGTGCCATCTTTGATGGACACAAACAATGAATGGAGCAGCCATCACTCCATTTACATAGGGTAGTTCAGAGCCCCATTCTCTGCATTAGTGGAAGGCAAGCCCTTTTCCAACAAGTGTCTTAATTTAACTGCTTTTGGACTGCCATCGACCAGAGGTGGGTAAATTGCGGCCACATCCAGCCCTTTGGCTGTTCCACTCGGGCACGAAGACAGCAATCAGAAGGACGGAAACAGTGGTCCACGAGTCACACCAAGCCCTCGCCAGCCATCTGTCCATCGGCACCGCTATCCGCATCCTCAGGATGCAGAAAGCAGTGAATACATTGGTGAAGAATGTAGCGGCCGACTCCTTCTTCAACCAATCAGCGTGAGACAGGAGACGTGATGACGTCATTACATCGCACCAGCTGTATGGAGAGTCCGTGCAAAAGAAACCGAAGCAAAAGGGAGCGAGGAGAGCATGTGTTTCTTCATAAGTGTATGAGATGTTTACGTGTACATTGGAGACCGCGTGGGGTCTCACACTGCATGCAGAGGGGCCGTGTGGGGTCTCACATTATACAGGAAACTCATACTGTATGTAGGGAGCGTTGTGGGGGCTCATACAGTATATAGGGGATAATAGCATAATTCATTCTGCTCAATATTAAGTGATACAATTATTATTTTATATAAAGATTATAATTTGAATATTGAGCAGAATTATTTTCAGCCTATTGGTTTGGCTCGCTACAACAAGCGTCATGTGGCCCCCCAGGAATATTAATTGCCTACCCCTGCCATAAACGACTGTTTGGGGCATATGTGCGAAAACCCTCCCCCCGCAAAACGGGATTAGAACGTATGCGCCGACGGGGCCATAAAATGTAATGGTGCCGGAGGAGTAAACGTTTTTTTGGAAGTGTACGCCTACAGAAGACCCAGTCTACTATGTCTCAGTGTCAGACTCCTGTAGGCATACACTTTGGAAAATGATGCACATTAGACAGCACGTTCGCTCTGCCTGCACCATTACAGTCTACGGCCTCGTCGGTACAAATGTCCGAATACCAATTTGCAGTTTTTCGGACATATGCCATGACGGGGCACAGAGTGTGTCCTTAAACACAACGGTTAAAGCACCCTAAGCAGCTTGCACATGTTCCTGAAGCTGTGTGAAGCAGCTGTCAGACACAGCCAGACTCCACAAAGAGAAGATAAGCAGAAGGTTTATCATCATGTTTAACTTTTCCATCTCAGTATACACAGCACAGAACAAGCATTTGTGTACACAAATTGGGCAGCAATACGTTCTTCTGGACACAGTGAACCTGTTATCACTGAGTGTAAAGAGGGAGCAGTAACTGCTGGGTCCTAGGAGAGCCAGAAAGACGGATTTTGGTAAGAACTTACCTGTAAAATCCTTTTCAGCGAAGGAAGGAAAGGAGACACACTAGTCATAACTAGTGGGTAGGCGGAGCCCAGATGGGATAGACACCTCAGATTAAAAAAGCGTGTTGACCGGCCCCTCCAGCTCGGGCTCCTCCTACTCAGCTCTCCAGTTGTACACAAGCTTAAGGAAGAGCAATATCACCAGCGGAGCAACATAACCCCTTCTGAAGGACTTCAGAGACAAAAACACAAGAATACAGGTTATGCATGCATATAGGCAAAAAAACACACAGTTCCAGGTACTACTCACGGGACCTGACCACTGCGATGAGCTGGCAATGCTGGAACAGAGCCGTAGCGCGTCGACCACAGCCCAGATAATCGCTATCAGAGAAAGGGTCACGCTGCATCTGTAAATACAACAACACACTTCTGCCATGGGAGGGAGCTGTGTCTCCTTTCCTTCCTTCGGTGAAAAGGATTTTACAGGTAAGTTCTTACCAAAATCCGTCTTTCAGCAGCAGAACGGAAGGAAAGGAGACACACTAGTCATAACTAGTGGGACGTCCCAAAGCAATCCAAAATATAGGGTGGGAAAAAAACCAGAAACGGCAGAACCCAACAACCTAAGAAAACTGCGCAACTAGCGCTAAAACACAAGTTAAAGGAAACTTTAAACTACCGCCGCCTGTAGGACCCTACGTCCCAAGGCTGCATCAGCGGAAGCACTAACGTCCACCTTATAAAACTTTGTAAAAGTGTGGACGGAGCGCCAGGTCGCCGCCCGGCAGAGCTGAGCCGCCGAGGCCCCTTGATGGAAGGCCCACGATGAACCCACAGCCCTCGTGGAGTGAGCTCGAAGCTTAATCGGGCAAGGTTCGCCCTTAAGTCGGTAAGCCTCCAAAATGGCCGACCGAATCCAACGAGCTATAGAATCCTTGGAAGCTCGCTGACCACGTCGACGACCTGCTGGAATCAAACAGAGTCCGACTTCCGAAAACCTTGAGTAACAGTCAAATAGAACTTCAAAGCCCGCACCAAATCCAATGTGTGCAAGGCCCGTTCCTTCGCATTCCTTGGCCTCGGACAAAGAGAGGGCAACACAATATCCTGGTTAACATGAAATCGCGACACCACCTTAGGTAGGAAGTCGCCCCGAGTGCGAAGCACCACACGATCCGGGTGAAACTCCAGGAAGGGAGGCGAGCAAGAAAGAGCCGCCAACTCAGAAACCCTTCTCAAAGAGGTAACCGCCACTAAGAAAGCAACCTTCCAAGAGAGCAAAGAAAGACTAACAGAGTCCATAGGCTCAAAAGGCCCATGTTGAAGAGCCTCCAAAACAAGGTTGAGACGCCAAGGAGACACAGGCGCCCTCCGCGGCGGAAACTGGCGGGTTACTCCGCGAAAAAAGGAACGCACGTCCCTACGCGAGGCGATAGTCTTTCGGAAAAGCAAGGACAGAGCAGAAACCTGACCCCTCAGGGTGCCCACTGCCAAACCTTGTCCAGCCCGAATTGCAGGAAAGCCAACAAATTGGGAATGGAAAAAATCCTCGGGTTCCTTGAAGAACCCAAACACCACGAAAAGAAGGCTTCCCCAAGTCTTGTGGTAAATTCTAGTAGTAGCCGGACCTCTGGCAGCTCGCAAAGTGGCAATGACTTTGGCTGAAAAACCTTGACGGGTCAATATTTCGGTCTCAAGAGCCACGCCGTCAAACGCAGAGACTTCAGGTCCGGATGACGAACGGGCCCTTGGGTTAACAGGTCCGGACGAAGAGGAAGCGAAAATGGCGGTGCCGCCAGGAGCGACACCAGTGTCGAGAACCACGTTCTCCTTGGCCAATCTGGAGCTATCAATATAGCTGAGATTCTCTCTAGTCTGATCCGACGGAGTACCAGAGGTAGCATAGAAACCGGGGGAACACATAGATTAGTTTGAAATGGTCCAAAGGAGCCACTAGAGCATCCACCGCTACAGCCTTCGGATCCCTGTACCTGGACACGAATGTCGGTAACTTGGCATTGAACCTGGATGCCATCAGATCCACTTGGGGAGTTCCCCAACGGGAGCACAGCAGTGCAAAAATTTCCGGATGGAGACTCCATTCTCCGGGATCCATCTTCTCGCGACTTAGGAAGTCCGCCGTGATATTCTGAACTCCTGGAATGTGGATCGCAGAGATGGCCGGAACTCTGGTCTCTGCCCATATCAGGATCCGAGATACCTCCACCATGAGTCTGGAACTCCTTGTCCCGCCTTGGTGATTGATATATGCGACCGCCGTCGCATTGTCTGTCTGCACTCGGACTGGCAGACCGCTTAAAGGGACCGTCCAGTGTTGGAGGCAAAGGAAAATCGCCCTCAATTCGAGGATGTTGATCGGCAAGACAGACTCTTCTGACGACCATACTCCCTGAATCCAGAGATCGTTCTAAACACCCCCCAGCCTGTCAGGCTGGCATCGGTGGTTATGACTGACCACTTCGGAGGAAGGAAGGACTTCCCCAGAGATAATTCTTTCGGACGGATCCACCATCCTAGAGACTCTCGTACTTTGCGGGAGATGATAACACTGCAATCCAGTGAGGTCTGCGACCGATCCCAGCGGTTTAGAATGAACTTTTGGAGAGCCCTGGAATGAAATTGGGCAAACGGAAGTGCCTCCATTGAAGCCACCATCAACCCCAGAAGGCGCATACATCTTCGAAGGGACATTGTCGTTGAAGACTTCATCACCCGTGTATGCCGAAGGAGACATGCTTGCTTGTCTGGAGGCAGGGACACCACTGCTCGTACCGTGTCGAAATGCATCCCCAAAAACAGGATTGATTGCGACGGTTCCAGAGACGACTTCTCCCAATTGACCAGCCACCCGAAGTCCTCCAGGAGCTGAAGTGATAGGTCGCGAGCCTTCACTGCCTCCTCCTTTTGAGGACGCCACAATCAAAAGGTCGTCCAGATAGGGAAGGATCGTGACTCCCTGTCTTCGTAGTATAGCCATGAGAGGCACCAGAATTTTTGTAAAGACTCTGGGCGCCGAGGCCAAACCGAATGGCAGGGCCACAAATTGGTAATGATCTTGTCCTATGGCAAAACGAAGGTAACGCTGGTGAGCCCTTCCGATCGGAACGTGTAAATAGGCGTCGCGAATGTCGATTGACACCAAAAAGTCGTTCTGCGACAATGCTGCCACCACGGAGCGAAGCGACTCCATGCGAAACTTTCGGGTGTGGACATGCCGATTCAATCTTTTGAGATCCAGGATGGGGCGAAACTTGTCCTCCTTTTTGGGGACCACAAAGAGATTGGAATAAAACCCTCTTCCCCTGTCCTCTGGTGGAACCGGAACCACCACACCCTTCTGTAGAAGAAATTCACTTCTTGCAGTAAAGCAGCACATAGCTCGGGCTCTGATGGGATGCGAGATTGACAATAACTGTTCGGGGGTCGGGAAGAAAACTATGAAATAGCCTGCCGACACAACCCGCGTCACCCAGGAATCTGGGACACGGGAAACCCAAGTCAATTTGAATTGGAACAGGCGACCTCCCACTCGAGAGCCCTCGAGCGGCACCCTGGCGTCAATCCGCCTTAGTGGGCTTTTTGTCAGATTCCCTCTTATCTTGACGGAAACTTTGTTTCCAGGGAGTGCGGGATTTCTGATTGGTCTTTTTTCCCGAAAAAGAGGGACGACCCGACCCCCAAGAGGGCTGACCGAATCGTCCCCTGGACCGTCGACCACTACTGGTACCAGGTCTGCCAGGCGTAGAAGCCACAGTTCTTCGCTGCGGTAAAGCTGTCTCTTTTGCCTTTGCTTTTGCAATCAGCTCCGTGAGGTCAGATCCAAATAGCTGACCGCCCTTGTAAGCTAAAGATAGCAAACCTTGCTTGGAAACCGCATCACCGGTCCACTGTCTAAGCCACAGTGCTCTCCTGACTGAGACCGCTGAGGATTGTGTCCTGGACAGCAGTGACACAGTATCCAGGTTTGCATCATGGCCATATTGAAAGCACTTTCTAACAATTCGAACAGTTCGTCCACCTCAGGTACTTGAGGTTCACATTTCCTCCGCAAACGGTCCAACCAGACCAGGGAAGCTTTATAAACACACATGGAGCCTAGCACTGCTCTGAAGCCATGACCCGCGGCCTCGTAAATGGATTTTGCCGCTGACTCCGCTTTTCTGTCTAGCGGGTCCTGTAGACTCGCCTTCCCTTTAATAGGCAGTAAAGAAGATTTGCTAAGCTGAGATAAAGAGACATCTCACTTCAGGAGAAGGAATCCAAATATCAATCGATTCCGTAGCACACGGATACAGTGACTCAAATAGACGTGTCCCCTGAAAACGTTTGTCTGGACACAGACGCTCCTTCTCCACTGCTTGATTAAACTCACTCAGGGATGGCAAAGTCGAAATTGACTTATGCGACTCCTGAAACATCCGGGCCGACTTACCAGGGCGAGTAGTTACTTCCTCCTGTAACTGTAACGCCTCCCTCATAGCTTCAATTAAAGCTTCTACACGGCCCGAGAAAGAGGCAGAGTGCCTTTGCCGATCTTCTTTATCCGAATCGGATATTCCCCCTGAACTTAAAGGGGAACCCTCCACATCAGAACTCTGAGTCGCTATATGTGAGAGAAGTCACCGGCCTGTGTCGCTTCCTGCCATGAGGGGGTTTGGCTGACACCCAATAACCTATAAGGTTAGACAGGCTATCAATCGAATGAGTGAGAGCCTCCATTTTTACATCACTGAGTCCTCCGACTGCTGCACTCGATGTCGAGGTCTGTGTGTCAGATATGCGAGACTGATCTCGTAGCGGAGCCGTGAGATGTCCGCACCTGGGTTCTGATCTGACATGTCTTACCCAGTACAATGGCAGGTTACACCTGACAGTAACAAGAAACAGTGTGGTTTCTAGAGAAAAATTAAACGAACGCTGAAGGGTTAACTTTTAAAAGGAAAGGGTTACCCCAGTTGTCCCACCATTAAGGGTTAACCGCCTGATAAGGGGTTAAGGTCACAAGCTCTCCACAACCTGTATAATGTGACAGATGTGTGAGCCCCAGGTGCCTCTCATGAGGAAGCAGGTACAGACAGAAAACGTCCTCAAAGAATGCCACACTAAACGAAAAAAAAAAAAAAAAAAAAAAAAAAAACAAAAAAAAAAAAATCGCTAAAATATTGCGCCATTTTTGCATCTCATAAAAATCCTGCGACTTAAAAAGCGTCGCTAACTTGCGACGTTCAGTGTGGCAACCTGCGCTACGGGGGAGAGAATTCTTTAAGCTTCTGCCCTGATAGGCAGAAGCGACTCACAGTTAAACTTCGTGGTGCTGTCTTCTTAGACTTGTGCGGGAGGAAAAACGGAGAGAGAGGAGCCCGGAGCGCTGTAATGGCCGCCACACTGAGGAGGCAGCCGGAAGAGAAGGCAGAGGAAAATCGCGCTCAGTGAGCGCTTCCTGCCCGGGAGACGTGAAGCCACGCCCCCCAGCCTTCAAAAAAAAGTGCGGGACTCCCCTTTCTCCGGTCCCGCGATCCCCGTCCTGCAGGCATCCACCTGCGGACAAAATATAAGTCACCACATATACTGTAACAGCGGCTGCCGCAGCAGCCGCTGATCACTCATACACATTATAAAAATGTGGAGTACTCACCCCGCCATGCGCCACAGGGACCCCCAGGGGTTTCTGGCGCGTGCCCATGCTTCCCCCCCAGGGCGGGGATCGCAGTGACCCCTGCAGCGCGGTTTGCGTCCCCGCCAGGGAAGCCATCCTCATCCCCGCGGGCCGGCAGGGTTCTGCAGGGACCACCATATAGGGTAATACAGATCCGCCAAGGGAGAGGTTGGGGTCCAGCAGCGCTGAGACCCCTGAGACCTCTAGACCACATTTGGTGATCCAAGTCTCTTGTCCAATAAAAAATAATAAAATCTTATGAGGAGCTGCTTCAGCAGCGACCATCCTCTGAGACCTCAAATTGAAAACTGGAGAGCTGAGTAGGAGGAGCCCGAGCTGGAGGGGCCGGTCAACACGCTTTTTTAATCTGAGGTGTCTATCCCATCTGGGCTCCGCCTACCCACTAGTTATGACTAGTGTGTCTCCTTTCCTTCCGTTCTGCTGCTGAAAGCAGACATTCCCCTGTAACTGAGGTAATATACCAGCCCCAGTTACAGGGGAAATCAGCAATGTGGTTATGAAAAAAAAAAAAAAAAAAAAAGGCCATGAAGTCCAATCTATAATCCTAACACCTTGACAATACATATTCTATTCAATTCTAAATACAAATCTAATGATAATACTTGACGTACAGGTTGATCAGCAGCAGACAATGCCTTCTGTGAGTCGGGCCGTTGACGTGCTCATGCCAGCCCTACAGAAAAGAAATATTTAGTATCACAGTACAAATAGGATAAAACTGGGCAAAACAATTCCCTCACAAAAACAGCAAATGGGTTTGAGACATTGTGTTTTTTTTCTTTTTATTACAGAACCGTATAAGACAGCAAAGGGCAAAAAGTTCCTCAATTTAGTCTGTTGTCCACATGTTGTGATACAAGTGTTCGATACCATCAAAACCAATCTTCCTATTCCTCCCGAGAAAGGGGTTGACTAGAATAAGAAAAACATGGGTCTTTTCTTCTAGAAACAACATCACATCTGCCCACAGTTATTTCTGGCATTAATGCAATATTACACTCCGCCTGTGGTCAGCTATGGCACTGTCTTTGGAAGAAGTAGCTGTGGTGTCACGCAAAAAATAAAAACCTCTTTAAAATTACTAAATGCAAAAAAATATGCAAAAAGAAAAAAAAAAGTGTAAATCCAGCCCAAGTCCAGCAATTCTTTCCAGCTTTTCTTTGTTTCCATTTACTCTCATATTACTGATAAATATGAAGATATCTATGGGTCTGCCAATCCCCACTCCTCCCTACTCACTGTCCTGTGTTCAGCTGTAAAAACATTAACTGCAGCAGGAGCCTCCCCCTTGGCATTAGGAAAAAAAATTCACTAAGGTCTGTTCTTGGCCTATGAAGTCAGGGAATAAGTTGTCCACCAGTCAAAAATGGAACTATTCATGAGGTCACTACCCCAGCTGGATTTCTTCTATATTCTTATTTAGTACGTCTCGGTTTAGTTGGCCGGTTTTACACATCTGTCAAGCATGGATCATATGCAAATCTAAAGACACAGCCCTCCGACTGGTCCTCGTGCCCTCAGCTAACCATGTAATCTCTATGTACGGAGCAGCTAGGTCAGGTCGAGAGACACGGTGGTTGGGCTTGATTTTCCTGATTCGAGCACGGTCGGCATTCACGGACACGTGAAACCGGTCTAAGTGAAGGGAATACGGTTCTGTAATAAATGCTGATGGTTGAAATTAATATTTTTGATCTACAGTTACAACATTCCTTAGAAAAATATTCTTTGGTGAGGTCTATAATCTGCTGTAAAGAAAAGTTATTGCGCTCACGATGTTGGAAATTTTGGTGCTCAACGAGAAAACAAATGCTGGAGCGTTTGTAGAAAACAAGAACAACAAGAACATAGTTTTCACGTGAAACAAATCTGCCGTCCAGGCAAAAAGTTGACTTCCATTTTTTAATGTTTAGAAACTGAGTGAGAATAGAGAAGGAATTCTTGGTGTAAATGTCAAGTATCAGATTTCAAGAGACTGTAGTCGGAAAAATATAAGTTTAAGGGAGTAACAGGGGAAGAGAGCAGAACGCATGGCCAAGTACAAGGACTCAAACAGGATCTTCAAATAATGCCCACCCACCCGACATTGTTTGGTACATAAGTTAGAGGGAAGACGTGACACACCGTTCGCTGACCGATATCGGAAGTTATCCAACGAGGTTCGGCAATGCCATCAATTAAGATTTTGCCCTGATCACATTACACTGATCGAGAGCTAGTGGGAGCTGAAGAACCAAGGGATCTGAATAGGGACCTCCCTTTAGTTTCCTAAGACTTTTACAGCCCAAACCATCTAAGTGAGATTAGAGTATAAAATCCCAGAGAAATTGGGATCCAACAAAGTTACAATATTTTCGAACAAGGCCAATACAGATACGACTCGAGAGGGAATGCTACATGAAAGAAAATTAAGGGAAGAGTAGCGGGACAAAATTGGATTTTGGCTGATGAACATATGCATTATACAGACAAAGTGAGAATATTTGAGAAAATACCATTATTTAAGAGATGTGGAAAAATCTGATTAAATGTCTGTAAAAGGACACAGTGAACCCAAAGTATAGGATTTATCATGACTTCTACAAAGGAGTATTAGGTTTCATGGCCAAAATAAGCTATGGAGGTAGGAACTCACCTTCTTAGTATGTATTGGTATGTCACAGAGAGAACAGATATGGGGAAAATCTTTCGGCATTACTCCATGGAAATCGTCAATGTTTCTAATGGATGGCATTCCTCTTGCCTTCTCAAAGACAGATCGCTCTTGCGGATGGTTGTAGCTCATGGACTCGTAGTCGTTACTAATCTTACGGAAAGGAGCATCAGATGCGAAGCGGTCTCCTCTAAACCTTTCCCGATCTCTTAAGCGGTCGTCTATATCCAGCCTTTCGCGAAAAGTGGGATCTCGAGAGCGGCTCCCGTGGTCATAATCGACCACGTTGTCGAGACCAGAAGAGCGTTCACCAAAGCTCTCTCTTCTGAAAGGTCTTACGTCATCATCCCAGTCACTTCCAGATGCTCTCAAAGACTCTCGAGAAAGCCTCTCTCTGTAACCTAACATAGACATGTCTTCCGACCTCCTCCTCTTTATCTGCTGAATTAGCTGCGGCAAACTTTCAGGAGTAATCTTCTCCTCGGGATAGCGACTTAATTCATCCAAATCCCTAGAGGACAGACCAAAGCTGGCCAAGATCTTATTGGCCGGATTGGGTTCTCCTCTGTTTTGAGGAGGCATAGGTGGAGGAGCTCGATTACCAAGATTAAATATCGATGGCAAGTTTTTGGAGGAACTGGACAACAAGCCACGAGAGCCTTGGGGGCCAGAATTGACGTTCATAAAGTCTCTGCCTAAAGACTGAGAAAAGGGCTTCGACATGTTACTGCGCTGGTTCATGGCAAGAAGAACAAAAACGAGAATGTCCCGAGAAGGAGTATATTTACGGCTGAGAATGTGGCTATGAGGAAGACTGAAGGATCTTCGTTAAGCAGAAAGACGGCACACAATTCTGTAGAAAAACAAGTAATTTTAGTCAACACAACAGAAATCTGGATACAATGTGAACAAAAATAGGATTAAAAAAATTAACATTTCCTAAACACTGTCCCAAGAATGAAAATAAAGTTTAAGGAGCCAATAACAGAGGACATTCTGCTGAGCAGATCGTAAACAGAGGGGCAAGAAAGTTGCATGTAGAGATGGATCTACACGAGACTGCTCAGTTTTCAATTCGGTACTGGTTCGGTAGAACTTTTTGAGTTGAGTCATTACTTAAAGTGTCCACATTCTTATACTGTTCACAGTTAAAAGGACATCGACCCAAGAAAGAAAACATACAAGTACATCTTAAAATGATACACCAAGGCAAGATTAAAGGGTGGAGTGAAAAAGGACAAACGCAATTCATAAAAGGTGAACATGATACTTCATCAACCGTTTTAAAATGGACGGCAATACCTCGTACTGGGAGCTAAAAATACGGGATAGGGCATCTTCAGATCAATTAGTTTCTACCAGCACTTACAGAGTATCGAATAAGGTAAAGCATGGACACAGCGAGAGCTCTTCCAAAATGAGAGAGGAAGTCAGAAAGTAAGGTTTCCGGCTAGGTTTTGTCCTATGAAATTGCACCGATCCAGTCTAAATGGTAAAGCAAGAAACTAAACCGGTACCGTAGAGTCTGAAATAAAGCTACATAAAGTTGGACGTAAACTTTCTGATGGATCCATCAGACGGAAATGTTTTTCTAATGCAGTATACAGGTAAAAAAGATTAAGTTAACCTTCAGTTCGCACCGAAATGGAACAGTATACCATAAACGGAGTGTAGCTTAAGCATTTAAAGGGAATCTGTCACCCCAATTTTGCCATATCAACTAAAGATATGGCTGAATAGTGCGTCCCATAACAAAGCTAACGATAGGTATCATATATCCTGATACCCCCGTTTTCATATCAAAATACCTTTGTAAAGTCAGGTCAGGAGGGCGGCGTCTTTTCTGAATTGCGCAATTGCAGGAAGCCGAATGCCGTCTGTGGGATTCACAGACGGCGATCCGCAACTTATGCCGGAGCGGATGGGGGGGGGGGGGGGGGGGGGGGGTTTGAAGACAGAAAACGCCGCCCTCCTGACCTGACTGCCATGATTGACAGCAAAAAATACCAACTTTACAAAGGTATTTTGATATGTAAACGGGGGAATCAGGATATATGATAACTACCGTTAGCTTTGTTATGGGACACACTATTCAGCCATATCTTTAGTTGATATGGCAAAATTGGGGTGACAGATTCCCTTTAAAGGGAATCTGTCACCCCATTTTTGGACTATTAGATACGGCCACAGCCATCAGGGGCTTATATACAGCATTCTGTAATGCTGTAGATAAGCCCATGTCACTTGAAAGAAGAAAAACGAGTTATATTATACTCACCCAGGGGCAGTCCGCCGTCCGGTCCGATAGGCGCCTCCCATCTTCTAGCGAAGCCGGCCTCTTCTTTCCATCCCGTTGCGGCTCCTGCGCAGGCGACTGATCTGCCCTGTTGAGGGAAGAGCAGAGTACTGCAGTACGCAGGCAAATGTCAAAGAGGTCCGGCGCCTGCGCACTGCAGTACTTTGCCCTCACCAGGGCAGATCAGTGCGCCTGCGCAGGAGCCGCGACGGGACAGAAAGACGGCGGCTTCGCTAGAAGATGGGATGCGCCGAACCGGACCGCGACACCCATCGGACCGGATGGCGGACCGCCCCTGGGTGACTATAATATAACTCGGTTTTCTTCTCTTTCAGGTGACATCGGGGGCTTATCTACAGCATTCCAGAATGCTGTAGATAAGCCCCTGATGGCGGTGGCCGTATCTAATAGTCCAAAAATAAGGTGACAGACTCCCTTTAAAGTTTTGTGTCACCCATTACCGGAGTAGACTAGGTGATAGAGTTGTATTCAATCAGCAGGAAACCATATATTTTCTGACTTCTCCTCGTACAAAGAGGTGGAGCATCAAATTAGGCCATCAATCAAGAGCAGGAGGCAATGTAGATTACAGATCCTACACAATGAGAACTTCATTCTGTAATCTACAGATCGTATATTACACAAGCTCACAGGTCGCAGTTTTCTAACACATGATAGTGATATTAAATAGCCACACCAGGTATGAAGAGATGCCAACTTGCTTTTTAAGCCAATGTATACCATTCTGCATGAAGCAAAAATAGGGAACAAGGGCATTTCCTAGACATGAGAGAGAATTAGAAGTAGTCTGAACAGGTTGCACCTCTTGCGGTACCTTGATGGCAGCTAGAACACTGGTCCAAGTTTAAGTCTGAAGTCCAGCCCTTCATAGGAACAGATTTGTTTAAAAATAGATACGGTAGTTACAAATGCATAGAAGAACTCCTGACCGGTGTGGCCATCATTAGATGGGGTAACGGGACAGAGACTGCAAATTTTAGGAGACGGTCAGGTCAGTTAAGAAGCTAACACAAAAAAAAGTGAAAAGTTAAAAGCACCAATAACCTGGTGCATCTGGGGCATAGCCAGTCCTGGAGAAGTTTGGTGGAATAGTGTAATGTTACAGGACTACGATGAAGAAAAAGAAGCAAACCCTAAAGCAGCTCAGCCCCAAACGTTTGTTTCACAGTACATTTGCAAATGACGTATAACAAATTGACATGGGCCATCGCTGTAGTACTAACTGCAAGTGACATACTGATGAGCTTAGTGACAAGTTATGGAATTGCCACCAGCTGGAGAAGTGCATTGAGCTTCCAAGTTACCGGACGGAAAGTGCCTTAATGCTTTAAATAAAGTCAAGAATCAAAAGAGAAATAAAATCTGAAAAGTTTTGACTTTTACAGGTTGTTGAAGCAGTTTGTGTTTAGCCCCAATCATTCATGTCAACCACAACTCTAATTTCAGATAAGAGGAAAAAGGGTTGAGAAAGCAAATAAACTTCACCTGGGATATATGCAATTAACTCTTTAAGGCCCATTAACACAGCCCAATAATCGGCAAACAAGTGTAGTCATGAACCAGTGTAAGGCCGGGTTCAGACGGCAGTATACAGAGACAGCAGTGCCTGGACTGACTGCGGGTCTGCTGACCTAAACTTAATCTCATATATGCATCAGACAATGTAAGTTCAGGTCAGTCTGGACAGCGAGGTCCATAAGAGGTCCTTGAAATATGGTCTCTGAACCGTGCAACCAAGACTAAATACAGGGGCAATAAGTGGTGGGCGACCATGCAAAAAAATAGTGGGGGGTTGGGGTGCTGGGGGTAACAAGAACTTTACAAAACAATTAAAGACTTTTTTTCTATGCATTGACCACCTCCATTCATAACATACACCTTTAAGTTGGTAATGTAATTGCACCTGCTTCAGGTCCTGGCACCCTCCTGCCTCATCATAGGAACATTGCACATATATAGCCTCACTTCTCCTTTGCTCCATGCATTGGCCTATTTACCTGCAATGTAAGTTTATTTTATAACAGGCTCTATAGACATTGAGCAAACAATAAATCCTGGGAAATTTAGCTCCAAAGCCTTAAAGTGGTTATCCACTACTAGGACCACCCCTTACTGAACTAAATGTTTGCCCCAATAAAATAAAACCTATACTCCCCTCCCATGCCAGCGCTGTTCCACACTGTCCTGTGGCTCTCCTGTGGTGTTGTGACACGTGGTGCCCAGCATCAATCAGCACTGGCATCACTGTCCCCACCTCTGTACGGATTTAACGTGACGATGAAGCCACGGATCAGCTGTAGCCTGGACTTCCTCTTCATATTCAATCCGAACTAAAGTGGGGTGGATTGTCCGGGCACCACGTGTCACAACAACCGCACGAGAGCCGCGGGACTGCAAGTTCTGACACCAATGGAAAGGAGCAAGCACGGGAAGGGAGTATAAGTTTTTTTTGTTCCCTCATGTAAGCCCTGCACCCAACCATCGCTGGTGTCACTGTACCCCTCCTTCAGACATATAAGTAATTAACGGAAAGTTAGTGGCCAGCCGCAGCTCTCACCTCCTCTTGGTTACTTCTATGTCCGTAGGCGGACACAGTCACACCAGCAGTGGTTGGGCGCAGGTCACACGTGACATAGCAAGCTCACGAGAGGCAACACAGAACCCACCCAAACTATTTGGTGATTAAAGCTCGCTTTCTTCCCTCCTTGCATCAAAACTTGGAACCAACAATGAGCCTCAGCGAAGTTCTCGTCTATTAGCGGGCGGCCTGACGAAATGCAGGAAATCAATCAGCTTGACAGGCAGTAACGAGAACCACACAGAGGAGGAAGTCCTAAACAAATCCTTTAAAATATTAAAGCTTTAGCCCTGCTCCGAGGTTCCCTTAAATAAAGGATCCGTCAGTAACATTACGAACGCCATCACAGGTCTCGCAGAATCTCACCGAGCCTGACTGGGAGTGGCCTATGAAGCTTTGTTCTCAGAACGAGGCTCCATAGGTTGTGTACTACAGAATCAGTGGACGTCATGGGAGCGCCATGGACTGCGGGATTAATAAATTGAACGAGGGACTGTTGATTTAATTCTCTTTTCTTATATATTTCAGGTTGTCATTTGTGGACTATTTTTGAGAGAGAAGCAAATAAGGTAAAATATAACTTTAAACTATAGCAATAAAAAGGCTACAAGACAGCCCTTTTATTGCTTAGTTAATAAAAGTTATATTTTACCTTATTTGCTACTATACCTGGACTACTTTCGACCAGCATGGCTTTTTTAAAAAATTAATAAATTGGTGAAACAATTTTTTTTTTTTTTTTTACATAAAATAAATTTGTGCATTTTTTTTTCTTTTAACTTAATGGGTTAGTAATGGGGGTGTGATAGATGCCTTTCCATTACTAACACCTGGGCTTGATTCCAGCTGATGAACCCCAAAAAATATTACCCCGATTGCCAACGCTCCAAGGGCAATCAGGAAGAGCTGGGCAAAGTACCAGAATTGGCACCTCTCATGTGATGCGCCAATTGTGGGGCAGCTGCGGGATGATCTATTTAGGCTGGGAAGGGGTCAATATTCAATATTCATGGACTTTCCAAGCTTGGTATCAGCCTCTAGCCCAACATTTCTTAAATTTCTTAGGCTAAAATAAAACTGCATAAACACACTTACAAAGCATGTGCTTTTTTAACTACAGATTTACAACATCTAATGCAAGTCTATGGGGAAATTCTGCACAGAAGACTGAGTGTTCCCACAACAGAAAGTGACCTGCTGCGGCTCAGAAACCCACACCGCAGGCTGAGTTTTTTACTGTGTAAAAAAAGAAGCACAAGGGGCATGAGATTTCTATTAATCCCATGCAATTTGATTATACTGTACAAAGTAGTGTTTTGGAAAGGTAATATAATATACAACTGTTTATATGGAATATGTGTTCATTCCCTTATTATCTATATACTAGATGGAGGGCGATAATGTCACAATGGGGGCAGGCTTTGCAGCGTTGAGAATCTCTCCCCCCATGTGCCCCATAGATTATGCCCCACAGATTGTGCCCCCACAGATGCTCCATAGTATAGGTCCCTTATGCTGCCGCAGCTGCTGAAGAAAAAAAAAAAAAAAAAAGACATACTCACCTCTCGTCGCTGGGGGCCAGGTGCCGGTGTCCTGAGCAGGCGGGGAAACGACGCGCTATGGGGGACAGGTGCCAGTGTCACCGCTCGCTCAGGGCCACAGCGATATTTACCTGTCACTCGGTTCACCGATGAGCGCCGCTGTCTTCCGGGTCCTCCCGCAGTGAATGCTCAGGCAGAGGGCGCAGCAAACCACGTCATCGCGTCCTCTGCCTGAACATCGCAGCAAGAGGACCTGAGGACACAGCGGCGAGCAGCGGTGGAACGTAACAGGTAAATATCGCTTATACTCACCCTTCCGCCGGCGCGTCTCTGCCCTGCTCTTCTCCCGCCGTCTCCAGCGCCAGTGTTCAGCGGTCAGGTGGTACTGCTCATTAAAGTCATGAATATGTGCATATTCATGACTTTAATGAGCGGTACCACCTGACCGCTGAACACTGGCGCTGGAAACCGTGGGAGAAGAGCAGGGGCTGCAGAGACGGCGCCGGGGTGAGTATATAGAACTGCTGCGCTCCGCCTCCCCTCTGAATATGACTCGAGTATAAGCCGAGAGGGAGACTTTCAGCCCTAAAAAATGGGCTGAAAATCTCGGCTTATACTCGAGTATATACGGTAATAGATATTCCTTGTTCACTTCCCACCTATCAAGCACAGGGAATAGAATATACACCTAATTGTAATGTGTTCATTCCCTTATTATCTACGTATAGTCCATGTTCATTCACCACCTATCAAGCACAGGGAATATAATATTCACCTAATTATATGGGATGTGTTCATTCCCACACTATTAACTACCATATATTATTATGTTTCATTCACCACCTTACTATCAAGCACAGGGAATATATGGGATGTGTTCATTCCCCTATTAACTACATATATTTTATGTTCATTCACCACCTATCAAGCACAGGGAATATAATATAATATACACCTAATTGTGATGTGTTCATTCTATTATCTAAGTATATTCCATGTTCATTCCTCACCTAACAAGCACAGGGAATATAATATACACCTGAATATATGGGATATGTGTTCATTCCCCTATTAATAATAATTTTATTTCTATAGCGCCAACATATTACGCAGCACTTTACATTATAGAGGGGACTTGTACAGACAATAGACATTACAGCATAACATAAACACATAGATCAAAAGAGATACCAAGAGGAATAAGGGCGCTGCTCACCAGCTTGCAATCTATAAGGAAAAAGGGGAGACATGAAAGGTGATGGTAACAATTGCTTTCATTGTTCGGACCAGCCATAGTGTAAGAATCGGGTGTTCATGTAATTCTGCATAAACCAGTTAACAGTCTAAATATTTAACAGTACAGACAGAGGGCTATTAAATGCATAAAGCGGGTGAGAACATGATGCGAGGAACCTGGTTATGGTAAAAAAAAAATTTGAGCCACACAGGGATATTTAGGTTAATGAGTTGAGGAGATAGGCCAGTCTGAACAAATGCATTTTTGGGGCACGCTTAGACTGTGAGGATTAATCATATTAACCTGGGTAGTGCATTCCAAAGAAATGGCGCAGCACGTGAAAAGTCTTGGAGACGGGAGTGGGAGGTTCTGATTGAGGATGTTAACCTCAGGTCATTGGCATGATGGAGGGCACGGGTAGGGTGGTAGCCTGAAATGAGGAAGGAGATGTAGGGTGGTGCTGAGCCATGGAGTGCTTTGTGAGTGAGGGTAATAAGTTTGTACTGGATTCTGAGTGGATGGGTAACCAGTGTAATGACTGGCACAAGGTAGAGGCATCGGTGTAACGATTGGTGAGGAATATGATCCTGGCTGCAGCATTCATGACAGATTGGAGAGGGGAGAGTTTGGTAAGAGGGAGACCGATTAGTAGAGAGTTACAATAGTCCAGACGAGAATAAATGAGAAACAGTAAGAGTTTTTGCAGAGTTGAAAGTAAGAAAAGGTCGAATTCTAGAGATGTTTTTGAGGTGGAGATGACAAAGAGCGAGCCAGTGATCGGATGTGGGGGGTGAATGAAAGCTCATATTTTATGTTCATTCCTCAACTATCAAGCACAGGGAATATAATACTCGCCTAATTATGTGTTCATGTCCCTATAACCTACATATATTCAATGTCTAAGATGCACAAGACACGTTATACCTCTCCGTATTTTAGACCAATAAGTTATGTTTTTTTTTGCATTTCTTCCTTCCTACTCCGTCCCTCATGTGACACCATCCTCCTCACATACACCGCTGACACCAACATCTCAGTGCAAAATTTGCATATCAGTAAATCAGAACATTTTTTTTTTTTTTTTATAATTTTTTCTTTTATATAATTCATTTATGCTCAGAAAACCTCCTGATATTCCATTCCATAATGTCTGCACCATAGAGGTGGCTATGGTAGGATACAAGGTATAATATCCAGGCAGTAAGAGAACACACGAGAGATACAGTGTGATCACAAAGACACGCAGCAGCAAGGCCCGGGCGCCATTACTGAGCGCGAGCGCCAAAATGGACGACAGACGGCTCCCTCTGCCCACAAGAAGCAGCTCCGTGTTCCAAGGAGAATAAACACTCAAAAGTCTCCCTCTCCCTCCTCCTCACCGGTATACCGCTCCGTGCCCCGCACACTCCGCTCTGACGTCGTCAGGAACACGCGCGAGCCTCCGAAGACGACGAAAACTGCCGTTATCACCACTTCCGGATCCGGGAGGGGGGGAAAAAAGCGCAGATCATAGAGTTCACCTCCGGCTGACTAGATAGTACGCAGCTGGAACCGGAAGTGACGGTTTACCACTGCGTTCCTTTGGCAACGTGATCTCTAGTGTGAGGGAGGAAAATAAAAGGATAAAATGTAAAAAAAAAAAAAAAGAAAAGAGCAGATGAATAATAACTGAAAGAAAACAATATAGATGCAAAACTATAAACTAAAAGTATATCCTAATAAAACATGTTCGAGAAAACTGGTGTCGTCGTTGTTTTTCCTCCATACATTGTGCTGTATTTCACCATCTGAGTAAAATCGCATTGAGACGAATTTAATTCACTTCAAATTAAAAAAAAAATGTTTTTTTGCAAAAATATCTATATATTTTTTTTGCAAAATCCAGTAAAATAGCGACCAGACGCCATTTTCCTGGACTGTAAAGGGCCAGGATGGGGTTAAAAATCTAAGTAGTCATCTGTGAGTGACTAGGTTTCGTGCAACGTCATGATGTCGTACGATACGCAGGACTCGGGTCCATCAGCCTCTGGAAAGGAGGCCTGCAAATCTCCTCGCCTCCCGGACTATTGGGACGTCGCATGCATCATCACACTTTAATGACGTCAAAGAAGAGCCGCGAATGGTTAGGAGATTCGTAGGGCTCCCGACCGGTGGTCATAGATGTCCCATCCGATGGACTGAGGTCCTGAAAATCGACTCTCCCATCTTCCCATCTCTACTTGTGAGGTCAAGTCAGCGCTGAACATGCTGGAAGAATGTGGACCCAGAGAATAACATGGCACATTTGATTGACATCGAATAAATTTGATGCAAACTGAATTTCCTAGTAGAATTTCAGGAAATTAATGTCTGCGGCTAGGCCATCAATGGATTCATTCCAGACAACCCCTCTAAACCTTTCCCGACATATGACATGTAGTTATGACACATGTCTGATCCCTGACGCGCTGATGATGGCGGAATTATTCCAATTATTATTATTATAGGTGGGTATAGTACTGGTAGGTCCTAATGTGATATCTGAAACAGCACCCCCACCTATCAGGTGCTTTTATAGTACTGGTGGGTCCTAATGTAACAACCGAAACAGCACCCCCACCTATCAGGTGCCTTAATAGTATTGGTGGGTCCTAATGTAACAACCAAAACAGCACCCCCACCTATCAGGTGATTTTATAGTACTGGTGGGTCCTAATGTAACAACCAAAACAGCACCCCCACCTATCAGGTGCTTAATAGTACTGGTGGGTCCTAATGTAACAACCAAACAGCACCCCCCACCTATCAGGTGCCTTAATAGTACTGTGGGTCCTAATGTAACAACCAAAACAGCACCCCCACCTATCAAGTGATTTATAGTACTGTGGGTCCTAATGTAACAACCAAAACAGCACCTCCACCTATCAGGTGATTTTATAGTACTGGTGGGTCCTAATGTAACAACCAAACAGCACCCCCACCTATCAGGTGCCTTAATAGTACTGGTGGAGTCTAATTAGAAATCAGCAATATCAGGTGCTTATTATATTGTCTAATTATATCAATCCAAAACAGCACTATCAGTGATTTGAGTAATGGTGGGTCAAAACAACGAAACAGCACCCCCACCTTATCAGGTGCCTTAATAGTACCGTTGGAGTCTAATTAGAGATGAGTGAATATTTCAATGTTCGGTTCGGATTATGATTGTCGAATTATTAGTCGAATATTCGCAGAACATAGGCGAACGTCATTGGAGTCAATGGGAGGCAAAAACAAATGCATACACAACACCTTCTGACGGCCCCAAAACTGCCAAAACACATCAAATTAGGGGCAGACACCAGGAAAGTGGCCTTAATTCACCCACAGTACAAATTTTAGAATGGCATGGCTGTAATCAGCCATGCATGAGGTATCAGGGTCTGGGCCAGCATTTACAATTTTGAACTGAACTTCAAATTAAGACGAGGTGGGTGAGGGATCGGTGTAAGCCTGCTTTCCTGGGAGCCCTGATACCACATGCAGCAGCTCAACCTGCTTTGATGCACAGCCACGCTCAGGTGGCACAAATATCAGTTTTGTAGACTACCATTATCAGAAAAATGTAAGGATAGTAACACGGGGAGTTGACTCACAGGGTGTGGAGGCCTGTCGGTCTCGGTGGCCTACTGCTACAGGCAATACATATAAAGGAGACCCAACCAGGAGTCTACACATTTCCAAAACTTAGTGGCAGACACCACCAAAGTGGCATCAATTTCACCAGAGCAGAAATAGTATAATAGAGGCCGAAGCTTCTTCCACTACAGCCAACCCAGCAGATGGAGACCCGATCAGGAGTGTTCACATTTCCAACAATTAGTGGCAGACACCACCAAAGTGGCATCAATTTCAGCACAGTAGAAATCTAATATATAAAGCTGAATGTACAGGTCCTTCTCAAAAAATTAGCATATAGTGCAAAATTTCATTATTTTCAATAATGTAATGATTACAATTAAACTTTCATATATTTTAGATTCATTACACACCAACTGAAATTTGTCAGGTCTTTTATTGTTTTAATACTGATGATTTTGGCATACAACTCCTGATAACCCAAAAAACCTGTCTCAAAAAATTAGCATACAAGAAAAGGTTCTCTAAACGACCTATTACTCTAATCTTCTGAATCAACTAATTAACTCTAAACACATGCAAAAGATTCCTGAGGCTTTTAAAAACTCCCTGCCTGGTTCATTACTCAAAACCCCCATCATGGGTAAGACTAGTGACCTTACTGATGTCAAGAAGGCCATCATTGACACCCTCAAGCAAGAGGGTAAGACCCAGAAAGAAATTTCTCAACAAATAGGCTGTTCCCAGAGTGCTGTATCAAGGCACCTCAATGGGAAGTCTGTTGGAAGGAAACAAGTGGCAGAAAACGCTGTACAACGAGAAGAGGTGACCGACCCTGAGGAAGATTGTGGAGAAGGACCGATTCAGACCTTGGGGACCTGAGGAAGCAGTGGACTGAGTCTGGTGTAGAAACATTCAGAGCCACCGTGCACAGGCGTGTGCAGGAAATGGGCTACAGGTGCCGCATTCCCCAGGTAAAGCCACTTTTGACCATAAACAGCGGCAGAAGTGCCTGACCTGGGCTACAGAGAAGCAGCACTGGTGTAATGTATGTAGTACAGTTCATATAGCGTCTTGTGCTTGGGTGCGATGAAAACACAGGAGTCACAGGTTTGATATAGAAAAGTCCTGTATTACTTCATACAAGTTGGCAGAAATAGTCACACAGTTTGCAGACACAGAAACAGGAGACACAGCAGGCCAGAGTAATCCAAGCTCAGCAATCACTCTCCAATACAGATTCAGGATCTTCTTCTCTGTTACCGTAAGTCCATGCAAATGTGGGTCTTTCAAAGAGCAGGGTTCAGAGTCCACAAGTGCTTCAGAGTTCCTCAGTAGGAA
>JARQOD010000004.1:13075255-13134429 GCA_033576555.1 Oophaga sylvatica
GGGGTTTCAGAGACGAAAAGGATATATAAAGCTAAAAACGGGGTCTGTGTAACGCGCAAAGTAACAACCATATAGTACAGAGTGGGGGTCGACATACGTTCAATTGTAATTAGGGTCTGAAATTTAGAAGGAAATCAATTTATCATTAGAGATGAATCCCACTGCTTTGGGGAGGAAAGAAACAAAGGAAAAATTTTACCGGTGTGGATTTTTGGATACCTAAGTGAGGATATGCTCCCCTGAGGGGAAAAAAATGACAAGTATATGACTGATGTGGCTAGAGACCCCCAACCTGGAGGGGGGACAATTCCTTTAACCCTGTTCGGGAGTACGCGGGTCCACCGTGGAAAAATGCAGGCAAGGGGGGGAGCCCGTTTTTTAGAGGTTAAGGGCCCTTTCCTGGTTCCGGGGAAAACTTTGGGGCCGAAGTGACGAACCCGGAAGGGGGTAACGCTCCACATGCTTTCCCATGATGCTACGGGGGTTTTGGCGCCAGACGGACAGGTAGAGAAAAGGCAGAAAAACCCGCCCAAGTCGGAAAGGTGATAATAGGAAGCGAAGGGGGTTGGTCTAAGTCCCCAAAAACATTCCTGGGGTCAATAAAGGGGGCCGGAAAAAAAGAAACCACATTAGCAACAAAAAAATTTCAAATGAAAAAAATTTAAAATAATCCCTAAAAGCCCTTTAGGGTTAAATTTTTTCTAAAGAATTACCAATTTGTTTCTCGTTTTTGACAAAGATCCGATCCCCACCAACCCGGGGGGGTTTTTGGTGGCAAACCCGAATTTCTTGGGAGAAAGTAGCCCCTTCGAGGGAAATGATGTGGTACAGGGAAATAAATTGCACACCTTATAGGGGTTTTGTCTTTTGAGACCCTTTTCCCCTCAGGGGAGGGTTTTTCCCGATGTAAAAAATCCAATATAATAAATGGCAAAGGGTTTTAATAAAAATTTTTTTTAAAAATTTTCCGGGGGGAATAAAAACATTTAAAACATTATATTGGGCGAAAAAAGGGAAAGGTATGTCCCCCTTTTTGGGGCGAAATAAATCTTTGTCTTGCCCTGGTGAGGCCAATGTCTCGCGAATCAGATTTTTTGGGAAATTTTGGGGGCTTTTAAACAAGGCAGAAGGGTTTTTAAAAACAGGAAAATTTTGGATGGGGGTCACAGAAGATGCCAAGGTCGCTTAATGTTTTATGGAGTAAGAAAGCAAACGGATGATATGTATGGATGAAAGGAATGCGTTTCGCATTCGTATTCACGCGTGTTCTGGGTACATAATTTAGGGATTCTTCTAAGAGTGGAAGTGAGTAACCTCTCCTGGAGAATTTCAAAGTCATATCCTGAGTGCGAGTTGCACACAGGGTGTCGTTTGTCACAATTCGTTTAACCCTTTGATATTGAGAGATCGGAATGGATCTCTTAACTGAGGGGGGATGAAAGCTAGAAAAATGTAAAATACTGTTCTTGTCTGTGGGCTTGACATATAGATCTGTGGTAATGACGCCATTTGCGTCCTTTAATATCATTGTGTCCAAAAAATTAATTTCATTAGAATCATATGTCATAGTAAAGGTGATGCCTGGCCAAGATGAATTGAGGAAGAGAAGAAATTCTTGAAGAGATTCCAACGTGCCACCCCACAGGCAGAAAACGTCATCTATGAATCGTTTCCAAAGGAGAACATGTTGCAGATATAATGGATGTTTATAGATATGGGTGGATTCAAAATCCGCCATGTACGTGTTGGCGTACGGGGGCGCCACGTTGGATCCCATGGCTGTACCACGTATTTGTAAATAGAACGTCTTCAAAAGACCACCAAATCTCAAAAACAATCTGATTCGCGCAGACATTGGTCCATCACCAATGGCAAGACAAAGATTTATTAGTTGCCCCAAAATGGGGACATACCCGTGTCTACATTGCGCCCAATGCAGTAATGTTCTCAAAGGTGATCGTTTCTATCACCCACATACAGGGAAAACGTTTCACATCAAACAATTTTTCACCTGTGACACATCCTTTGCAATATACTTAATCAAGTGTCCATGTGGATTATTATACATCGGAGAAACCACCCTCCCCGTGAGGGAAAGGATCTCAAAGCACAAATCCACTATAAGGTGTGCGAATTTACTTCTCCCTGTACCACATCATTTCCACTCGAAGGGACATACTATCTCCCAACTGAAATTCCAGGTGATTGACCACATACCCCCTTTGAGACGTGGTGGCGATCGGATCTCTCTGCTCAAAAAACGAGAATCATATTGGATACATACTTTAGAAACATTAACTCCTAAAGGTCTTAATAGGGATTATGATATATTGTCTTTCATTTGAATTATTACTTGTCTGCTAACTGTGGTTTCTTTTTCTCCAGAGCCGCCTATATTGACCCCAGAGGAAATGTTTTGGGCACTTAGACCACCACCCACTCTCCGCTTCCTATTATCACCTTATCAGACTACATGAGGCGATCTTACTGCCTTTTCTCTACTGAGCATGCTCCGTCTGGCAAGCACACCCCCTGTACGCATCACTGGAACGCATGTGGAGCGCTTACCTCACTTCCGGGTACGTCACTTCCGGCCACACGCTTCACCCGGAACCAGGAAATGCCTCATTCACTCTCCTATAAAACAACGGTCATGCACCACCCTCTGCCTGCATTTATCCAGCGGTGGACACCGCGATACTCCTGACACAGGGTAAGGTACATTGTCCCGTCCTCCAGGTTGGAGCGCTCATCATAGCCACACTCAGCTCATATACTTGCTCATTTTATCCCCTCAGGCAGCAGCATATACCTCATCTTAGGTATACCAAACCTCCACTACCGGTAACTTTCTCTTATGTATCTTTCCTCACACTAAAGTCACGTGGGAATTCATCTACTACATGATAAATATGTATTTCCTTCATAATTACAGACCCTAATATACAATCTGAACGTATGTCAGACCCCTACATCTGTACTATATGGTATGTGTACTTTGACTGCATGTTACACAGACCCAAGTTATTAGCTTGATATATCCCTTATACGTCTCTGACACATGTCACTCCACAGCACCTGACTAAACGAGCAGGGATTACCGCATTTTCCTAGTGTGTTATTTCTGGGGTAAGCATAAGAGACTTCACTTTGCTCACCCACCATATGCATTTCTATTCTCACTTATGCCACCACCATTATTTCCAGGTCATCATAGGCAAATAGAATCGCTCTGGCAATATTATTATATCTAACTGTGATCTACGGTACGTGCATTTTTTCTGTTGTACTACTCTGAAACGACTGAACCATTATTGTCTTCTTCTTCTACTTGATATACTCTTATTATTAATCTAAATGACCACGTGTAAATACTTTGTTTAGCATCTGTTATGCAACTTTCAAATTTAATTTATTCACCATATAATATTATTTTTTGTATAGTCACTGTTGAAGGTCCTTTGGGACCGAAACGTTTGACATCACTGACTACAATAAATACTACCACGTTTTCTCCAAGTTGAGTGCCGAGTTTTACTATATACCCCTTAAAAAAAGTGACGTGCACTTTGTTTTTACCACCAAGCGTTTTTTAAAATCTTTACAGGACAAACAAAGCTAAATGAAAAACTTGGCATATGAACAGCATAGAAATTAATAAGAAGAGTTTTTGAAGAGCATTTTAAACTTTGTTCGAACATTGCTGAAAATTTCTCACCTTCTGTTATCTCGACTTTCACTTCTTTTTCTGCGTTTTTAGCAAATATTGAATTGATCTCAGTCTTTACATTCGTGCGACAGCAGTAGGTTCCTTCATCCTCTTTAGTGACCCCGGTGATGGTCAGCGACACGTCCCCCTGACTAATGTTGCCCAGCAGCTGATATCGGTCAGATTTACTCCTGGTCACGTGTTGGCCATCAGTCCTGGTGATCTCATCATTACAACTAAAACTTGAAAAAAAACAGTCTCCTCGTGCCCAACATATGGGGTTTCGATTAGCACAGGGTAAGGTCAATCTGCCATTCACTGATCCTCTGACAACTTCTTCTGATGTGGCTGTCATTGCCGGGAAAAGATGGATACACATTTTTTTCTACTTGAAAACTCTAGTTTAGAGAGATTTTTATAGCTACTCACCAGAATATACCCCACATCCCAAATTCATTATTATATAATTTTTTTTAAAGTCACCTTTTCATTTTTGTCTTTTGGTACTCATAGCCGTTTTTTTTTTTGCTCCACGTTTTTCAAAATGGCTCTCTTCACAAAATAGAAAATGCTCTTAATTTTTGTCTTTAACCTGTTTGTGCAATTTTTTTTAGATAAATAAAATAGTAAATTCGGTATTGATGATCGAGCACAAAAATGCTTGAGTGCTCGATACTTGAATCGAGCAGGTCAGACAGTCGGACGGGCTCAACGCAAGTACCGAGTACAATGGAAGTCAATGGGAAACTTATGCATTTTTCCAGCAGAACCTAACAGGAGGGCAGGAAAGTTGCTAAAATGGATGGAAACAGCACTCAAATGGCATGAGAACAGCATTGGGAAGACGCCTGGAATCATTTCTGACTCCCAGGTCGCTGATGGGAACAATGTTGTCAGAGTATTGCTCCACTTTTACAGAGTGACAATAAAACAAACAAAACCGAAGATAAAATGGATTTTACAGGAAAAAATGTTAGGAAACATTCTTTCCTGTATAATGACTTGTATAAAAGGCAAAATTATTAAGAGAAAAAAAAACGCATCCGCCACCCCTTAATTGTCGGGCCATCTCTCACCGTATTTTCCCGTCGCCTATGACTACAGTAGATGCCATAGCAGAGGGGAAAATTAAACTACACCCACTGGTAGTCAACGGTAAATGTAATTTTAACATTTTACTACCTTATCTGCACATGTGGTGTGTGTGACATGGTCAGACACATCCTGTTTAATTTACGAAGGACGGACTCTGAAACTCACAAAGCCTATGCGGACAATGCTAGAACTGACAAACATTAGAAGGAAAATACACTGATACAACCCTGGGAGACATGTAGAGGAGAGCCTCAGAAAACATTTTTCTCTCATTTTTAAGGGATGGGACACCAAGACTGGTAAAGCCTATGCGGTAAGTGCAAGGGCTGAAAATCCCTGGGGAGTATACTTACAGTATACTGTATATATGTAAGAAAATTGTAGAGGTGGGCCTCATATATATCCTGTAAAAATTAGGGTTGCATGATGACCCTATAAAGATTTTGAGTAAGGGCCTCCTGATGACAAAGACTATAGCAGCAGGGCACCCTGGACGTACCCTACGGGAGGATGGTCTCATCCCTGTCTGGGTAGTAAAGGGTGTTGGAGAGTGGGTGGAGAAAGTAGAAGGAAGGGAGTGAAGCTTAGAGAGTGGGAAAGTAGACTGTAGAGTCAGAACAGGAGGGGAGCTCAAGCTGAGAGGAGCTTGTCCCCAGACGGAGAAAGATAGAGTTAAGCACGAGGCAGAAAGAAGCTTCCGGAAGGATAGAAGAGGTCCTGAGGGCATGGATAGTGAGTAGTCCATCCGTGGGGCCTGATCCAATAGTGGAGGGACCAGGTCGCAGTGGGTTACCGGCCCCAAGCCTAGTGGAGAACTTCAGGACTCAGCTAGCAAGCCGGAGGCAGGGGCACCTTTAGGTGCTTCAGCTACAAGCCACAGTTATCTTCTCCGAAAAGGTAGCCATAAGGGAGCAAGGGGACTTAGAGAACGTCGCCTGACAAGATCCGTGGCTACTGGCTTGGGACACTGACTGTGAGGTGCTGGACAGTAAGGAAAGGCGTAAAGTCAGCACAGTGAGACGGTCAAGAAAGGAACATATTTAAGGGAGTCCTGGAAAGGTGTATCCTGAACTACTTGGGAGTTTGCTGGACCCCTCACCTGGAGGACACGGCACCAAGCGGGCATCTGTGCTACAGCCAGGACTGTGAGTAAAGCTTTGGAAACTGCACCCAGCATGTCCTCTAATTATTCCTGCATCACCCATCCAACACTGCTACATCCCTCGCCAAATACTACATCATTACCATCTCCAATATATTTCATCTGCCCTGGGACTTAGCTCCACCTCTGGGGAGCTATACCTACTCTGCTGCATCACCAACTGTCCGAGAGGACTGAATCTGCAGCGTCGGCTAACATCTTTATTGCCGAGTACCACAGGTGGCGTCACGAACACTTTACTATAAACTTTATTCCCTTGTAAATACCCCTTTTATTGGATGCCCAGGGCAACGGACCGGGTCACTGCTGCCGTGACACTGCCCCTTTAAGAAGCGGCCTGGTACCGAGTTTCCCCACTGCCCTGTCGGTCGCTCCATAAGAATGCAAAGTTATACTCACCTTTCTGTTGGTAATCCATTAATGCACACGTCACACGCCAATCAGTGATGCAACCACTCTCCACGCTACCCGCAACACACTGAGTACTGAGCAGAGCATGAGAAGCTCTGCCTGTGACTGATGGTGATATCAGTAAGGTTACCGCCGGTCACACGCAGCCAGGATCTCCCACTTTGCTCATTGTGTTCATTGGAGTGGAGAACGGTCGGATATCTGATGTGACTGCTCTAAAAACCATCGTCGTGGGACATGTGCATTAATCAATTATCGGCGGAAAGGTGAGTGTAACTTTGCTTTTTTATTTTTGGTGAAGTTGGGGAGTTTTCATTTCAAATAAAGAAGTCTGTGTGTTTATTTAAATTAAAGGCATTGGTTATGGACTTCTACTGGCACTGGTTACGGATTTATAATGGCACTGGTCACAGATTTCTACTGCTGATAGTCACGGATTTTCCTCACAGCTCATTCCTTCTCCGGCATTTGACCGCTCTCAGACCCTTCTGTGGCGATGGTGGCTGTAAGCCCATTTAACAGCCACACAACCTGTCCTGGCACAGGTTTTCTCTGAATCTTATCAGCCTGTCCAGGCCTTTTATAATTAGTCACTGTGACATAGGTGTCACCTGACCTGGTCTCATCTTTAAACTCTTCCTGTGTGAACATGGTTTCCGCTATTAAGTTCCTACTACTGTAATTGTTTCTTTATTTTCACTTTCGCCTTTGACATGAACTTCAACTGCATTCTCTCTTGTCCAGTTCTTTACACCTCCTGTCCCTTGGTACTCAGTCCCCAGACGCCACTATTTTTCCCGGTGTGCCTTCCCTGCCTTACACCAGCATATGCTGCATAACATCACCAGTGCCCTGACCAATACAGTTACTGGGAAGGTCCACTTAACGACCGACACATGGACAAGTGCTTGTGACCAGGGACGTTATATTTCCCTGACAGTATACTGGGTGAATATTGTGGAGGCCGGGACCAAGTTTCATACTGGTATGGCACACATGCTACCGACGTCAAGGATTGCGGGCCCTAGTTCCATCAGGGTTTCCTTTATCTCCTACATCAGTTCCTGCACTCCCTACTTCTCTTCATCCTCCATGTCCAAATTGTCATCTCGGAGCACATCGTCCATATCAGCTTCAAGCTGGAAGCACTGCAGCACCACCTTGGTGAAGTGGCAACAGGCTCTAAGGAAACTAATTTGTTTAGGTGACAAACAGCACACCGCCACAGAGTTGTTGAACGGTATAACAGACCAGATAGATCTGTGGCTCTCGCCGCTGAACCTACTACAACCAGGCATGGTCGTGCTTGTGGTTCAGTGCTTTCTGAAAACCTACCCAGATTTGCTTGAGCTACTTGTGAAGGTATGCTGCATGTGCACTCATTTCCATAAGCCAGCTACAACTGACGCTGGTCTGGCAGAGCTGCAGCAAAGCTTGCAAGTGCTAGCTCACCGATTGGTGTGCGACGTGACCACATGCTGGAGCTCCACAACACATACTGTATGTTGGCAAGGCAGCAAAGCAGTAGTTGAATACCAGCTACAACATGCCCGTCGGTATTCCGGTAAGACTCCACACATAACAGCTGATGAGTGGGCATGGATGTCTGACATTTGTGACTTTCTACAAAACATTGAGGAATCAACCAACATTGTGAATGGTGATAATGCCATAATCAGCAAAACCATCCCGCTTCTGTGTCTACTCAAACGCTCGCTGCTCACAATTAAAGCTGAAGCTTTGCAGGTGGAGATGGAGGAGAAAAGCACACAAGTGATACTACTTAGCCCAGCCTGATCTCATCTTCTCAGCGCTGATTGGGTCATAATGAGGAGGCCGAGGAGGAGGAACATGAGATAGTTGCTTGCCCTACAAAGAGTACTACCAAACCAGCTTCATCCCGTCTGTTCAGTGTGAATGGACTGAAGAGGAAGAAGACAGGGAGGAGGAGATGGAGAGTCATCCTCCTGCTGGGGACAGGGAAGTCTTGCCTGTTGGAGTCTGGCAGACTTGGCTGACTTTATGTCCCTTTGTCTTTGCCATTACTCTCGCATTATACGTGTTTTAACTAACACTGATTACTGGTTGTTCACCCTTTTTGACCCAAGCTACAAGGAGAACTTTCCATTTCTCATTCCAACGGCATAGAGGGCCAGTAAGATGGTACAATATCAGAAGACACTAGTCGAACAATTAGTACAAAAATTCCCATGTGACAATGCTGGCTGCAGAGATGCTTGGGCAACCAAAGAGGGGAGAAACATGCAAGGTCCAACAGAGGCAGGGGAACACTATCAAAGGTCTGAGTCAGTTTCATTATACTCTCCCAGTGCCCAAGCCCTGATGCGCGGAGTCGACTGAAAAAGAGGGAGAAGTTTTTGAAGATGGTGAAGGAGTGCCTAGCCGACCATATCAACGTCTTTTGTGATTCCTCTGTGCGGTACAACTATTGGGTATCTAAACTGAAAACGTGGCATTAACTGTCCCTCTACGCCTTTGAGGTGCTGAGTCTGACCTGACCTGCCGCTAGCGTTTTATCAGCGTGGATTTTTACTGCCATTGGGGGGCATAATAACTGATAGGTGCATCCATCTGTCAACTGAAAATTCTCACTGACTGACTTTTATGAAAATGAACAAGGGCTGGATTGGCCCAGACTTCTCAACCCAACCTGATGACAGCAGCAGAACAAAAGCTAATTCAAATGTAGCATCATCAAGCAGTCCTCAATCAAGATCTTTGTAGTGTCATCAGATGGCCCTCACTCAAAATTTTTAGAGTGTCATCATGCGACACCCGCTCTTAATTTTTCCAAGGTGTGTATAGTGCCCGCCTTCATAATTTTTTACAGAATGTGTATGAGACTTACCTCTACAATTCTCTTACATACATATATGTATAACTCCAGGGGAAAATTACATTAACCGATGATTACCGGTTGGTGTAATCTTAGTTTCACCTCTACTAGATCAACTACTGTAGTCATAGGCGACGGGTAAATACTAGACATGAGCAAATATGTTCGAAAAACGATCGCCAAACATGAATTTTGCACAAATATGGCACATTCGGATTCTTGATCAGAAACACAAGCAAATTTTCATAAAATCGGGAAAAATGAAAAATCGTTAATATTCGGTAAAAGTGCAGGAAAATATTTGCACTACCACTACAGTATTTTGAGCACTTTGGCTAAGATAGTGGTGGTGTATGAGGAGCATGGGTTCATGCGTTTGATGAGGGTAGGGGGTGAGGAGAGCTCAGAGGCGCGGCATGCTTGTAAAATTTTTATTTTTTTTCTAACTTTATGTGTGCACATTGGGGCTAGCCCATCAGGGCGCAGGGAACATCCACAATGTCCAGACACAATGGCTTGTGTCATTGGCTGCTGAAATCACATGTCTCTCTCTATATAAAGACCAGCAAAAAATGATAACGGTCCTAGGAGTGCAGGAAATAAGACCAATACAAAGATATTAGTGTTGAACCACAACGCGTTTCAACAGTTAAACTTCATCAGGTGGAAGTTTATTAAGGAAGAACAGGAAGGGGTATTAAACAAATAGCAACCAATGAAATTCACAATCAGCAGGTCACATGATAAGAACAAATCGCATAATAAAACAATAAGGTCACATTATGAAAGCATAATACGAACAAGACTATATATATACTGTATATAAAAAAATCATCATCATCATTGCCTGCTCATCATCATTGGCTTCCCATCATCATCATCATTGCCTGCCCATCATCATTTGCTCCCCATCAACATCATTGCCTCCCCATCAATATCATCATTGCCTGCCCATCATCATTATCTTCCCGTCATCATCATCTTTGTCTGCCCATCATCATTTGCTCCCCATCATCATCGCCTCCCCCATCATCATCATCATCATTGCCTTCCCATCATCATTGGCTCCCTATCATCATCATCATTGCCTGGCCATCATCATTGGCTCCCCAACATCATCATTGCCTCCCCATCATCATAATTGCCTTCCCATCATCATTGCCTGCCCATCATCATCATCATTGGTTCCCCATCATCATCGTTGCCTCCTCAGCACCATCACTGCCTCCGCTCACCACCATCACACATACAGCACCACACACAGACAGCACCGCAGCACTCTCTCACATACACACACATGGGCAGACACACACACACACACTGATACACACAGACACATACACCTCACATCTCACCTGTCCGGCGCCCGCGCTTACTCTCTGCCACAGCCGGCCGCTGAATAATGATGTTATCCAGCCGCGCTGCTGTGACAGGAAGCACGGGCACCCTGCAGGCGCCCCCTGGAGCCCAGAGCTGCAGAGGCACGTGGGAAAGGTAAGTATTGCGCCGCCTACTCAGGCCGGGTCCCCCCTCTCCCCGCACAGTGGATTCACTGACCCGCCGCTCAGCTCCGGAGGGTCCCGGGCCACTGCACTATGCCTCCGTGGGAGGAGGAATTGCTGCTGCTGCCACACCGCCCCCACACACGTGCTACCTGGGTAATCTTTTTTATATATATATAGTCTTGTTCGTATTATGCTTAGAGCGCATTTAAGGCCATATTTATAGCGCACTTTTGGCTACATCCATAGCGCACTTAAGGCCACATTTATAGCGCACTTACGATCTTATTCACAGCGCATTTTTTTTTCACCATTTCAGGTGATTGATTTTTGCACACCAATTAATGCACTGGCTGGTTTCCAGTCATTTATTTGATTCATTTCTCACAGTAATACACTTTGGTTCAAGCACCTTTTAGTATACATGTCAGGTACAATGTGTCAGAATCGCTTTATACATTGATTTTTACACTGAGGTTTTATTTGTGATTTTTCAGCTGTGTACACTTCATTCATTTATTTTTATATCATTTTTCACCATTATTTCTTTTTATTATCCTGGTCACGACTTTATGTGATTTATTTATGCCGTGCGCCATTAATGCATATTTTGTTTGAATAAGGGAGTTTTTATGATTATCTGAATATTAGAATTGGTCCCGTTTTATTGGCTATTTTCATGTCTGGTTCCCTCTTTTTTAATTAAAATTTTCATGTTTCTGTGCATAATTGTATATTCATATATATATATATATTTTTCTGAATAAAAGATTATACACTATTACGTCTAATTGTCTTGCGGCTTCTGTCCTATTGGTGTCACTTGGCATTTTATTACTCCCACATCCATTTTCTATGCACCTTGGTGATTTCTGTTTCTAGTTTGGTGAAATTGTTGGTGTCTACCACTAATTGTTGGAAATGTGATCATTCCTGGTCGAGTCTCCATCTGCTGGGTTGGCTATAATGGAAGATGTGTTGGTCCCTATTGCACTATTTCTACTCTGGTGAAATTGATCCTTCTTTGGTGGTGTCAGGCCCTAATTCTTTTAAATGTGTACACTCCTGACTGGGTGTCCATCTGATGGGATAGCTGTAGTGGAAGAAGTGTTGGTCCCTATTATACTATTTATACTCTGGTAAAATTGATGCCACTTTGGTTTTGTCTGCCACTAATCTTTGAAAATGTGGAGACTCCTGGTAGGGTCTCCTTCATATGTGTTGCCTGTAGCAGTGGGCCTCCGATCCCGGCAGGCCTTCACCTCCTTTGAGTCAACTACCCATGTTACTACCCTTATTTTACTGTCAATAGTAGTCTACGAAACAGATATTTGCGCACCTGAGTTTGGCTGAACATCAAATCAGGTTGAGCTGTTTCATAGCTGACTGCTGCTGTGCCATTTACAAATTTCTTCTGTGGGTCAAATGATGTAACTTTTCCTGGCATCTGCCCCTAATTTTAGCTGCTTGGGAAGCTTTTTGTCACCCCTTAAGGTGTTGTCTATGCATTTGGTTTTGCCTCGCATTGAATCTAATGGCGTTCAGGTACGTTTGTCGAACTGTTCTGCGAACTGTTTGGCAAGCGGAGGTCCGTTCAGTGAATCCGAATCGAACCTTGAAAGGTTTGCTCATCTCTAATCTCCACCTTTATAATAGCTGACGGGCTCTCACTCACCCGGATTGTAGCGGGTAAACAAGTGGATTTTCTGTGGCCAGAGACCTTTGTGAGAGCACTTGGCACGGTGATGGAGGAGGAAGAAGCAGCAAATGTGGTTGATGGGACAGCCGGTGGTTGGCGAGGCCCATTATTCAGCATTATAGTGCAGTGAGATGCCCAGACTAAGCCATGTTGATCGCACATGTTCCAGTTCATGCATGTAGTTGTCAAATTATTGCAATTTATGCAGATAACGTGTGTTGGATCATCCTATGCGGTGTCAAAAAAGGCCCAGACTAGGCAATCCTTGCCGCCCCTGTGAACTGCACACTCACGACCGGTGCTGGCCACAGCCTGAGTTGTGGCTGAGAGTGCAGTGCTTGTAGTGGTTGCATAACTTTGTGTCTGTGTGGGAAGCCACAACATAACCTCCTCATCTTCCTCCTCCACCACCTCTGCTGAGCTACTCAGCTGCGTATCTCTGGGTTCACACCAAGTGGGATCTACAACTTCATCGTCATCCTCTTTGTTCTCACACTCCTAACCCTGAGAGTCACTCTCCTCCTCTTCCGGCCCTGACATCACAGTACAGTCCATGTGCCCCTTTGGTATCTGAGTCTCATCAGGATCACTTCCACCCCCATTGGTTTACATCTGGTGATGAGGGTCTGGGTTCTGCTCGGACACTACTTCGTCTGGCCCCGGATCCAACATGAAAACATTTTGGGCATTGGTGAAGATGCTTTCCTCCTCTGGATTCTTGTGAATCATTGGTGCAGACCTCTGATGCCCATCGAATAGAATGTGTGAACAGCTCTGCAGAATGGCCAATCTGTGGTTCCCCACAGTCAGCTGGGCGTTTGGAAATTTGTGACACCGGGGAAACAAGGGTGATTGGAGT
This sequence comes from Oophaga sylvatica, assembly GCA_033576555.1. Classification (NCBI taxonomy): domain Eukaryota; kingdom Metazoa; phylum Chordata; class Amphibia; order Anura; family Dendrobatidae; genus Oophaga; species Oophaga sylvatica. The sequence goes on from JARQOD010000004.1 coordinate 13,088,550, forward strand.
GCCACTTCTGAGGATTGTACTATGTGTGAAGTTAAGGTGGAGTAAGAGGAAGAGAGGCGACTTGATGCAGCGCTTGATATCCAGTGAAGCACATGCTCTTTCTGGCTCTCATCTATAAGGCATACTGCTGTGTGGCTGCCAAAGAAAGGGAGTCGAGGAGGCCGGCCAGTAACAGATGTTGTCAGTGGTCTTTGGATAGGACGAGATGGTGTTTTTCAGTTGAGCTCTCATGCTTTCATTCACATTAACAACTAACCCACATAGACTTTGAACACCAAGCCTATTGCCCCTTCCACCACGACCTCGCTTTTTCCCAGTCATGTTGTATGTAGCCTTCCCCTCTTGTACCCTGCTGTTTCACAACCTTACAGAAAAAACTGACCAGCACATCCCAACTAGTGTAAATAGGTGTCAGCTAACATAACAATTCTAAGAAAATATAAAGCTGCACTCTGGATTGTTTAGAATGGTACATCTAGAAAATTGAAACTGCATTACTGCCATAGAACATTGGTTAAGTGTGTAATATTGTGTACATATGAAATTTTTACAAATTGAAAATGCAATATTGCTATAGGAAAATTTACAGTAAAAAGAAGGTACCGTATATACTCGTGTATAAGCCGACCCGTGTATAAGCCGACCCCCTAATTTTGCCACAAAAAACTGGGAAAACGTATTGACTCGTGTATAAGCCGGGTGTATAAACTGCCCTTCTGCTCTGTGCTGCCCCCGTCCTGCTCCTTGCTCCCCCATTCTCCTCTGTACTCCCCCCTCCTGCTCCGTCCTCCGCTGTGCTCCCCCATTCCTTCTCTGTCCTCCTGTGCCCCCTCGTCCTGCTCCGTGCTCCTCTGTGCCCTCCATCCTCTCCCCCGTCCTGCTCCGTGCTCCTCTGTGCCCTCCATCCTCCCCCCGTCGTGCTCCGTGCTCATTGTCCTCCTCCATGCTTCCCCCGTCCACCGTTCTCCCCCGTCCTCCTCCATACTTCCCCCGTCCACCGTTCTCCCCCCCGTCCTCCTCCATGCTTCTCTCGTCCACCGTTCTCGCCCCGGTCCTCCTCCATGCTTCCCCCGTCCTCCGTTCTCCCCCCCGTCCTCCTCCATGCTTCCCCATCCACCGTTCTCCCCCCCCGTCCTGCTCCGTGCTCCTTGTCCTCTCCTCCATCATACTCACCCTCCCCGTGCCATCGCTGAACGTCCCTGCAATCCTGCGTTCTCCCCTGCTTCCTGCAGCTCTCCATCGCTGAGCGGTGACGTAATACCGCTCATTAAGGCCATGAATATGGACGCCACACCTATGGGAGCCGCGGCACCCCCTCCCCCGCTGGTTTCTGCCCTATGACTCGTGTATAAGCCGAGGGGGCATTTTCAGCACGAAAAAGGTGCTGAAAATCTTGGCTTATACACGAGTATATACGGTACTTAGCACATAAATTGACAATGTATGTGAGCCTAACTGCAACGTCAATGCGTATCTTATAGTTGGGTCCCTCTCCTGATAAGATATCTCTCTTGGACTAAAAAGCCTAAACTATATGGGGCAGGAAGAAACCAGCTAATTAAAACCACTTGGATCTGATGGAATTGGGCGTGGGAGTTCACATGTCACTTGAGTTTGCTAGAAACAGCATATCCCTACTAGTGTGTATAGGTGCAAGCTAACATAATAATTCTAAGAAAATAGAAGCTGCTGCTGTAAATTTTCCTATAGCAATATTGCATTTTCAATTTTTCTAATTTTTACATGTACATAATATAGCACTTAACCAATGTTCTATGGCAGTAATGCAGTTTCAATTTTCTAGATGTACCATTCTAAACAATCCAGAGTGCAGCTTTATATTTTCTTAGTTTCACAACCTTAGGCCCACAGCTGTCCGTCACCTGTCACCAAATGAACAAGCACTATTTATTTTCTTAGATAGTGTGCCTGTACAACACTGTTATGCCTAATGATTTTTAAGTGGAAATCTGGCCTTATTATTTGCAACAGAAACACGGTGTTAGCTAAAGGGGCTTCCGGAGACTGCCACACAGTTTTTGCACAATCTACTTAGATGCTGGAAGATCGATTTCACACAGGATAAGTTCACTTTCAGCAGCAGCAGTAGCGCAGGAGCGACCTCCCTGCACTGTGACACTGAGCAAATGGTGCCAGAAAAACAAGATGTCCGCTTTTTATATGGCAAGGGACATGTGACTTTGGCAACCAATTACAGAAGACCATGTGTCATGATGTTGTAGATTTGTTTCTGCTCCCTGATTGGTTGCTGGAATCAACACAAATAAAGTTAAGGGAAGAAAAAAAAAGCCAGCGCCGCTGTTGTAATCTCTCAACATGCTCCTCTGACCTAGACACGCCCCCTCCCCTCATTAAACTCATCCCCCCACTCATCAGTGGGGTGAGAACGTGTGCCAACACCGCGAGAATGGTGTCGGCACCTGAGGTGAATATAGGTTTATTTATTTTACAGAGGCCAAGCATTTAGTTCAAGAAGGGGTTGTCCTGGTAGTGGACAACTCCTCAAAGTCCATATTGAATTTTAGGATTGTTGCTTCCAATAGGTGGGTCAAGTTCAAGTCCGTTTCCTCTCTGAAGAGACAACCCATTTAAATGCTAAGAGTGAGTACCGTATTTTTCGGACTATAAGACGCACCGGACTATAAGACGCACCCAGGTTTTAGAGGTGGAAAATAGGGAAAAATATATTTGAAGCAAAAGATGTGGTAAAATATTTAATAACATAAAAAACATACTTATATATGTGGTGTTATTATATATAATAATATGTTATTATGTTGGAAGCTACGGGTAGAAGATGATGCTGCGGGACCAGTGTGATGTCTATAAAGTACTATGTGAAGACACTGGAGGGTGAGTATAAGGCCGGGGTCACACATGTGAGAAACTCGCACGATTCTCGTGCGAGTCTCTCGCATGAACACCCGGCACTACCGCCGGCACTCAGACTGGAGCATGCGGCTGCATAGAAATACATGTCAGGTATGCGGGGATCCCCTGTGGCACTCTGCTCCTACCTCCTGCCGCCTCCTTCTCCTTTGGACACAGATCTCCCCAGCTGCTGCAGGAATCCAGCGTTGGGGAAACCATGTGGGTCCGCTGTTTAAAGGGAATCTGTCACCCTAAATTGGCGGGATATTTAAATGATGGCAGTCAGGTCAGATGGGGGTGTTTTGGGTACTTGCCTTAACATGTTGTTCGCCGCTGTCTCCATTATTTCTGGGAATTGTAGTCGTTGCCCTCCATATAACGCACCTGCGCATTGCAATCTTGAATTGCGCACATGCAGTATGCTTTGCCCACAGATTGCAATGCGCAGGCGCGTTATATGGAGGGCAACAACTACAATTCCCAGAAATAATGGAGACAGCGGCGAACAACATGTTAAGGCAAGTACCCAAAACACCGCCCATCTGACCTGACTGCCATCATTTAAATATCCCGCCAATTTAGGGTGACAGATTCCCTTTAAGTGAAGGAATATTCATTTGCAGCTCCCCGCTCACTGCTCGGCATTGACAGGTGGGCGGGGAAGCGGCTAATGAATATTCACTTCACTTTAAGTATTGAGACCACGTGGTTTCCCCAGCTCCGGTTTCCTACAGCAGGGACATTTTCCTGCCTCCTGCGATTCCACTCTGCCGCTGCCCCCCTTCACACGTTACATTTCGTCTATAAGATGCAAGATGCAAATTTGGAGGAAAAAAAAGCGCGTCTTATGGTCCGAAAAATATGGTATGTGTTTTTTTAAATTTAATATGGACCATTTAATTAATGGACAAACCCGTTAAACCTTTAAAGCAACAGGTGTTAAAAAGAGCCGGCTCCATTGTCTAGAGAAACATCGGGGCGGTGGCCGAAAGCTACTGCTGGATGGAAGCACACTTCTGCGCTCCCGCTCCGAGTATCCTGAAAAACCAATTCTAAAGCAACTTAAGAAGGATTTCTGCCTCCACCTGGTGTAGGAACATATACTGGACTATTGCACATTTCTTTCGGATTACAAATATGTCTGGAAACTGGGAAAAAGAAGTTTCCAGCATCAGACAAGCATCCCAGACCAAAATGCTTGCAGTCTGCCTGCTCTCCTGAAGCATCATTGAAAGCTCAAGTGAAAATCAATTTACCTGGGAATAAAGAGTCTAGATCTGGATCAAACTTGGACACAAAGCAGCAGACTGGAGCAGAGGAATCCTCCACGCCCTGAAGGAGTCCCTGCTACCTGGGGAGCATGAGACAGACCATGCTTCATATACAGAGTGACAGCTGGGTCTAACACTGGTATCAGAGGGGGGAGATCACCGCTCCGCTGCCAAACCTGTCACATACACATAGGAGCAGCGATACCACTGCAGCAGTGGTGAGGCTCATGCTTGGCTCCTTGACACTAAAGGGTTAAATGTATTTGATGTTTATGTATGTTATAAAAGAATGACGCCCACTGGGGCTGTAGCGTAGACAGGGTTAACTGTAATGGCTGGTAGGAATAGGAGGGGTAACTGAGAGTGTCAAGGACAGGAAGTGACATATCAGTGAGTTCTGAGCAATGAGAATTTACAGGCTCTGGATTTGGGCTGCTAGGGACAGTGTGAGCCCAGAACCTCGGGGCAGTGGATGGCCAGAGAACCTTCTGTATGAGTCCTCCCTAGGATGTATGAGAAGTCGGGGCACGGGGGCACACTCCTTCTGCGAAGCTGAGGGAGAAACTGGACTCAAACAGTGAGAAGCAGAGTGAGCTAGAATCCAGATGTACTGCTAGAAAAAGAGAAGATCCCCTGGAACTAGAAGAGATGGTAAAAAGGATGTTATATCTATACCAAGAACCAGGGCTGAAGTTGTGTCCGGTACCTGTGAGAAAGACGACAACCAATTGGGCCTTATCCTCAATACCTGCCTGTAAGTACTGCCATTCACCAAGAAAAAGTTTGGTTCTTTTTATGAAAATCGTGGCTCCAGGATTAATTACTACCCTGGTTCCAGAAGAGGGATTCCTGGAGTCAGAAGAAGAGGCCTGCAGCCGTAAAATAAGTGTGAGGCACCTCAAACACAGCAGCACACCGGGACTGGGACACGAGATGTCTGCAGGATGCCGAAGCGAGTGAGGACTGAAGCTTGCCCACGACTACCTCGCTTGGGCATATTACACCTGCACAAGTGTCAACCAATGCAGGGACTCCCACCAAAAGCCGAAGGAGTCCCCGCACATAGAGAGATCAGACGCGGCTAATTATACTAACGATCCACGGTCACACATGGCACAGGCCTATCTGCCACTGCTGAGCAGAATCTGGGACACAAGGCCACAAATAAGGAGTATTTCATTATATTATCCTTGGGGAATATGGATAAGTCCTCAAATAAGGGGAAGTAAGATTAATAAATACTGTGGCATTCATACATTTTATAAATAAAGGTTTTACTGCAGCCAGAGGCATAGATGGGGTTTTGGTTCTTTATTCATTCTGATAACAAAATGTCTAACTTTTTGTTTCAGGATACAATTGCAGAACCTCTGCCAAACTCTTTACCCCTTTTTTTTTTTGCAGGTGCTCCTCTGGATTTTTTAAATTTTGGATTCAGATTTCACCACCAGGTCTCTTTGAAGTATCAGATGACGTGTTTTCTTATTTTTTCTTTATTACTGTACTGTTGTCTGAATGTTATTTTGACAAATTATAGATGTTTGTACTTTCAACTGTATTTTTTTTTTTAACATTTCGTTTTCATTCACTGTACACTCTACTGTGAATTTACAATTTACAATAGACAATAAAAAAAATTTTCTTTAAATGTCAAAGGACTTTAAGTGCAAATTGCCTCTTCAGGGAGTGAGAGGACTAGAACTCTATAGCGCCAATTGTTGGAAGCAGCGATCCTACAAGTCGCTATCGACCCTTTAACGAGCCTTGCAATATGACTTAGGTGAAAAGTTCAAACAGAATCTCAATTTGCAGACACTGTTTCGGGATATTGCTCCTCATCAGTGCAAAGTATGAGAACTGATTTAGCTAAGTGAAGAGTCCTTTGAAGGGACACTTGGTCTGGAAGGAAGCAAGCGCTTGAAAATCAGACATTATAGGTTTCCAAGAATCCAAATTCAGTATAAGGAACCCTCCTAAATTTGCCCCTCATCAGTGCAAAGTATAAGAACTGATTTGGCTAGGTGAAGAGTCCTTTGAAGAAGTACTTGGCCTGGACGGAAGCGAGCTCTTACAAATCAGACGTTATAGGGTTCCAGGAATCCAAATTCTGTATAAGCAACCCATCTAAATTCAACATGGAAAATTTGCCTATATCTATTATGCCTCATCTGATAAGAAAAAAGTTGGGGTCATAATTGCCATTAAAGACACAGTTTTATTTCAATTCATTACACAAATATCGGACAAGAAAGGTAGTTATTACATTATTGTATGTAAAATTAACAATAAAGACTGTACCCTAGTGAATGTTTATGAGCCTTGTAGAGGTCAGGTTAAATTTTTAAATAAATTGATGAAAAAGATAAAACAAAATACAAAAGAGAGCACTAAAACTATTTGGTGACTTTAACATCAAACCAGATCAGAACTTAGACATCACTTCCACCTCAAGACCCCAAAAAATTTCTCTCAAAAATCAGTTGATAAAACAAGATTTTTATGATGTTTTCAGATGCCTCAACTACTCTTCAAAAGAGTTTACATTCTATTTTGATAGACATCAAACATTTGCTAGAATTGATCTTGAACTAACCCCGATTTATATGCTTCAAAAATGTAGCAAAGTCTCAACTGGTAGCAAATCTTGGTCTGATCATGCCCTGATCCTATGTCTGATCATGTCCCCGATTCTATGTCTGATCATGTCCCTGATCCTATGTCTGATCACGCCCCGATCCTATGTTGATCATGCCCCGATCCTATGTGTGATCATGTCCCCGATTCTATGTCTGATCATGCCCCGATCCTATGTTGATCATGCCCGATTCTATGTCTGATCATGCCCCGATCCTATGTCTGATCATGTCCCCGATCCTATGTCTGATCATGTCCCCGATCTATGTCTGATCATGCCCCAAATTTCCTATGTCCGATCATGTCGATCACCGATCCTATGTCTGATCATGTCCCCAATTCTATGTCTGATCAGCCCCGATCCTATGTCTGATCATGTCCCCGATCCTATGTCTGATCATGTCCCCGATTCTATGTCTGATCATGCCCCGATCCTATGTCTGATCATGCCCCGATCCTATGTTGATCATTCCCGATTCCTATGTCTGATCAGCCCCGATCCTATGTTGATCATGTCCCTGATTCTATGTCTGATCATGCCCCGATCCTATGTCTGATCATGCCCCGATCCTATGTCTGATCATGCCCCGATTCTATGTCTGATCATGCCCCGATCCTATGTCTGATCATGCCCCGATCCTATGTCTGATCATGTCCCTGATTCTATGTCTGATCACGTCCCCGATCCTATGTCTGATCATGCCCCGATCTATGTCTGATCATGTCCCCATCTATGTCTGATCAGCCCGATCCTATGTCTGATCATGTCCCCGATTCTATGTCTAATCATGCCCCGATCCTATGTCTGATCATGTCCCCGATTCTTTGTCTGATCATGCCCCGATCCTATGTCTGATCATGCCCCGATTCCCTATGTCTGATCATGCCCCGATCCTATGTCTGATCATGTCCCCGATTCTATGTCTGATCATGTCCCGATCCTATGTCTGATCATGTCCCCGATCCTATGTCTGATCATGTCCCCGATTCTATGTCTGATCATGTCCCCGATTCCTATGTCTGATCATGTCCCGATCCTATGTCTGATCATGTCCCCGATCCTATGTCTGATCATGATCATTATCTATCTATCATCTATCTATCTATCTATTATCTATTATCTATCTATCATTATCTATCTATCATCTATTATCTATTATCTTTATATCTATTATCTATCTATATCTATGTTCAGTAGAAAAAAGAGGACTGCACCGCAAACCACCGCTAACCCTTCGCAGTGCAATTGACACTGGTTGCCGCAGGCTACACCTGTAAGCCTTCGGGTGCACACCATATGAAGCAACAACATGACAAGTCCAGAAACAAGTCTATATCTATTATCTAGCTATATATTATCTATCTATTAGAGATAAATAGAAAAAAATTATAGGAAATAAGTAAATAGTAATAGAGTACTTGGTTAATGCTATTTTTGGTGTACCCAGTCAGGATGGTCCTATCCTGTCTCTAGTATTAAAGCATTAACTTGTGTCAGTCAACCTCGATGTGAATAAGGACAGGAGCCAGACTGTTCAGACACCTGCCCATGGGAAGCTATATAGATGAAATGCCAAGCACAGAAAGATGGAACCATGCTCCTGTTTGTACAATGTGCAAGAAACTGCAGCAAAACCAAGTAAATGAGCCGGAGTAAGTTAGCAGTACTCCTATATACAATATACTTATAAAATGAAAGTACTTACACACAAATTAGTCAATTCATGAGTTCCCACCAGCCATAACAAGGATAAATTTTATTTGATAGGACCCTATGTCTAATATTGTCAAACATGCCTTTCTCAGGTTAAAAACCACCAAATTTAAAGGACAGGTAGGATCCAGCACTAATTGAACACAGTCTATCTAATCACTCACCTGAAAAGCTGAGAAAAAGAACAAATATCTTGAGAATATTCAGGCAAGACATGTTGCGTGTGCCCAGTGCCAGTGCTGTACCCAATGCCAAGACAAAGGAAGAGACGTTGAGCAGATAAGAAAGGAAGCAACAACCACAACACAGACATTGGTTCTCTATTGCACACAATCTCATTTTTTATATCCAAAGATGGACATCTGAATCTAAAAAAAAAAAAGAAAAATCTATTCCTACCTGAAGTCACACAATGTATAGAGAGAGGCTATAACAAAAATAAAAATGCTGACACTGGGGTGAAAATCTCGAGGATTATTTTGCCCCATTGCTTTGTTATTTGTGCTTCATAATCTTCCCTCTTTATTCTAAAGCTGGCTATACATATGTGATTGCTGTCGGCCAGAGTGCTCAGCTAATATTCTTCTCTCTCAGTTTTCTCACACACATGAACACTTATAATAGTACGTCATATGGTGGGTACAGTGTATGTACTGGGCTTAGTTGTGGAGCCGGAACCACACGAGGCAGACATCAACTGTGTTGTCATTTTTTAATTTTAACTGTCCATTTGTTTCTTATTTGTCTGAGTGAAATCCATTGTCTTCTATGTCTTTTGAACTCAGAATATTCAGATATGTTTATGATTAATCACAAGACCTGTTGCATGACCCATGACCTGCGACTGAGACCAAGCTTTCTGTCACTGGGCAGCACATTTCTCTCTAGAATCCCTTGATAGTGTTGTGAATGTTTTGGAAATGAATTCTGAGCAGAAGCTCCCTCTGGTGGTTACAAACAGTACTGAACCATTCAATGAGGATTGGCAATCAGGAGTCACAGACTGGCTTGATTTAAGGGAGGTTCCCTCCCATCATGGTTGCCGGTGATCAATTGTTCTTGTCTCAACTGTGGTTCCTGGTTCACTTGGAAGCTTGCTGAGTCTTGCCTCTTCTTCTGCTTTCAGATAAGATATTTTCTGTTTTTGTTTTTGTGCTTACCTTTTGCATATTTCTCTGCATTTCTGTGAGGTTAGCCAGGTCCCCCCTCCTCTCTTCAGACTAAAATCTACATCTCTGTGGAGGGGTAATGAACCTGGTGTAATTAAAAAGCCTGTGACCAACAGGTGGAGTGCTCAGGTAGAAGGTAAATGAATACATATCAAAAAAAAAAAAAAAAAGGATTCATATGTTCCCATGCAGACAGACTTTTCTAAGCGAGGATTGGCATTAGTTAGGACCTGATATACGAGAAGGTTACACATAAATTTGGCCATCTTATGCGCTAAGACTTCTCAATTTTTCATATTTCTAAGGCAGTGATGCAATTAATTTTTCTATTTCGTGTTTGCAAGCTATAGCGCTACAGTGTGCTACCTTTTTTTCTTGTATGTGCATGAGTTGGTGACTCTAGGTTTAGCACCTGTTCACACTGGATCTATGTTTGGATGTGCCGGTCAGTTTTTTGATATGTATTCATTTACCTTCTACCTGAGCACCATTGATGTGGGTTGTGAGCTTGAGTATTTTGTCCAAAATATCTACTAACAACTCTTATATTTTATGTATCATTTTTCATCTTTTTTATTGCAAATTTTTCCATTTTTGCAGGATGCAGCCAGGCCCTTTAGTGTTGGTTGGGTGAATCAGGGTGTCTGTCTTGTAGGGTGCACTTATATATTGCTGGGCATCACATAAATTTGTGACTGGCGCCCTATGGAAACCTCATCTGCTCTTCTGGGTGCATTTTTAATACTAGGCAACCACCCCCTCTATGCATTGGTAGGTCTTTGAGTGGTCGATCCATCAGTATTTCGCTATTTTTGAGAAACTTTGCCACAAGAGAAAAATTTAAAACTCGAATCGGGCAACAAACTGCATATCTGGAGGTCTGAAAATGAAGATTGCAGATTCAAACTAAAGCAAGTTAATTAACTAAATTATACTTTTATTAATTAAACAAAAATTCAATTTATTGCTTGTGGTTCTTGCTCGGAATGATGAGTCAAAACTTTAATTCTTTCTTCAAAAAGGAAACTTCCTGTCAGTAATAAACTGTGATCTTATGGACATTTTATTTATAGTTTTAAGAAGAAGTGGAAAAAATACCATGCGCAGAATTGCATATACAATCAAAAGTCACTTTCTCTTTTTTTTACTCTGCAAGCAGTTTAGGGTTGGGGCTTCCCTTTTCTTTTTCCCCCGAACTCCATTAGTTCTAACATTTGTTTTATACTTTAGTAAGAATCCAATATATTAGCAATTATACTACAAATTTTATTACTTTACTAGTGACCTATTGTTTGGCTTCTTTACATTTTCCTATCTTTGCGCACAAGATGATCTTCCTGATCACCCTGGTGACATCTGTGATCATTCTCTGCTCCTCAGGTAAGTGAGAACATTTTCTTGATTACATCCGGTCCTAAAGTTTCTCCCAGTTATTGTTCCTTTTGGGTCTTGGTGGAATAAGAGAGGGGAGCTGGAACTGCGCATTCCCGGTCATTCCAACACCAAGATCAATGGGCTGCTTTCAGCTCCGGCGGCCAGTGGCTGTATGTCTCGCGGCTGTTTGACAGCCGCAACACATGTATGGCTTGCTGATCTGATAATATTCACACATCCTAGGGATAGGTCAACAATATCATAGAACACCCACTTTACAGGGTTATTTCTGGTTCTATCAAGTAATCACCTATCCACATGGTAGATAATATAGTAACTGATGGATTAGTGGGAGCTACAGAAAAGTGGGACCTGCACAAAAGTCCAGTGTCCCGTTAAAATGGATGAGCGTGTGTGTATGTAACTCCATTCGAGAGGGGAAGTCTTAGAGCTCAGTCCTATTGACTCTTAATGGTGCGGCACTCTTTTCTGGTGATCACTTGGGGTACCACAATCTCTCTAGATAAATGATAACTTGCTAACCACCTTTAAGTTAAAGCCTCAAATTGAACCGTGCGTCTATTGTTACAAAATCGAACACATTTTTCTTTGCATTGTCATTTTAGGCAACTTTTCCCGTAGTACCAAAATCAAGTCTTTTTTTACGGACAGGTGTGACCACAGAAGATATAACCGGATGGGTAAATGACACAGTCACCTTACCTTGTACATATTCTGCCGGGATGGTGCCTGTTGAGGTGTCCTGGAGAAGAGCCAGCTGTGCTAACAATCCGTGCATTTTTATGATCCTCCACCCTAATAGCAGCAGCATAATCAAGACGACATCTAAAAGATATGAGTTACTGGGGAATGTCAAGTGGGGCGACGCGTCCCTGACCATCACCAAGTTGACTACGAAAGATAAAGGAACTTACTGCTGTAAAGTGGCAATCCCAGGACCATCCAATGACGTGAAAAGAGAAATAAATTTACGCATTATGGAAAGTAAGGAAAAGTTTTTTCATGTATTATTCAGTCATGTCTGAAAGTGCTGTCACCCTTGAAATTGTTCTAGAAAATGAAGTATTTCTCCCAAAAAATTATTTCAATTACTCATGTTTTGTTATACACATGTTTATTTTCTTGTTGTGTATTGGAACAACACAAAAAAGCAGAGGAAACAAAGGCAAGTTGGACATAAATTCACACAGATCCCCAAAAATGAGCCGGGCAAAATTGTTGGCACCTTTCCAAATTTGTGGCTAAAAATCTTTGTTTCGAGCATGTGATGCTCGTTCAAACTCACCTGTGGCAAGTAACAGGTTAAGGCAATATGAATATCACACCTGAAACCAGATAAAAAGGGTAGAAGTTGTCTCAATATTATTATTATTATTATTATTATTATTATTTATTCATTTATATAGCGCCATTTATTCCATGGCGCTTTACATGCGAAAAGGGGAAATATAGACAAGTACAATAGATGTCAAGATTCCGTCTGGGTTGGAGCCGATGTTACTGCAAACACTAGGGGAAGCAGAGGCAGGTAGCGTAGTCAGGTGGCAGCCGGAGGTCGGTACACAGGAAAGCAGTGTTTGTAGCAATGGATCAGGCGGATAACGTAGTCAGGTGGCAGCCGGAGGTCGGTACACAGGAAAGGCAGTTCGGTAACAGAGGAGCAGGCAGATAACGTAGTCAGGTGGCAGCCGGAGGTCGGTACACAGGAGAGCAGTGTTTGTAGCAATGGATCAGGCGGAGAGCGTAGTCAGAAGGCAGGCCGAGGTCGTTCACAGGAGAGCAGTGTTTGTAGCAATGGATCAGCAGGAAACGCTTGACTAAAGGCTTGGAGCTCAATAATCTCGCAATGACACACCCACAGGGCCAGGTTTAAATAGGGTGTGTAATTGGCAATCAGAGGCCCAATCAAGAGAGCACTAGGTGTAGCCAATCAGGAAGAACAGTCAATGGTATTGTCATGTATAGTGTACAGTTCCTATAGCGTCTTGTGCTTGGGTGCGAGGAAAACACATGAGACACAGGTTGAAATGAAATGACTTGTATTACTTCATACAAGCATGCTGAAAAGTTCACACAGTTTGCAGGAACAGCGACAGGAGACACAGCAGGCCAGAGTAACTTCAAGCACTACAATAAATCTCCAAAGCAGGTTCAGGATCTCTTCTCTGTACCGTAATTCCTCTGCAAACATGGATTCACCAAACAGCAGGTTTCCAGAGTCCAAAAGTGTTCCAAGGTTCCTCAGTAGGGAATAGCTGGAGTACAAGTCCAAGGTTTCAGGAGTCAGGTCACAGACTGACTGAGGCTTGATTCAGGAGCACTGATTGTTCAGCTGAGGCTGCTTAAGAAGCAAGAGGGAGAGAATCAGGGCGGGAACATGAAAACTGGAAACTCCATATTAACTGAGGGCAAGAGCTGCAGAAAGACAGAAAGCAAAATGGCCGACGGAAAACTGAGTTTCAAAGAACATGTCAAAAGAGACAAAGAACCTTACAGGTATCTGGGTTCAGCAAGGAACTTTGCAGCCAGCAGAATAGCTCAGATGGTAGAGCTGCTGGCCAGTGGACAAGAGGTACTGACAGTACTCCCCTCCTTCCAGGATGGCCTCTGGACATCTCAGGAGCTGGCTTATCCGGGTACCTCTGATGAAAGGCTCTTGTTAGTCTAGGAGCATGGACGTTGTCCCTTGGTTCCCATGAATTTTCCTCTGGTCCGTAACCCTTCCACTGCACCAGATACTGCAGTTTACCTCTGAATTTTCGGGAGTCCAGAATCTTATCCACAATGTATTCTTCTTCACCACGGATCCTTTCTGGTGGAGGAGGTGGCTGAATTCTTCCTGGAAACGGGTTTTCATAGAAGGGTTTGAGCAAGGATATGTGAAACACTGGATGAATCTTTAGATTGTTGGGAAGTTTTAAACGAAAAGCAACCTGGTTAATTTTTGCAGAAATCTGAAAAGGTCCAATGAATTTCTGACCCAATTTGGAGGATGGCACATGTGTCTTAAGGTTTTTAGTGGACAGCCAAACTTTGTCTCCAACCTGAAGAGCAAGGGGCACTCTCCGATGTTTATCTGCTGCTTCCTTATATACTTCCTGGGTCTTGAGTAATATCTCTGATAATTCCTTCTGGGATTCCTGTAATTTTGCAAGCCTGTCATTTACAGCAGGAATGGGAGTGTTCACTGGCAGATTAGGGATAAATACTGGATGTACTCCATAATTAGCAAAAAATGGGGTTTGAGATGTAGCGCTATGTATGGAGTTGTTGTAGGCAAACTCTGCTGTTGGTAAATAGTCCACCCAGTCATCCTGAAGATAGGAAATGAAGCAACGGAGGTATTGCTCCAAAGTCTGGTTCGTTCTCTCCGTCTGGCCATTGGACTGAGGATGGAAAGCGGTAGAAAGATTCACCGTGACTCCCAAGGCTGTACAGAAACTCTTCCAAAATTTTGACGTAAACTGAACGCCTCTGTCAGACACCACGCTGTCAGGAATTCCATGTAACCTGAATACCTCTTTGATTATCAGTTCTGCAGTTTTTTCAGCAGTAAGAATTCCTTCATTTGGAATAAAGTGGGCCATTTTTGTGAGTCGGTCCACTATGACAAGGATGACGGTCATCTGTTTGGAAGGGGGTAGTTCCACAATAAAATCCATGGAAATAGATCCCCAAGGCCTAGATGGAACTGGAAGTGGTTGCAAGAGTCCTAGAGGAGACGATCGTGGGGTCTTGTTTCGTGCGCATGTTAAACAGGTTGAAACATATTTCCTCACGTCCTTCCTACAATTAGGCCACCAAAAGAAACAAAGTAGTAAGTCTTGTGTTTTTGCAACTCCAGGATGTCCTGCCAGTTTAGAATCATGGACACTTTTGAGGACTTCAAGGCGAGAAGATTCAGGTACATATATTTTGTGTTTCTGCATCCAAAACCCCTCTTTGAATGAAAGATTGACGTCTTCCGAAGGATGGTTAAGGAAAGAGTCCTCTTGATATCCATCTTTAATTCTATTACATAGTCCTCTAGAGTGCAATATTCCCAAAAAATTTTTAGGGCCTAGAATTGTATCGTCATTACTAGACCTCTCCTGAGGTTCCGAACACATCCTGGACAGGGCGTCAGCCTTGCCATTTCTTGAACCAGGCCGGTAAGAAATTATAAAATTGAATCTTGAGAAAAATAAGGCCCATCGTGCTTGTCTTGCAGACAATCTTTTTGCTGTACGGAGGAATTCAAGATTCTTGTGGTCCGTGAGGACAGTCACAGGGTGATTGGCACCTTCCAAAAGATGTCTCCATTCGGAGAAGGCAACTTTAATGGCTAACAGTTCTTTATTACCGATGTCGTAGTTCTTTTCTGCAGATGACATGGTGTGGGAAAGAAACGCACATGGGTGAAGTTGCATTTTGTCCCCAACTCGCTGAGACAAAATGGCTCCCACTGCAGAGTCCGAGGCGTCCACTTCGACAGTAAATGGCAATTCAGGATTTGGGTGTACTAACAATGGAGCAGACGTAAAAAGAGTTTTCAATTTGTCAAAAGCCTCCTGTGCCTCCGGAGACCAGAAAAATGCTTTGGTCTTTTTTGTTAGTGTAGTAATTGGTAGTATGATCCGTGAAAAGTTCTTTATAAATTTTCGGTAAAAATTTGCAAATCCTATGAAACGCTGGACGTCTTTTAAATTTCTTGGAACAGGCCAGTCCACTACAGCATTGATTTTGCCAGGATCCATGCTCAGACCTTCTGGGGAGATGATATATCCCAGAAATTGGATACTGGTTTGTTCAAACTCACATTTTTCAAGTTTAATGTAAAGATGGTTCTCCTGTAGTCGTTCCAAGACTAACTGGACGTGCCTGCGATGCTCTTCCAAGGTGTCTGAAAATATAAGAATGTCATCGAGATAAGCCACAACGAATTGGTCCAAGAAATCTCGAAATACATCATTAATAAAATGTTGAAAGGTGGCTGGGGCATTGCTAAGACCAAAGGTCATAACCAGAGATTCAAAATGTCCATATCTCGTTCTGAAGGCGGTCTTCCACTCATCTCCTGGGCGAATCCGTATGAGGTTGTAAGCCCCTCTAAGATCCAGCTTCATAAAGATTTTCGCAGAACGGAGTCTCTCAAATAGTTCAGGAATCAAGGGTAGCGGGTAGCGATTCTTGACAGTGATATTATTCATCTCTCTGTAGTCAATACATGGCCGCAGAGTGGAGTCTTTCTTTTCAACAAAGAACAGGGTGCCCCAGCTGGAGATGTGGAAGGTCGAATAAAGCCTTTCTCTAAATTTTCATCCAGGAACTTTCTTAATACCTTCAATTCAGGTTCGGAAAGATTGTAAATCCGTCCAAATGGAATGGTTGCTCCTGGCAGCAATTCAATGGGACAGTCGTAAGGACGGTGAGGAGGTAATTGATCTGCTTTCTTCTTACTGCAGACATCAGAGAACTGCTGATATTGAGGTGGTAGTTTCTCTTCCTTCTCATGCGAAATCTCAGAGATTTGGACTTGTTGGAGAACAGGGGGTTCCTTATGACAATTATTCTTACAGTAGTCAGATGGAAAGGTGATGGTCCTTGATGCCCAGTTGATAGAAGGGTTATGGACTAAAAACCCAAAGGGATCCCTAGAATAACCGGAAATTTCGGAGATGAAATAAGGTGGAAACTGACAGCTTCATGATGATCCGGTTCGATACAAATCTCCAGTTCGATTGTCTCATGCGTGACATGTCCAGAAGACAAGGGTGATCCATCCACAGTTTCCATTTCAATTGGTGTGGATTTGGTCCTACTGGAAATATTATTATCACGTGTAAATTTTAAGTCCATAAAATTTCCTCCTGCTCCCGAATCCAACAGGGCAGAGCATTGTATTTTTTGGGTGCCCATTACAACCTGAATGGGGATTACAAAATGAGATGATGTAGTATGTATTTTGTCTATTTCTGGCGTTACTGATGAATAGTCTGCAAGATGGAATCCGACTGCTGAGAAAGGTCCATATTGCTGGCAGACCTGTTGTTGGTAAAGGCTATAGTCCTTTTGTTAGGACAGTTGATGGCATAGTGTCCAGGGTCCCCACAATAGAGGCAGAGATGTTCTGCACGTCGCCTCTCCTTCTACTGTGCAGAGAGTGGTCTTCGGATGACGTGGATCTGCATCGGTTCAGACACGCCTTGCGTCTTTTCTTGGTGGTCCGATGCTGAAAATGAGAAGCCAGGGCTATTCCCAAGTGCTCGCAGTCTCTCCTTTCTCCTTTCAGTAAGTCTCTGGTCAATCCGGATACATAGTTGAATAAAGTCCTCCAACTGGTCAGGGGTCTCAACCCTGGCAAGCTCGTCTTTCACTGGTTCTGATAACCCTCGTCGAAATTGACTTCTCTGGGCCGCTGGATTCCAGGTGGTGTCGGCCACCCAGCGACGGAACTCCGATGTATATTCCGCAACAGAGCGACGTCCTTGGCGCAAATTATGTAATTTGGTTTCTGCTGTGGCACAGCGGTTTGGGTCATCAAAAACTTGATTCATAGCTGCGATGAAAGCTTCCAGGTCATTAAGGAGGGCATAGTCCTTTTCTACATAAGGTGAAGCCCAAGCAAGAGCTTCATCCGTCAGGAGATTTATCATGAAAAAAACTTTCTTCCTCTCACTGGTAAAGGGAGCAGGTTGCATCTGGAAGTATATGCGGCATTGATTGAGGAATCCTCGGTACTGCTTGCGATCCCCACTGAACTTTGCAGGCAGAGGCAGCCGCACGTTTGATTCGGACCCTGAATTGCGCACGTCCAGAAGTTGTTTTTGTAGCTCAATTACTTCCTGTTGTATCGCCGTGAAATCAGTTTGTAACTTGGCATATTTTCCTTGAGAGTCAGTACAAAAACTTTGAAGCTCCGTAACTTGCCGCCTCAGGGTGTTCACAGCGGACTCCATTTTGGCGCGAGATTATTCTGTCAAGATCCCGTCTGGGTTGGAGCCGATGTTACTGCAAACACTAGGGGAAGCAGAGGCAGGTAGCATAGTCAGGTGGCAGCCGGAGGTCGGTACACAGGAAAGCAGTGTTTGTAGCAATGGATCAGGCGGATAACGTAGTCAGGTGGCAGCCGGAGGTCGGTACACAGGAAAGGCAGTTCGGTAACAGAGGAGCAGGCAGATAACGTAGTCAGGTGGCAGCCGGAGGTCGGTACACAGGAGAGCAGTGTTTGTAGCAATGGATCAGACGGAGAGCGTAGTCAGAAGGCAGGCCGAGGTCCGTTCACAGGAGAGCAGTGTTTGTAGCAATGGATCAGCAGGAAACGCTTGACTAAAGGCTTGGAGCTCAATAATCTCGCAATGACACACCCACAGGGCCAGGTTTATATAGGGTGTGTAATTGGCAATCAGAGGCCCAATCAAGAGAGCACTAGGTGTAGCCAATCAGGAAGAACAGTCAATGGTATCTGGGTTCAGCAAGGAACTTTGCAGCCAGCAGAATAGCTCAGATGGTAGAGCTGCTGGCCAGTGGACAAGAGGTACTGGGTTCGACTCCTGAAATAGACATGTGTAAGACAAGGGACATACAAGTACAGAAGGAGAGAGGACCCTGCCCGCGAGGGCTCACAGTCTACAGGGATGGGTGAGGATACACTAGGAGAGTGTAGAGCTGGTTGTGCGGTGGTTCAGTAAATTGAGGATCATTGCAGGCTGTAGGCTTGTCGAAACAGTGGGTCTTCAGGTTCTTCTTTAAGGTTTCTTTTGTTGGTGAGAGTCTGATGTGTTGCAGCAGAGAGTTCCAGAGTGTGGAGGAAGCACGGGAGAAGTCTTGTATGCGATTGTGGGAAGAAGTGATGAGGGGGTAGTAGAGAAGGAGATCTTGAGAGGATCGAAGGTTGCGAGCTGGTAGGTACCGGGAGACCATGTCAATCTTTGCATTGTTTATCTGTATGTGACACACTAAGCATGGAGAACAAAAAGAGGAGAAGAGAACTGTCTAAGGACTTGGGGACCAAAATTTTTGAAAAATATCAACTATCTCAAGGTTACAAGTCCATCTCCAGAGATCTTGATGTTCCTTTTTCCACAGTGCTCAACAATTAAGATGTTTACAACTCATGGCACTATAGCTAATCTCCCTGGAGATGGACGGCAGAGAAAAATTGATGAAAGATTGCAATGCGGTATTGTCCGGGTGGTGGATAAGCAGTCCCAATCATGATCCAATGAAATTGAAGCTTTCCTGCAGGTTCAGTGTCAACGCGAACTATCCGTCGACAGCTGGATGACATGAAATGCTATGGCAGGAGACCCAAGAGGACCCCACTGCTGACACAGAGACATAAAAATGTTGACTGCAGTATGCCAAAATGTACATAAGTAAGCCAAAATCCTTCTGAGAAAGTGTCTTGTTAACAGATGAGACTAAGATAGAGCTTTTTGGTAAAGCACATCATTCTACTATATACTGAAAACGGAATGAAGCCTACAAGGAAAAGTACACAGTACCTACAATCAAATATGGTGGAGGTTCAAAGATGTTTTGTGGTTGTTTTGCTGTCTCTAGCACTGGGAGCTTTGACTGTGTGCAAGGCATCATGAAATCTGAAGATTACGGAAGGATTTAGGGTTGCAATGTAGTGCCCAGTGTCAGAAAGCTTGGTTTGCGTTCTATGTCACAAGTCTTCCAGCAGAACAATGACCCAAACATACTTCTGGAATCCCTCAGCAATGGATGAAAACAAAGCACTGGACAATTCTGAAGTGGCAGCAATGAGTCCAGATCTAATTCCCATTGAATACCGATGGAGAGATCTTAAAATTGCTGTTTGGAGAAGGCGCCATCACATATGAGAGACCTGGAGCAGTTTTCAAAAGAATAGTGGTCCAAAATTCCAGTCGAGAGGTGTAAGAAGTTTTTTGAAGTTTATAGGAAATGATTGATTGAAGTTATTTATTCCAAAGGATGTGCAACCAAATATTAAGTTGAGGGTGTCAATAATTTTAGTACAAACCATTTTTGGGGTTTTGTGTGAAATTATGTCCATTTTGCCTTATTTTCTCAGTTTTTTTGTGTTGATCCAATACACACATAGGAAATAAACGTGTGTTTAACAAAGGTGTAATTTGCAATAGTTTTCTGGTTTAAGCTGACCAGTTAGCTGACGCCAATCACTCGTTTGGCCGGTAGGCTGTGTGGTATTCGCAGGAACGCGGGATGCAGTGGCAGAACGCAAACACCAGAGCAAGGGTTAACAGGTTTATTTACAGGGGAAATACTCCGCACAAGGAGGTAAAGAGCTAAACAGTCTTAAAGGCACAGTACAATACAATGGCTCAACTCTTAGCAAACGAATAAGGAAGTCAATATCTGCAGCTCCTGCTGCGAACTCACAGGTACTGGCAACAGCCGACGCAGGGTCCTCATTAGTGGGGTCAAACAGACGATACCCCCGGTCTTCTGGAAACAGTGGTAGGTCTCCGGGACCTTCCACTGCCCCTTGTCCATATACTGGAGTTTCCGGCAAAGGTTACGGGCAACGGTGCTGGCTAATCCCGACGATGCTCCTGTACAAGTCTCCTGACAGTCTCAGTCAAGCGGTCCCAAAGTGGCTGACGGCAAAGGGGGTCAGGAACTGGTATGGGCCCCACGTGGCCCAAGAGTTGTTTAACGGCACGGTCAGGGCGCAAGGGTCTGTCCAGTACTCGGTCAGTCGTATGGGGGAGTGGGTAATACTCACAGACACGGAGACCGGACTCACACTGTGCGTCTCTTTCTCTCTGGTCCCTGCTGTTGGCGGCGGGCGACGACAGGCGCTGGCTTGCACGCTGCGGGTGCTCTCAGGGCCGGGCGCTTTCTCTCAGGTTGCTGCATGGCTAGCTCAGCTCTGCTTGTTGGGCTCGGCTTAGCTCTGTGTAGCAGCTCGGCTCTGCACGGTTCTGCTCTGCTCCGTACAGCTCTGCAGCAGTCCCTTTCATGTGACTGCATGTATGTAAATTACCGGCACGAGAGAATCCTAACAGGTGCAGTGAGCACTGTGAGAATTCTGAAGTCTGCAGTCACAAAGAATGACTGCAGACTCAGCACAGACCTGGACAACCCTTTAATGCTCCTAAATAAATAAAAACATGTGAATAAGTCAGTTTCACAAATAATATTTACATCCAGGTACCTGATAGATGACGTCATCTCTGGAGTCGTTCTCCTTCTTTTCTTCACCTTGTCCAGACCCATGAAGAGTTTTCTCATCCACAGCCGTCTCTGCAGACTTCCATCTTCTCCGCTCTTCTGCACCACTCTCCACATGATGCCCTTAAAGCGAAGAGTCTTAATACCCTAAATAAAATATCTGCAATATACTGTCGCTCACACTATTCCTCGTCTCATACTGTCTCCTCTCACATCCCCTGTTCACCATACTGTCTCCTCATATATTTACCCTCACTCTTTATACTGTCTGCTGACACATACCCTCACTCCCCATACTGTGTCCACATACATTCACCATTCACTCCCCATGCTGTCTACACCCATCCCCATACTGTTTCCTCATCATACATATCTTCATTTGTGTCCTCAAATCTCCCCACACATTAAGTACCCCCATCCCCACTGTAAATCCCACACCATAAAGTACCCCCATCCCCATCCAAATCTCCACACACATTAAATAACGCCCCCATCCCCAGTCCAAATCCCCACCATTAGGCGACCCGACTGCGCCTCCCTGCCGGCTGCTCCGGGGCACATGCCCCGGCTGCCCCCCAGATACGCCTCTGCCATACTCCTTCTCTCAGACAGAAGGGAAAGATCTGCTATACTCAGGTCTCCCCCCCCTCCCTGGGAACAGAGGATGCAGCCCTTCCAGTTCTGGACTCCTACAGCTGCTTTGACGATTTCCCCACAGTTGTACACACCTGGTTCCCTGGGAATAATAAGATCGGGCATGTTGAAGTCTATCTGTCTGTTTTCTTGGTCCTAAAATTCTCCATCATCTCTGTAAGAAAAAACCCCATCCAGTGTGAAGGTGCCCCCATGCATAAAAAAAAGGTTGCCCATCCCACTCATAATCTACAATACAATATTGAAATAATCTTTGCCATTCCATTCTGCTCCCACGCATGGCGAACGATGGGTCCTGCCAGTGCTCTCGTATATGTCCTGGGTGCACCTCAGAAACGCTCGGGGCAAATGTTATTACAGGACGGAGGGCAGTAGCAACTAGAGTAGAAAATGACTGGACATCCAAACCAGTGTGAATTAGGTGCAAACCAGGAGCAGCTACCTCCATAGACAATATACAAAAAAAGGTTGCACTCTATCGTGCCAAAGCAAGTCAATGTGAAATATGAAACATGAATAGCAATATGGCTTTTGAATATTAGAAAAAAATGAATGAGACGCTTTGCACAAAATTTGGCCAAATAATGCCTGCCCATACACAACGTCAAGGTGGTCTCAGAACGTATGGGTCCCTGCCTATGTGAACATACCTCTATTAGGCTGATATCTGAATTCCTGGGTGAATGTGGACACCTCTGTCAGTAAAGCTTGCCTTTTCTGGGTGAGCAGGAACCTGCTATAATTAAAATCACCACATGGTGATGGGCGGAGTGCTCGGTCAGTAAGCTAACATAGAAGTAAAAGAAAACTGACTGGCACATCCAAACCAGTGTGAATTAGGTGCAAACCAGGAGCAGCTACCTCCATAGACAATATACAAAAAAAGGTTGCACTCTATCGTGCCAAAGCAAGTCAATGTGAAATATGAAACATGAATAGCAATATGGCTTTTGAATATTAGAAAAAAATGAATGAGACGCTTTGCACAAAATTTGGCCAAATAATGCCTGCCCATACACCAACGTCAAGGTGGTCTCAGAACGTATGGGTCCCTGCCTATGTGAACATACCTCTATTAGGCTGATATCTGAATTCCTGGGTGAATGTGGACACCTCTGTCAGTAAAGCTTGCCTTTTCTGGGTGAGCAGGAACCTGCTATAATTAAAATCACCACATGGTGATGGGCGGAGTGCTCGGTCAGTAAGCTAACATAGAAGTAAAAGAAAACTGACTGGCACATCCAAACCAGTGTGAATTAGGTGCAAACCAGGAGCAGCTACCTCCATAGACAATATACAAAAAAAGGTTGCACTCTATCGTGCCAAAGCAAGTCAATGTGAAATATGAAACATGAATAGCAAAAAAATGATGGAGTTTGCACAAATTTGGCCAATAATGCTGCCTACACCACGTCAAGGTGGTTCGAACGTTGGGTCCCTGCTATGTGAACTACTCTATTAGGCTGTATCTGATTCTGGGTGATGTGGACACTTGTCGTAAGCTTGCCTTTTTGGTGGCAGGAACTGTATATTAAAATCACCATGGTGATGGCGGAGTGCTCGGTCAGTAACTAAATAGAAGTAAAAAAATGCTGCAATCCAACGTGTGAATTAGGTGCAAACAGGAGCAGCTACCTCATAGCATATACAAAAGGTTGCACTCTATGTGCCAAAGCATCAATGTGAATATGAAACATGATAGCAAATGCTGCATACAAATCAGGGTCAATTGGGTCCTGCATAACAACTAAGGTGATTGAATTGGGTGATGTGGACCTCTAGTATCTTCTGGTGAGGGACTTATTAATCTGGTGGGGGATCTGTCGTAAGCTAATAGAGTAAGAAAATGATGGCCATCAACAGTGTGATTAGGTGCAACAGGAGCAGCTCTCCATAGACATATACAAAAAAAGGTTGCATTATGTAGCAAAAAAATGAAGAAGCGTTGAAATTGAAAAATATGCAATAGGCTTTGAAGTTGAAAAAATGATGGACCCTTTGCAAATTCTGATTAAGTGCCATGCCATTCCTACGTAAGTGGACTCTGAGTATGGGCCTGCCTTTGTGAAACTGCCTTATTAGCGAATGGAATGCGGGTGTGTGAGCTACTAGTGTAAAGTGACTTCTGGTAACAGAACCAGTATAATTAAAATGACACCCATAGGCATGTCAAAATAAGGTGACTTATCTGCAAAGAAGCAATGTAATATGAACTGATAACAATGCTTTGAATATTAGAAAACAAGAATGAGACCTTTGACAATATTGGCAAATAATGCCTCCCTACACAAGTCAGGTGTCTCAAAATGAATGATGCATGCTTTGATTAGAAATACAATCATGATGGCTTTGCATAATTTGGCAATTGGATGCAGTAAGCTCCTATTAACGTGAGCAAGGTGGTCTTAGAATTAAAGTCCCATGCTATGAAGCTACCTCTTGGCTGTATGTAACTAGAGTAAGAACTGACGAATCTTACCTTATGATGAAGGGAACCATGGCAGTAATACATAACAAATGTGAAGGGCGGCATGCTCGGTCAAGAAGTAAATTGAAGTATAGAAACTGACAATGCATCCTAACCATAGTAATAAAAGGTGAAGAACGATTGCCAACTGCCAAAAATCCTCATACAAAAAAGGTTGCAGTGATCTGTGCAAAGCGGTCATGGTAATTGAAACTATTAGCAATATGTATTCAATAGTGAATGAGAGACCTTGTCAGTAAAGCTTTTCTGGCTGAAAGAACCTGCTATAATTAAATGTCATGGTGATGGCGGAGGTCCCTAGCATATGAAAAGTGCATTAGAAAGGAAATCGAATCAACGTGTTGATAGTACTTCAGTAAATCCATTAGGTTGAGAAACGATAATTGACTTACCAAGTAGGGCAGGATCATGTGACATTGAATACTAAAGAGAAATGAATTTGATAGGAAAAAATGAGTGACGCTTGCAAAAATTTGGCCATGATGCCTGCCTCCATACAATATCAAAAGGTGGGAACGTATGGTTCGGCCAGTAAGTAATGAATATAAGCTGATACTGAATTCCTGGTGAATTGGAACTAGTCAGTAAGCTTGCCATTATTGTGAAGCAGGAACTGCTATAATTAAAACCCATGGTGATGGGAGGCCGGTCAGTAAGCTAACATAGAATAAAAGAAAATCTGGACTGGCACATCCAAACCAGTGTGAATTAGGTGCAAACCAGGAGCAGGCTACCTCCATTGACATATTACAAAAAAAGGTTGGCTATCGTGCCAAAGAAGTCAATGTGAAATATGAAACATGAAATAGCAATATGGCTTTGGAATATTAGAAAAAATGATGAGACTTGCAAAAGTTGGCCAAATAATGCATTGACATACACAAGTCAAGGTGGCTCAAAGCAAGTATTGGGTCCCTGCCTATGTGAACATACCTCTATTAGGCTGATTCTGAATTCCTGGGTGATGTGGAACCTCTGTAGTAAAGCTTGCCTTTTGGGTGGCAGGACCTGTATAATTAATCACCACATGGTGATGGGGAGGCTCGGTCTAGTAATAAAAAAAGAAAAGATGATCAACATGTGAATTAGTGAAACCGAGCAGCTACCCATAGGACAATATACAAAAAAGGTTGCACTATCGTGCAAAGAAAGTCAATGTGAAATATGAAACTTGAATAGCAAATGGCTTTTGAATATTAGAAAAAATGAATGGCCTTTGCACAATTTGGCCAAAATAATGCCTGCCATCACCAACGTCAAGGTGGTCTCAGAACGTATGGGTCCTGCTATGTGAACTCCTCTATGGCTGATGATTCCTGGGTGAATGATTAGAATAATGAATGAGACGCTTTGCACAAAATTGGCCAATAATGCCTGCCCATCAATGTAGGTTGGTCAGAACGTATGGGTCCCTGCTATGTGAACATACCTCTATTAGGTGATATCTGAATTCCTGGGTGAATGTAGGACACCTGCATGTCAGAAACGCTGCCTTTTCTTGGGGGATGCAGGAACCTGCTATAATTAAAATCACCACATGGTGATGGGCGGAGTGCTCGGTCAGTAAGCTAACATAGAAGTAAAAGAAAAACTGGCACATCCAAACCATGTGAATTGGTTCAAACCAGGAGCAACTACCTACGCTTCACAACAATTACAAAAATAGGCTGCACTCTAATCGTGCCAAAGCAAGTCAATGGTGAAATATGAAACATGAATAGCAATATGGCTTTTGAATATTAGAAAAAACTGAATGAGCGCTTTGCACAAAATTGGCCAAATAATGCCGCCATACACCAACGTCAAGTGGTCTCAGAACTATGGGTCCTGCCTTATGTGAACATACCTCTATTAGGCTGATATCTGAATTCCTGGGTGAATGTGGACACCTCTGTCAGTAAAGCTGCCTTTCTGAGGTGAGACAGGAACCTGCATAATTAAAATCAAACACATGGTGATGGCGGATGCTCGTCAGTAAGCTAACATAGAAGTAGAAGAAAACTGACTGGCACATCAAACCAGTGTGAATTAGGTGCAAACCAGGAGGCAAGCTACTCATAGAAATAACAAATAGGTTGCACTCTATATGCCAAAGCAAGTCAATGTGAATATATGAAACTATGAATAGCAATATGGCTTTATGAATATTAGAAAACAATGAATGAGACGCTTTGCACAAAATTTGGCCAAATAATGCTGCCTAAACTCTAATCAAGGTGGTCTCAGAACGTTATGGGTCCCTGCCTATGTGAACATTCCTCTATTAGGCTGATATCTGAATTTCTGGGTGAATGTGGACACCTCTTCAGTAAAGCTTGTCCTTTCTAGGGTGAGCAGGAACCTGCTATAATTAATCACCACATGGTGATGGGCGGAGTGCTCGGTCAGTAAGCTAACATAGAAGTAAAAGAAAACTGACTGGCACATCCAAACTAGTGTGAATTAGGTGCAAACCAGGAGCAGCTACCTCCATAGACAATATACAAAAAAAAAGGTTGCACTCTATCGTGCCAAAGCAAGTCAATGTGAAATATGAAACATGAATAGCAATATGGCTTTTGAATATTAGAAAAAAATGAATGAGACGCTTTGCACAAAATTTGGCCAAATAATGCCTGCCATACACCAACGTCAAGGTGGTCTCAGAACGTATGGGTCCCTGCCTATGTGAACATACCTCTATTAGGCTGATATCTGAATTCCTGGGTGAATGTGGACACCTCTGTCAGTAAAGCTTGCCTTTTCTGGGTGAGCAGGAACCTGCTATAATTAAAATTCACCACATGGTGATGGGCGGAGTGCTCGGTCAGTAAGCTAACATAGAAGTAAAAGAAAACTGACTGGCACATCCAAACCAGTATGAATTAGGTGCAAACCAGGAGCAGCTACCTCCATAGACAATATACAAAAAAAGGTTGCACTCTATCGTGCCAAAGCAAGTCAATGTGAAATATGAAACATCAATAGCAATATGGCTTTTGAATATTAGAAAAAAATGAATGAGACGCTTTGCACAAAATTTGGCCAAATAATGCCTGCCCATACACCAACGTCAAGGTGGTCTCAGAACGTAGCTTACTGACCGAGCACTCCGCCCATCACCATGTGGTGATTTTAATTATAGCAGGTTCCTGCTCACCCAGAAAAGGCAAGCTTTACTGACAGAGGTGTCCACATTCACCAGGAATTCAGATATCAGCCTAATAGAGGTATGTTCACATAGGCAGGGACCCATACGTTCTGAGACCACCTTGACGTTGGTGTATGGGCAGGCATTATTTGGCCAAATTTTGTGCAAAGCGTCTCATTAATTTTTTTCTAATATTCAAAAGCCATATTGCTATTCATGTTTCATATTTCACATTGACTTGCTTTGGCACAATAGAGTGCAACCTTTTTTTGTATATTGCTTGCATGTATGGCCAGCTGAAGACTTCCTGCCTTTCAGCGATCAAGAGTCAATGGTCAGAATAGTCCTTTAAGCCTGTTGAGTAATTGATTTATTATTATTTTTTTTCATGGACAGGTTCAAATATGATGGGATCAGTAAACGGCACAGTGACGTTACCCTGCACGTATTCTGCCAGTAACGGGGTGACTGATGTGTGCTGGGGAAGAGGACGCTGCTCTACATTTAGGTGTCCTGATGCAATCCTCCGGAGTAACAGCAGCAGAGTAATCAGACAATCTTACAGATATGAGATTTTGGGAAAGATCCCAGAAGGGGTTGCGTCTCTGACCATCACCAGCCTTACTGTAGAAGATGAAGGAACCTACTGCTGCAAAGTCTATATCCAGGGACCATCCAATGACGTGAGAAGAGAAATAAACCTGCAGATAGTGCCAAGTAAGAAGAATTTCTATATGTCTTACAATAGGTCAATTATTTCCAAAATCCTCCATAATATAAAAATAGCAGCTGTGCTTTATATATCCGTCAGAGGAGGGTAGACCACATTAGAGATCTAATCCCTAATTTTGAGTCTTTCAGTGGGGAAAGCTGTCATTTGTAGTGCCATCACTCTATATCCAATAAAGACAGGACCTCAATGATATTAAAGGGGATTTTCACTTAAATTTTTAATTTTAAACTAAGTGCCTCCTCCAATTGTCACAGCTGTACTGATCCTGAAACCGTATCTCTTTTTCTCCTGAGCCCTTCTGTTCCAAAGTTATGCCTGGAAATAATGATGCAAAATTTCCCTTCAACCAACCGGACATATACAACAGAACTTCTCTGTGGGCGTGGCTGTGTTCTGATTGGCCAGCTCAGAGGAGCAAAAGCAGACGGGAAAAAAAAGGGGAAAATTTGCCCCAGTATTTCTAGAGGGCGTAACTCTGGAACAGAGTGACACAGAAGAAAAAGAAAAGTTGTTTCAGAATCAGTGGAGAAGAGGCAATTATAGGAGGTATGTAGTTTAAATTAAATAATCCAGTGAAAGGTCCCCTTTAATAAGACATAATGCAGTTCCTTGGAAAGCAATTTCTTGTTGATGGTGTCAAAATCAAGCTTCATAATGGCAGACGTCTGTAATATTAATCTAAAATGTAATTTTTGGGGTTGTGTGTGAAATTATGTCCAATTTGCCTTTTCTCTTTCGTTTTTTTTGTGTTGTTCTAATATATGAATACAGAATTTAGAGAAAGCAAAGCATACTCCAGGCCTCAAAAACCTCCAGGCCTCAATGATCCACGTTTCCACTATTTCCTTAGTATGTCATGGGTGAAATAATTATGGGCAGCTCATGGGGGTTATCATGGGTGCTGCTTGCTCCAGTCTATGGAATATCCTTAAATCGTGACCTCGGAATAGAACTTGGTAGAACTGCCATGAACAGAGGTATTCAGGTGAATTCAAGGTCTTATTTAAGGTCTCTCTAGGCTCCAAGTCAAAAACAATATCTTGGTGGGGTGAGGATTGAGAAATATACTTTTTGGTTAAAGCTGACCAGTTGGCCGACGCCGACCACACGTTTGGCAGTTAGGCTGCTTTGTCGATTTCCCCATAGTTGTGCACACTTGGTTCCCCTGCAAATAATAAGATTGGACATGTTGAATTCCATCTACCTGATCTTTCCTTCATCATCATCTATTCAGAGAGGAAAGAGGCCCTCATACACAATAGTCTTCTGTTCTTCTGGTCCCACCCAATCGTCAGGTTTGGCTGGCATGTATGGCCAACTGAAGACTTCCTGCCATTCAATGACGAACTAGGGGAGGAGGTAACATATTCTGAAATCCAGAGAAGAGAGGGGGTGACATCACATGAGCATCTTGCCGTCAATAAGATTAAGATGTCTCTTAGCAGATGACTGGCAGTGTTTCACTCCAATATCGGCGTTCCTGTGTACGGTGTAGCCAATGGATGGGATATCGCTTTAATTTAAAGGGGGTCTGTCACCAGGTCTAAAATGTCCAGTTTTTGCTCTTATTTTATTTGTATTGCTCCCTTGAGTATGCTGTTTTGTTTTTGTATTTTTTATATCTGCTATACGGTTCCAGAGATATGGGCCTTTTTATTCAGTGCAAATTTTTATGACCATTACCAAAAGTGGTGTGGCTCAAAGGATCCCTGGGTTTGGGTCTTCTGGTTGCTCTGCATAAATGCCTTGTGAGCCACGTCCACCTAGTAAAGTCCATAATAATGAGGACTAAATTAAAAGCCCCATTTCTCTGGACCTGTAGTCCTCTTTAAAGGCATCCCAACCATTAGTTATACCATAAATGGAATGGTGTTTGTGGCCAAAAAAGGGATCTGAATCAGGAGAGAGCAAACTAGAAGTCAATGGACAGAATAGCCCTTTAAGCCTGTTGAGTGATTGTTTTAATATTATTTTTTTTTTTTCATGAACAGCTTCAAATATGATGGGATCAGTAAACGGCACAGTGACGTTACCCTGCACATATTCTGCCAGTAACGGGGTGACTAATGTGTGCTGGGGAAGAGGACGCTGCTCTACATTTAGGTGTCCTGATGCAATCCTCCGGAGTAACAGCAGCAGAGTAATCAGACAATCTTACAGATATGAGATTTTGGGAAAGATCCAGAAGGGGTTGCGTCTCTGACCATCACCAGCCTGACTGAAGAAGATGAAGGAACCTACTGCTGCAAAGTCTATATCCAGGGACCATCCAATGACGTGAGAAGAGAAATAAACCTGCAGATAGTGCCAAGTAAGAAGAATTTCTATATGTCTTACAAAAGGTCAATTATTTCCAAAATCCTCCATAATATAAAAATAGCAGCTGTGCTTTATATATCCGTCAGAGGAGGGTAGACCACATTAGCGATCTAATCCCTAATTTTGAGTCCTTCAATGGGGAAAGCTGTCATTTGTAGTGCCATCACTCTATATCCAATAAAGACAGGACCTCAATGATATTAAAGGGGATTTTCACTTAAATTTTTAATTTTAAACTTAGTGCCTCCTCCAATTGTCACGGCTCTACTGATTCTGAAACCGTATCTCTTTTTCTCCTGAGCCCTTCTGTTCCAAAGTTATGCCTGGAAATAATGATGCAAAATTTCCCTTCAACCAACTGGACATATACAACAGAACTTCTCTGTGGGCGTGGCTGTGTTCTGATTGGCCAGCTCAGAGGAGCAAAGGCATATGGGGAAAAAGGGGAAAATTTGCCTCAGTATTTCTAGGAGGCGTAACTCTGGAACGGAGTGACACAGAAGAAAAAGAAAAGCTGTTCTAGAATCAGTCGGGAAGAGGCAATTATAGGAGGTACATAGTTTAAATTAAATAATCCAGTGAAATGTCCCCTTTAACAAGGCATAATGCAGTTCCTTGGAAAGCAATTTCTTGTTGATGATGTCAAAATCAAGCTTCATAATGGCAGACGTCTGTAATATTAATCTAAAATGTAATTTATATGTAGATGGTGAGAAACTCAAGTGGGGAACACTTGGAAATGTGATTAGAGGGATTATAGTCCTCTTGGTACCTGCCATGGTCCTGTTCATCTATAAACGTAAGTATGATTTGCTCATTGACTGTGTGCAGAATGTACCCATTTTGTGGTGAGACCTGTAGATCAGCTATGTGGAGGAGGTAATGATACAGAGCTCCAAACCCCTGTACAGACATAGATTTGTATGATATCATTCTGTTTACACGTAGCCATCACTAGAGGGAGCTCACAGCATACTGTTATACATAGAACGCAAAGCAGTTAGCTCCTGAGTTCCTGTGTGTATGTGCTTTGTGTATATATATATATATATGTATGTGCTCTGTGTGTATATGCTCTGTGTATATATTTGTGTGTGTATGTGCTCTGTGCATATATATCTGTGTGTATGTGCTCTGTGAATATATATGTGTGTATGTGCTCTGCATATATATGTGTGCATTGTCACGGTGCAGTTGTAGAAATACAGGGGACGAGGAACCTGGGCCCCTGAACTGCCCCTAAGGCTAAGGAAGGGCCCTGTCTTTCCTTAACTTGGGTGTACATTTGAAGGTCCAAGCCACCGACCTGTCCCTGTCTCCTGTTTAGCCCTGAGGTAAACCCACCAACCCCTCCCCAGGAGGTGAGACAGAGAATAATGTGAATAGCACCAAAACAACAAAAGGAAAGACAGACACTTAGGGGTTAAATAACTAAATAACAACACTTAGCTTTCTCTGCTGCAAAGCACCACACAGCAGAGTAAGGCACCAGAACAGGGAAATAGCAGAAGCACCACTGCGCACAGCAGCTCCTGACTCCAGCTTGGTTGGTAACCACAAGGTAGCAATATCACCAACAGTCAGCTGACGATTCAGGTGACCTTTTAAAGGATAGTGGGAGTGGTTACCACCTTCCCCTGACAAGTCAGCAGCAATGTAATTACACCAGCGGCCACCAGGGGAAAAGACTGAGTTTAACCCCCCATGGCCTGAAAGGAAAAAGGTTTTAGTATGCAGAGAGATCTGCCACAGATCCAAATGTAGATCGTGAAATGTATGTGCTCTGCATATATATATCTGTGTATGTGCTCTGTGTATATATGCTCTGTGTATATATGTGTGTATGTGCTCTGTGTATACTTGTATGTGCACTGTGTATATATGTGTGTATGTGCTCTGTGTATATATGTGTGTATGTGCTCTGTGTATATATGTGTGTATGTGCTCTGCATATATATATATATGTGTATGTGCTCTGTGTATATATGTGTGTATCTGCTCTGTGTATACTTGTATGTGCTCTGTGTATATATGTGTGTATGTGCTCTGTGTATATATGTGTGTATGTGCTCTGTGTATACTTGTATGTGCACTGTGTATATATGTGTGTATGTGCTCTGTGTATATATGTGTGTATGTGCTCTGTGTATATATGTGTGTATGTGCTCTGTGTATACATGTATGTGCACTGTGTGTGTAACATATGGTGTATGTATGTGGCATCCATTTGTAAATCTCGAATGCACAGACGAGCCGTTCATAAGTGTAAACATGTGGGTAGTCGCCCAACAATCGCGCAAAATGCTGCTCATTCATCGGCTCACTGGATTGTTTATGGTGGAATAAAAATCCTTGTTCTCAGTAGCACATCGCCTGGTGTAAACTACAGATATGCTACCGATAACATGATACTGTTTGGGAACAGATTGATCTGCTAATGATCGTTCTGTCTCCATCATTCTTTGTCAGCCGGTGTTATTTTGTGCGAATTTTATCATACGGAATCTCCATGCAGGGAATTTGGAGCTTTGTATCAGGATATTGAAGATATAAACGTTAGTTACGAAAGTAATTAACTTAGAATTTTGGACCTTAAGATAAAAATAAAGATAAGATAAAAATTTGGACTTTAAGATAAGTTGATAAATGGCCGAATCTCACTGTAATATGTAATTATGATTGTGTCTGTAAGAAGTATTTAAGTGTATACGGTGTCATTATATCCACTCCATCTTTTACTATGTATTTTGTAGGTTGTAACTTATAATCCTACTGACCAGAAGAAACTGGAGAATATACTGAATGTGTCATGGAAATATATATGTATTCCATATATTCAAAGTATATTCACATATATGTATTCACAATTCACAGTTAGATAGATCTCACTTGCTAAAAAAACCTTGTGCTCACATATTTCTAGGCCAGATATAATCAGTCGTTTTAACCCCTTCACCCCCAAGGGTGGTTTGCACGTTAATGACCGGGCCAATTTTTACAATTCTGACCACTGTCTCTTTATGAGGTTATAACTCTGGAACGCTTCAACGGATCTTCGCGATTCTGAGATTGTTTTCTCGTGACATATTGTACTTCATGATAGTGGTAAAATATCTTCCATATAACTTGCATTTATTTATGAAAAAAATGCAAATATGGCAAAAATTTTGAAAATTTTGCAATTTTCAAACTTTGAATTTTTATTCCCTTAAAACAGAGAAATATGTCACACAAAATAGTTAAGAAATAACATTTCCCACATGTCTACTTTACATCAGCACAATTTTGGAAACAAAATTTTTTTTTGTTAGGAAATTATAAGGGTTAAAAGTTGACCAGCGATTTCTCATTTTTACAACAAAATTTACAAAGCCATTTTTTTTCGGGACCACCTCATATTTGAAGTCACTTTGAGGGGTCTATATAGCAGAAAATACCCAAAAGTGACACCATTCTAAAAACTACACCCCTCAAGGTACTCAAAACCACATTCAAGAAGTTTATTAACCCTTCAGGTGCTTCACAGGAGCTGAAGCAACATGGAAGGAAAAAATTAACATTTTACTTTTTAGTCACAAAAATGATCTTTTACAAACATTTTTTTTATTTTCACAAGGGAAAAAGGAGAAAAAGGACTGATAAAGTTGTTGTGCAATTTCTCCTGAGTACGCCGATACCCCATATGTGAGGGAAAACCACTGTTTGGGCACACGGCAGAGCTCGGAATGGAAGGAGCGCAGTTTGACTTTTCCAAACCAAAATTGGCTGGAATTGAGAACGGACGCCATGTCGCGTTTGGAGAGGCCCCG
Organism: Oophaga sylvatica; assembly: GCA_033576555.1. NCBI lineage: Eukaryota > Metazoa > Chordata > Amphibia > Anura > Dendrobatidae > Oophaga > Oophaga sylvatica. Next base: position 13,122,925 of record JARQOD010000004.1, read on the forward strand.
ATGTGCCTAAACAGTGGAAACCCCCACATGTGACCCCATTTTGGAAACTAGACCCCCTAAGGAACTTATCTAGATATGTGGTGAGTAGTTTGAACCCTCAAGTGCTTCACGCAAGTTTGTAATGTAGAGCCGTGAAGAAAAAAAATCATATTTTTTCCACAAGCATGATGTTTTAGTCCCCAAATTTTTATTTTCCCAAGGGTAAGAGGAGAAATTGAACCACAAAAGTTGTTGTCCAACTTATCCTGAGTACGCTGATACCCCATATGTGGGGGGGAACCACTGTTTGGGCGCACGGCAGGGCTTGAAAGGGAAGGAGCGCCGTTTGACTTTTCACAACCAAAATTGGCTGGAATTGCGAACGGACGCCATGTCGCGTTTGGAGGGCCCCTGATGTGCCTAAACAGTGGAAACCCCCCACATGTGACCCCATTTTGGAAACTAGACCCCCTAAGGAACTTATCTAGATGTGTGGTGAGCACTTTGAACCCTCAAGTGCTTCACGCAAGTTTGTAATGTAGAGCCGTGAAGAAAAAAAATCATATTTTTTCCACAAACATGATGTTTTAGTCCCCAAATTTTTATTTTCCCAAGGGTAAGAGAAGAAATTGGACCACAAAAGTTGTTGTCCAACATGTCCTGAGTACGCTGATACCCCATATGTGGGGGGGAACCACTGTTTGGGCGCACGGCAGGGCTTGAAAGGGAAGGAGCGCCGTTTGACTTTTCCAAACCAAAATTGGCTGGAATTGCGAACGGACGACATGTCGCGTTTGGAGGGCCCCTGATGTGCCTAAACAGTGGAAACCCCCCACATGTGACCCCATTTTGGAAACTAGACCCCCTAAGGAACTTATCTAGATGTGTGGTGAGCACTTTGAACCCTCAAGTGCTTCACGCAAGTTTGTAATGTAGAGCCGTGAAGAAAAAAATCATATTTTTTCCACAAACATGATGTTTTAGTCCCCAAATTTTTATTTTCCCAAGGGTAAGAGAAGAAATTGGACCACAAAAGTTGTTGACCAACATGTCCTGAGTACGCTGATACCCCATATGTGGGGGGAACCACTGTTTGGGCGCACGGCAGGGCTTGAAAGGGAAGGAGCGCCGTTTGACTTTTCCAAACCAAAATTGGCTGGAATTGCGAACGGACGACATGTCGCGTTTGGAGGGCCCCTGATGTGCCTAAACAGTGGAAACCCCCACATGTGACCCCATTTTGGAAACTAGACCCCCTAAGGAACTTATCTAGGTGTGTGGTGAGCACTTTGAACCCCCAAGTGTTTCACTAACGTTTATAATGCCCTGGCGTGAAAAAAAAAAATATTTTTTTTTCCACAAAAGTGATGTTTTAGTCCCCAATTTTTTATTTTCCCAAGGGTAAGAGGAGAAATTGGACCCCAAAAGTGGTTGTCCAATTTGTCCTGAGTACGCTGATACCCCATATGTTGGGGGGATACACTGTTTGGGCACACGGCAGGGCTCGGAAGGGAAGCAGTGACGTTTTGGAATGCAGACTTTGATGGAATGGTCTGCGGGCGTCATGTTCCGTTAGCAGAGCCCCTGATGTGCCTAAACAGTGGAAACCCCCCACATGTGACCCCATTTTGGAAACTAGACCCCTAAGGAACTTATCTAGGTGTGTGGTGAGCACTTTGAACCCCAAGTGTTTCACTAAAGTTTATAATGCCCTGGCGTGAATAAAAAAAAAAAAAAAAAATTTCCACAAATATGATGTTTTAGTCCCCAATTTTTTATTTTCCCAAGGGTAACAGGAAAACTTGGACCACAAAAGTTGTTGTCCAATTTGTCCTGAGTACGCTGATACCCCATATGTTGGGGGGAACCACTGTTTGGGCGCATGGCAGGGCGCAGAAGGGAAGCAGTGACGTTTTGGAATGCAGACTTTGATGGAATGGTCTGCGGGCGTCATGTTCCGTTAGCAGAGCCCCTGATGTGCCTAAACAGTGGAAACCCCCACAAGTGACCCCATTTTGGAAACTAGACCCCCTAATGAACTTATCTAGGTGTGTGGTGAGTATTTTGAACCCCCAAGTGTTTCACTAAAGTTTATAATGCCCTGGCGTGAATAAAAAAAAAAAAAAAAAAATTCCACAAATATGATGTTTTAGTCCCCAATTTTTTATTTTCCCAAGGGTAACAGGAGAAATTGGACCACAAAAGTTGTTGTCCAATTTGTCCTGAGTACGCTGATACCCCATATGTTGGGGGGAACCACTGTTTGGGCGCATGGCAGGGCGCAGAAGGGAAGCAGTGACGTTTTGGAATGCAGACTTTGATGGAATGGTCTGCGGGCGTCATGTTCCGTTAGCAGAGCCCCTCATGTGCCTAAACAGTGGAAACCCCCACAAGTGACCCCATTTTGGAAACTAGACCCCCTAAGGAACTTACCTAGGTGTGTGGTGAGCATTTTGAACCCCCAAGTGTTTCACTAAAGTTTATAATGCCCAGGTGTAAAAATAAAAAATCCTACTTTTATCCTCACAAAAATGATGTTTTAGTCCCCAATTTTTTATTTTCCCAAGGGTAAGAGGAGAAATTGGACACCAAAAATTGTTGTCCAATTTGTCCTGAGTACACTGGTGCCCCATATGTGGGAAAAAACTGTTTGGGCACAAGTCGGGGCTCAGAAGGGAAGTCGTGACGTTTTGGAATGCAGACTGATGGAATGGTCTGCGGGCGTCATGTTCCGTTTGCAGAGCTCCTGATGTGCCTAAACAGTAAAAAAAACCCACAAGTGACATAATTTTGGAAAGTAGACTCCCAAGGAACTTTTCTAAATGTGCCCCCCTTCTGGAACTAATCTTTCCTGTAAAGTAAATTAGTAGTGCATTGAGGTGTGGTACAATTTGAAACAATCCTTCATACACAGGCCAGGTTTTTCGGGGCAGGTGTCGCATTGGTAAGTGGTGTCCTTGCGTATTCCCCTTTTGTAACACACTCGGCACCTTTTTTGCGGCTTACCTTTGCTTCCAGTTGGCGGGACCACCCCGGGAAATGCTGACCTGGTATGATACGAGCACCTTCAGTTCCAGAAGTACTGGGGCCCGCTGTTTCCTGAGCGCCAAACATCAGGGCCTTAACCACTACCTCCTGGAACTGAAGGTACGTCGTATCGCTGTTGCGTGCACATCGTGACAGCAGGAAAGCGTTGAGCATTGCCATTTGGACGATGTGCACGGACAGCTTCTTGTACCACACCTTGGCCTTTCTCAAAGCACTGTACGGTTGGAGGAGTTGATCAGAGAGATCAACACCCCCCATGTATTTATTGTACCCCAGTACACAGTCCGGTTTGCGGACCTGTGTAGAGGTACCCCGTACAGTGCTGAGGGCGCTGCCATCACCATGTATGGTGGTCAAGAGAAGGACATCCCTCTTGTCCTTGTACTTGACCACCAACAGGTGGTCGCTACATTGGGCTCTGCTCTCACCCTTTCTGAGCATCTGCCCAAGTAGCGTCTTCAGGAGGCCTCTCTGATTTTTGCGGACGGTACCGCAAGCTGCGGTACCTCGCGCAGAGAGGGATTTATAGAGTGGGACGCTGGAATAAAAGTTATCGGTGTAAAGGTGATAACCTTTATCCAGCAGTGGGTGCACCAAATCCCACACAATTTTCCCACTCACTCCCAGGACGGGGGGACACTCAGGGGGTTCAATCCTGGTGTCCTTTCCTTCGTAAACTCTAAAGCTGTGCGTGTACCCTGAGGTACTCTCGCACAGCTTGTAGAGTTTAATTCCGTACCTTGCCCTCTTGCTGGGCAGGTACTGGCGGAATCTGAGCCGTCCCTTAAAATGAACCAAGGACTCATCCACGCAGATGTCCCTTTGGGGCACGTACACTTCAGCAAACTTTTTGCTGAAGTGTTCGATGACCGGCCGAACTTTGAACAGACGGTCAAAGTTGGGGTCATTTTGTGGGGGACACTGTGCATTATCATTATAATGCAGGAATTTGTGGATGGCCTCAAAACGCGTCCGAGCCATGACCATTCAGAACAGTGGAGTGTTGTATAAAATATCAACACTCCAATATTGCCGAAGTTCTGGCTTCTTCAGGATCCCCATATGGAGGACCAGGCCCCAAAACTGCATCATTTCACCTGCGTCTACAGGAGACCAGTTGGAAAATGATGACACTGGGTTTTGCGCCAAAAATTGCCGAGCGTACAAATTAGTTTGCTCCACCACGAGGTTAATAAAATCCTCAGAGAAAAAGACTTTGAAAAAGTCTATTTCTCTGAGGCCCGTGGTGTCAAACTTGATTCCTGATTCTGCCACAAAATCAGGAATCAGTGGCTCGTAATTTTCGGGGGGCGGGGTCCATATGGGGTCCGAAGAGGGGTGCGCTGGTTCATTTTCAGGGGTGGGCGCTGCCTCATCTTCTGTCCTGGGGCGTCTGCGTGGCGGTTCCGCAGGACCCGAGGAGGAAGATGAGGAAGAGGAGGAAGAAGAAGAAGAGGATGAAGAATCTGAAAAGTAAAGAAATGTGGGATCCTCTCCCTCGCTATCAGTGTCGGAGGCAAGGAAAGCGTATGCCTCTTCCACTGAATAGCGCTGTTGGGAAGAACGTGACGAGCGGGACATTTTTTTTGTGAATGTGGTGCTTTGTGTGAACTTTATTTATAACTGTGTGTGTGTGGGGGGGGGGATAGTGGTTGGTGCAAACTATGCTGAAAGGAAAAAGCTAAAAGAAAAGAAAGAGAATAGGGAAAAAAATGCCTGTGAAAAAAAGTCTAAACCAGCAGGCACGAGCTCTGATAAGTGACCGGTGTCACTTATCAAAGTTCCGCGGCTGCCGGATGTGCGCACAGGAGTGGCGGAAAGGGAAGTGAAAAAAAAAAAAAAACGGCAGGAACGAGCTCTGATAAGTGACCGGTGTCACTTATCAAAGTTCCGCGGCTGCCGGATGTGCGCACAGGAGTGGCGGAAAGGGAAGTGAAAAAAAAAAAAACGGCAGGAACGAGCTCTGATAAGTGACCGGTGTCACTTATCAAAGTTCCGCGGCTGCCGGATGTGCGCACAGGAGTGGCGGAAAGGGAAGTGAAAAAAAAAAAAACTGCAGGAACGAGCTCTGATAAGTGACCGGTGTCACTTATCAAAGTTCCGCGGCTGCCGGATGTGCGCACAGGAGTGGCGGAAAGGGAAGTGAAAAAAAAAAACAAAAAACGGCAGGAACGAGCTCTGATAAGTGACCGGTGTCACTTATCAAAGTTCCGCGGCTGCCGGATGTGCGCACAGGAGTGGCGGAAAGGGAAGTGAAAAAAAAAAAAAAACGGCAGGAACGAGCTCTGATAAGTGACCGGTGTCACTTATCAAAGTTCCGCGGCTGCTAGATGTGCGCACGGGAGTGGCGGAAAGTGGAGTGAAAAAAAAAAAACTGCAGGAACGAACTCTGATAAGTGACTGGTGTCACTTATCAAAGTTCCGCGGCTGCTGGATGTGCGCACAGGAGTGGCGGAAAGGGGAGTGAAAAAAAAAATGCAGGAACGAGCTCTGATAAGTGACTTGTGTCACTTATCAAAGTTCCGCGGCTGCTGGATGTGCGCACAGGAGTGGCGGAAAGGGGAGTGAAAAAAAAAAAGACGGCAGGAGCGAGCTCTGATAAGTGACCGGTGTCACTTATCAAAGTTCCGCGGCTGCTAGATGTGTGCACAGGAGTGGCGGAAAGGGGAGTGAAAAAAAAAACCGGCAGGAACGAGCTCTGATAAGTGACCGGTGTCACTTATCAAAGTTCCGCGGCTGCTAGATGTGCGCACGGGAGTGGCGGAAAGTGGAGTGAAAAAAAAAAAACTGCAGGAACGAGCTCTGATAAGTGACTGGTGTCACTTATCAAAGTTCCGCGGCTGCTGGATGTGCGCACAGGAGTGGCAGAAAGGGGAGTGAAAAAAAAAAAAACTGCAGGAACGAGCTCTGATAAGTGACTGGTGTCACTTATCAAAGTTCCGCGGCTGCTGGAAGTGCGCACAGGAGTGGCGAAGGGGTGAAAAAAAAAAAAAAAACGGCAGGACGAGCTCTGATAAGTGACCGTGTCACTATCTAAAGTTCGGGGCGCTAGATAGTGCGCACGGGAGTGGCGGAAAGTGGTGTGAAAAAAAAAAAACCTGCAGGAACGAGCTCTGATAAGTGACTGGTGTCACTTATCAAAGTTCCGCGGCTGCTGGAATGCGCACAGGAGTGGCGAGAAAGGGGAGTGAAAAAAAAAAAACCTGCAGGAACGAGCTCTGATAAGTGACTGGTGTCACTTATCAAAGTCCGCGGCTGCTGGAAGTGCGCACGGAGGGGGGGCAAAGAAAAACGAGGCACGAGTGTTGATCGGTGAATGCGTCACCAATCAACGCTGGGCGCTGCTAAATGTGTGCAAAGGGGGGTGGTAAAAAGAGGGAAAGGGTAAGGGGGGAGGGGGAATGGAGGTAGATTGGGGTGATCGGGGGGATCGGGGCTCAAAAACTCACGTTTGTAGTCTCTCTTCTTTCTTCTCTCTTCTTTCTTCTCTCTTCTTTCTTCTCTCTTCTTTCTTCAGCAGGAGTTGTGGTGTCACAGGCTACTGTGGCACCACAAGGCCCAGCACAGGAGGAGATCTGGCGTGTGACCGCACTGCAGGAATCCTCAGCAAGTGTGAGGACCCCTGCAGTGCGGTCAGACAGGTCAGATCCAGTTTGCAGACAGGTCACAGAGCGGTCACATCGCTGCTGTGACCTGTCATTGGTGGGATCGATGATCACATCGATCCCACCAATCAGAGGAGATCCTTGTTTTGCCGGTTGCTAGGCACCGGCCTAGTAATCGGAGCTCACTGCTCCGATTCCTAGGCAGGTCACCGGCAGGTCAGGAAGCAGGCACAGAGCGGTCACACCGCTGCTGTGCCCTGTGATTGGCGCGATCGTCGATGACATCGATTGCGCCAATCAGCAGCTGCAGGCCCTACTGGGCCTGTCCTAGGCTCCGGCCTAGGATCGGTGCTATTACTGCACCGATCCAGGCAGGTACAGGCAGGGCACAGCGCGGATACACCGCGGCTGTGCCCTGCGATTGGCGCGATCGATGTGATCGGCGATCGCGCCAATCCAGGGGGGGTCTGCTCCTTTCTATGCCCAGGCCTAGGATCGAGTACATCGGTACTCGATTCTAGCCTGGGATCTCACTGTTTCAGCCCATCGGATTGGCTGAAACAGTGAGAAAGGCTGCGATTGGCTGTTCAGAATTGAACAGCCAATCACAGCGATCGGGAGTGAGGGTGGGCGGTGACAGACCCCGGGATGCCGGCGCCATCTCTCCTGAGGTAAGATGGCGTCGGAATTTGAATGCGATCATTGCGACTTAAGTCGCAATGTCGCATTAAAGGGCTGGACGTACTATCCCGTCCCCGGTCATACGGGCCCAGGTACCATGGACGGGATAGTACGTCCGATGGCAGTAAGGGGTTAAAGAAATCTGGCCTTCATAAAGGAACAAATGCATGAAGTACAAAAAGTCCTATTAGATATCTGTTGTTTACATTATAGTTATGCAAGACAACTAGGTCACAAGAATATAAACAATAATTCTGCAACTTCAGCTCTTTTAATCATGATTATCATAATTATCATATTTACACTAGAACAGCCAATAATCTAGCAGCTTTTAATTGTATGTTAATTGACTAACCAGCCCCTTTTTGTAAATGTATAAAACCTTGAATGAATAATAAATGTATGTCTTTGACGAACTGTTATACTGACACTTTCGTGTGGACAGTCCTCATTTCGTTCTGAGCGCTCAAAAAGACATTATATAGAGATTTGGAGAAGCAAGCAGCAAACACGGAAGGATATTTTTATCCTAATTAAATTTCCATATCAGTTGGCGCCTGCACGCGGGGCATTGGACGAAACGCACGAGGACCCGGCCGACCGGAGAGACGGGGGTGTTGGCCCTGGCCTTGGCACACGGGACGGAGACTGCAGCTCCATCAGTAAGGTAAGAAAACTTTGTCATCTTACCTGAATGTTCCCTGTGCCTAGTCCTAGCCTACACTTCCAGCCGGTCGGACGTGGTCATCACCGCATTCCCAGGTTGTGTAAAAAGTCCATACCCTTATCCAAAAGCCCTGGGATATAAGCCGAGTTGGTTGCTGCTGTGCTGTATATGTTTCATGTTTTATGTGAACCGGGAGAAAGTTGGAACGGTGACTGTGTTTTTGCTTGCTGATCTCTGGGGGCTGTATAGCAAAAGACAATTGCTGCATAAGTTCCCGCAGTAAACTTTCACGCACCGGGAGGCCATCCCAGTCAAATCAGACATGGAGGGCGGGAGCTTTGTTTTGGATAAGTCCACGCAGATATTCTTCACACATTGGAGGGAGGTTATCCCAAAAAATCCAGTTGTGGAAGCGAGGGCTTTGTTCGGTTAAGTTTCTGCAGTAAACTTTCACGCACTGGGAGGCCATCCCAGTCAAATCAGACGTGAAGGGCAGAAGCTTTGTTTGGATAAGTTCTCACAATAATTGTCCACGCACCGGGAGGCCATCCCAGTCAAATCAGACGTGGATAGTGAGAATTTTGATGAAGGCTATTGCAGATTACTGTGTCCGGCGCACCAGCCAGGGCGTACGTACAGAGCGATAGAACCTTGAGCCTCACCGCGCTCAGTGCAATTGGTGAGTTATCAGTTACCAGAGCAGCTTGTATGTGTCACAGATCATCAAAAGAGGGATTCGTATTCTCCCGGGTGTCTGTCTCACTGTCTGTATCAGGTACTGTCGCTTTAAATCACATCTCCGTGCGGTCTGTCAGTAACTCATTCAGAGCAGTGTGCTGGCTGCAGCAGCGAGAAAACCCCTTTGACCCCCCCTCCTCTGCTAATCACGTTATCAGGCATTCTGTTTCTTGGCTTTGATTTTTATTTTTTTAAGCTAGTTTTTTGGCTACAGGTTTTAACGTGAGAATTATCAGGCATTCAGACTGAACTATATTCATTTTTTGCTATTCTGAGGAATAATAATTTTTTTTTTTTTTTGGTACGTGATTTCAGTGGCTATAGAGACAGCAAGCAGAGATATAAGGAAGGGGGGGGGAAGCAGCCAGCTGACATTCCAGAGATTTTTAATTAGCTGTTTTAGTAACAAGGGTTGTTTTTCAGAGTTTTATGATTAATACGGTTTTTCTTTTCTCCCCTTTTTGGTGAATTTATTTTTTTTTGTTTTCTTTTTCTAGAGTTTTTTACTAAATCTAACTTTTTGTTTTTTAAAAATTTTTCTCTTAAGTACATTTTTAAATGATTTTGGAGAGATTTTTTCTCTAAGCAATTTATTTTAGAGCTTTATTTCTCCAGCCATTTTTTTTTCTACAAGCTTGCTTTAGAACAAGGTCACATAGATAAGGAGAATTACAGGCTGAGGGAGAGAGCAGACACAAACTACGCAGTGGTCTGAGTAGCCCCTCCCGTCGGGCATTCGGCGAGAACAAACAGAACCAGAGTGCAGTTTTCAGATTTTTAAATCACCTCTTGTTGAATAGGTTTTTGGAATAGACACAGTACGTAAGAATCGAAGGGCTAGGCATGTGAATAAGTTTGAAAAGGTGTTAAATCATCTGTGAGAAAAAGATCACTGACATGTCACAAGAGCAGAATTCAGAGTCACACACATCACATGTCCATCATGTGGAGACACGGGACAGGTGTAGGCTGCTTTCATTGAGTAAGGAGCCTTGTACAGGGAAAAACGCTCCCCGCCTCTCTCCACAGGGAGAAGGCATTTTTGTTTCAACCATCCCCTCTCAAGAGTCACAGGGGGGACACCCTCTCCTTTTTCTTCTCTCAGTCCCTTTCTCTTTCTTCTTCAGACTTTTCTCCTCTTTCCTCGCTGCCATCCCTCTCATTCCTTCTTTTCCCTCCATCACATCTCTAACACATCCATTTTCTTCATCTTCCTCTTCTTCTATCTTTTCCTCTCCAGCTCTCAAATCTTGTTCTTCATCTTCTTCTACTACTCCCCCTCCATCTTTCTTCTCTCTCTCTCCTCCATCTTTCTCTCTTTTCCCCCTTTCACTCTTCTCTCCCTCCCCTCCTCTTTCTCTCGCTCCTCCCTCACACCTCCCTTCTTTTCCTCTTTTTTCTACTTCGTCATCAACTGGGTCAATGCCCAATCCAAGCAATGTGGTGTCCCTGTATTCAGTGTTTCCAGCACAGGGCACCTTGTCTATCCCAAGCACAGTACAAACATTGCCAGTCATTATATCAGAAGAAAGTACAGATCTCCCTACACAAAACGCTACATGTAGCCCCCAGACACAACAGTCCACTGCTAGGGCTTCACAGGGGAGTGGTATAGCTACAGGGCTGCTAGCATGGAACCATGACACTGATCCACCGCAGCCTCAGCAAGGAAGTGGGAAATCCCCATGCAGCAAGACAACTTTAAAGCCCAAATCTCACCCAGTGTATGCACCAAGTACACCATGTCACTTCTTATCTGATGAAGATGAAGATGCAACGTCACACATGCTGCCCAATACTAGGGAAGAAAACACACAAGCACCAATAGAGCAGGGACAGGTAGAGGCACCATCCTATGAGCCCTTCATCCCAAGCCAGGTGATCAGTATGCTGCCAGACCCAGGGATACACCCCATGCCATTTTGCCAAAAAATGCAGCAGATCCAGCGAACGTATGCAGCAGCCTGGACTGATCTCTGGACCGTAATGGAAATAAAAGCAGGTGATGCATTCTTGCCAATTATGAGAGAACACTTCAAGCTTCCAACAGAGTTAGATGCATATGCCTGGGAGACAGGACCAAAGCTAATTGAGCAACTCAGAGAATGGGCCAAAAGCAGACTGACAGGACAAACTCTCAGCCTACATGTCACGAGTCAAGACAAGACAGAGTCTGTGGAGAAGTTCCATGACAGAGTAATGCAAGTGTTTCAAGATTTGGGCCTCATTACCCATGATCAGACACACAGACGGATGTTGGCACAGGCTTTTGTGCATGGAAACCACTGGTAGCAGCCAGGCCTGAGTACACGTCACTAGCAATGGACACCCTTCTCACAGTCGCAAAAGGGATAGAATCCCAGCCAGGAGTGCGCAAAACAGCTCCCCTGATGGTGGTCTCAGAGCCAGATGGCCAACCACGTTTTAAAGACAGAAGAAATGTCAAGTGTTACAAATGTGGCAAGCTTGGCCATTACCGGAACCGCTGCAGAGAACCCCTACGACCCACCACTTTGTCTAGAGAAGCAAGCCAAGGAGAAAACACAGAAAGCAGTGAAGAACCCCGTCCATAGGACAAGAGCACACCAAGTCCACAAGGAACCCCACCAGTGGGACCAATATCCTGAGAGTGGATGGCGTAGTCATATCTTTTCTTGTGGAACTCCGCAACCTCACCTACCTATCAGAATCTTCTGCTTCCTGCATGGAATTGATGGTCAAGTCAGATATTTCCAGATTATGAAGCCCCTGAGCGTGTGGACTCAGCCAGAACACTCCATCATGTCC